>QTSX02004352.1:0-312849 GCA_014839935.2 Entomophthora muscae
AGTGAGTCCCGTAAATGTAGTGTTTGAACTGTTTCACTTCATGCAAAACAGCTAGGCATTCCTTTTCTGTGTTGCTATAATTCTTCTTGTGTTTGTTGAGGACTTGCAAAGAGTAGGCCACAGGTTGGTCTACGCCTTCATCATCGAGTTGGGCTAAAATGGCACCCACAGCTACTCCGCTTGCGTCAGTGTACAAGATAAACTCTTTATCATAATAAGGGTAGAATAGGATAGGAGACTCTTTGAGCTTGGCTTTCAGCGCTTCAAAAGACTGTTGTTGGCTGTCAGTCCACTCAAAGGATATGTTTCAAAGGAGTTAGACAAGAGGTTTGATTAATTCAGCAAAGTCAGGGATGAATTGTCAATAGTACCTCATCATACCAAGAAACAATTGTACCTCTTGTAGGCTTGTGGGAGGCAGAATCTTGTCAATGGCTTCCACCTTATTATTCATAGGGTTTATTCCGGTTTGGGTGACCTTGTGGCCCAAGAATTCAAGCTGTTCCTTGAAGAAGAAGCATTTAGAGGGTTTGAGTTTCAGGCCTGACTCTCAAATTTTAAGGAAGACAGCTTTGAGGTGGTCCAAATGGTTGTTAAAGGTGGATCTGAACACAGTAATATCATTAAGGCATATGAGGATGCAGGAGAGCTTAAAATCTTGCAGGATGGAGTCCATAGCCCGTTGAAATATAGCAGGGGCATTGCAGAGTCCTTGGGGCATACAAGTGGGTTCAAAAGGCCTTCTGAGGTGATAAGAAAAGCCTTTTCTCTATCTTCAGGAGACAAGTCAACCTGCCAGTATCCTGAGGCAAGATCCATAGCAGAGAAAAACTTTGATCCCCCTAATCTTCTAAGTGCATCATCAATTCTAGGCAGAGGGTAAGAGTCCTTTTTGGTGAGCGAGTTCAGGGGACGGTAATCCATCACAATGCAGTGGCCTCCACCCTTTTTTTTGAGGATCAACAATGGGGAGGCCCAAGGGCTCTGAGAGGGAGCTAGTATCCCAGCGTCTAAGAGCTGCTTAAGTTCCTTAGAGACCTGAGCATCCTCTACCCTGCTGTGGCAGTAAGGTTTGGCACAAAAGGGTGGGGCATCACCTGTATTGATCTGGTGGATAACCCCCTTTGCTAGTCCATAGTCGGTGGGTCCAGAGGCAAAGATATCCTTAAACTGGTCTAGCAGTTCCAGAACATTTTTTTGTTGAATGGGTGACAGTTGTGGGAAATCTGTGGCAGTGAAAAGGAGAGAACCTGAGGGTCTCCTTCAGGCAAGTTGAAATCACTAAACATTCCAAAAGGGTAGAGGGATGCCACTTGCTCTGAACCTAATATGCAACCATGTCCAACAACCTGGCCCTTGGTCACCTGCACAGGCAGGGCGGCCAGGTTATCTGACAACAGCTGTAAAGGCTCCTTATAAGTTTGGTCCAAAATCCCAGGACATAACTGAGGCTCTTTACAGCTTAGGGAATTGGGTGAATATAGCTCCAGAAAGGATTTTTCAGGAAGCTCACAGGATATCTGGGAGTCTATAATTACTTGGGAGCCTGGAGGGATGGTAATAGCTGCAGGGGCAAGAAGAGGCACACCTTCCTCTGCAGGACAGGAAGGAGGAGGGGAACACATATTGGAGGAATGAGTCCTGTACTTGAGTGATAAGATATCAGTAGGGTACTCAAGCACACAAATCTTAAGATATTTTTCCTGGAGACGTGGGGGTTCTTCAAAGATTAAAGGGATCTCATACCCTAGGAGTGATAGGTACCCATCTCTAAGGTTCACAATCCTGTTGTACTCTTAAAGGAGCTGTGTACCAACCAGGAGATTGTAACTTTTGTTTTCAAGGACAACCACAGGGGATGCAATAAGACGCTTCCCAAACCTCATGGGCAGGGCAGAGTAAGCACCAATGGCTCAAGTTTGGGCCATGCCAGCTGTACCATATGACTGAGTGTAGTTGAGGTTGGGAGCCAGCTTAAGTTTTTTCATTAACTTGGACAATACCACATTGACTGGACAGTCTGTGTCCAAGATGGCCTTGATCTTAACCTTTTAGATCAATACTTCCACATGAGTAGTATCTTTTCCAAAGGGGGGTAAGGCAGCCAGCACATCCTGCGCAGTCACTAACTCCTTCTCCCATTTGGCCAACATACACTTTAAGGCAGGAATCTCCTTATATACAGTCTGCAAGGGGAGAAATACAGTCACATTCTGAAAGAGAGCTTCTACTAGTTCAGCAGCCTCTTAAGAGGAATCTACCAAGACAGGGGACAATGAGCCTGAGCCAAGTAAGGACAAGCCACTATGGCCTTAGCTTCACTTGCAGATGAGCAAGATATAGTTGTGGTTTTCCCTGAACGTAGCTTGTAAGGGACGGAGACTGTCTCCAGAACTACCAGCACAGAGTAGCCATAACCATCATACTCATCACAGTCAGAGTCCTCAAGCTCAGAATCACTAGAGAGGTTATGGAACAAGTGAAGGATAGTTGGGCCAGCCAAGGGGGAAGATTCCTTAACAGAAGGGGGATCAGGAGGAGACAGGGGAGATTGGTCAGCAGAGAGCGTCTCTGCCTCTAAGCTGACCTCTCTTCTCCTGCCTGCTCCTTTGGGTTTCAACCCTCTACCTGAGGGTTGGTGCAGATACATGAGTGGTATCCTATTTGACCACAGTTATGGCATCCTTGTATCTTAGACAGCCCACTTGAGCTTAGGGTCATAATGTGCAGGGTGCAGGAGGTGGTTCCTGTATTGTTGGCCTTATTTTTGCGCACTATGGTACCCCCATGGGTCAAGTGCATGTCCTGTAAGAGGGTCTTAATACTCTTCATTGAATTAAGGGAAGCTTTGTGAGCCTTGAAGTGCAGACATAGGAGTTGGTTTACCTTCAAAGCATTTGAACATGCTATGTACACTTCCCAGGGAGTTAATTGACAACTGGTGATCAAATGTTGTCCTTCAATGTAGAAACAATTGGCAAACTCAGCCAAGGTTTCTTTGGGCTTAAATGTGATATGCATAAACACATCCTTCTTGACTTTCAAGCTGAGATCTCCTCCAAACTCTTCAATTAGGAGTCACTTCATGTCATCCCAAGTGACAATAGAAGGGAGTTTGGGGACCACAACTTCTTGGCACATTGGATAAAGGCAGGTAAGAATATGCTCCTTCTTAAGTTCATCAGTGGCCCTACACATTGCAGTCTTGTAAATTGTCAGAAAGGCAGAAATGGTAGAGGTTTTTAGGGTTGAATATCTGCTTGAACAAAGGCTTGTAATTGGGGTCAATGGATGAGGAGGTGGATTGGCTGTTGTCACCTGAGTTGAGGACGTTAATTTGAGGATTGCCCTCAAACTCAAATTCAGCAGCAGGTTGTCTAGCCCAGAGGAGTCAAAGGCTTTCCTCTAGGGTATCCAAGGTAGAGCTGTTCTGTCCACTAATATCTCTAGCGGTGGCAGCAGCAACTCCAAATTTGTCAATCTTAATTTGTTGCACCAATAAGGTGCCAACAATCCCGTTGAGGCAAGTGGTCAGGGAAGTAGTCTAGGCAACCAAGGGGATGACCTGTCCATTCATTTTCTCGGTAAAGAAGGAGAGGTTTTGTACCTCTCTCTCCAATGCGTCCTGCCTATTAGCAACATAATTTGTTACTTCCGCTAGCTGATCCAGGGCAAGGGCGCAGTTGACATGGGGTTGGCCTTCCAAACCAGGGCAGCAACCATGATTGCCCTGAGCAGGAGTATCAGTGACTTCAGTTTCCTCTTCACCTTCAGACTCAGATAACGAGTCCTCAGGATTAGAGAGGCGTTGTCTTAAGTACTCAATTTCTCCTTGCAAAGTAGCTACTTGGTCAGTGAGCGAAGCAATGTGAGGGTCGGGCATAGGTTCAACTGGAGGGGGGTTCTGAACAGAAGATTGATGCCAAGTGGTAGCCTTGAGCTTGGCTATTGCTTCCCATACCTTGGCTTCAAAGTCAGATGGGACCTCAACAGGAGGAGCAGGAGGTGTCACCTTGATAGATGCTACTCTATTATCCACATAATTTTGTACTTGATATAGAGTATTTCCTAGTGCAGCCCTATCCAGACCATATTGATGCTGCAGATGGCGGCCCCAAGTATCAACATGAGTTCCAATTAATTTGAGCTGAGAATTAATATGTTCTCTGAAGTTGGTTAAGTTTGATAACCAGAGTCTCAAAGTTCTGGCAATGCTTTAGCAGAGAGGCCTCAATTTGCCCACACCACATTGCTTGATGATCATCCAATTTGCATAGTTGGTCCTTGATGTATCCAGGGAGCAAGGAATGAAGGGAATTCAGTGAGGGAGGTCAAGTACTTCTGGGAGGCCAGCAAGTTGCGCTGGTTATTGGAAATACACGCAAAGAGACTGTGGGACCATTCTTGATATGCCATATTCTGAGCATGGTTGTTTGAGACAGAGGTGGCTACAGAATTTAGAAGCTGGTTCTGGGATCCTAATGCAAGTTGATGGTGAACCAGGGCGGGTTGGATAAACTGGTTGACTAACACGCCAATTGTATCCATGGACTCCATCAGTGCAGGGGGGAGACCAAAGTCCAAGAGGAAGGAATACAGGTCTTCGGAAGCATACCTGGGACAGAGACCAGGGATAGTATGCATTGTCACAGTGCCAGAATAGAGTAGGGAGCGGGCGGCAGCACAAGCTTGCTTGTAGTTGAGAGAGAAAGCTGGAAGGGGGGCCCACACGGGCCGGGGGCAGCACCAGTACCATGGGAGTTGAGGGGGCATTGGTGATGTCTTCTTCTAGAGGAGGACTAGAAACTTTAGGTTGTTTGGGTTCTTCAGAAACAAAGGGGGGAAGGACCAGTGAAGGCACATGGGAGCAGGGTAACTAAGAGGCTTGCAGCCCCTGTAGTGAGCACCATTTTGTTGTGTTCAGCTCCTCGGGACAACATCCAGGAAGACACAGTGGGAAATCTTTATAACAAAAGATTTAAGGTTAAAAACTAGCCTTGGGTTAGCCTTCAGGGGAAAAATTAAGGGCACATATATTAATTTACTGGAATACAAGATGTGAAATTTCTTTTGGCAAAAAGGAAAGGGAAAAGCTTGAAGAATATTAAAGCCAATGCAAATGTGGATAAACTTGTCTTTATTAGGGGAAACAATTCTACTTAAATAGTAGACAAGGGTCAATGATCACTCATTAGGTAGAAAGAGTGGCAAAAGGGGCCACATTAGGATGAGTTCATACCAGGATCAGTCACAGACAGGTATGATAATCCGGAATGGGTGGATATTGAACCAGACCCATTTGTGGAAGGCAAGGAATTTCCAAAATCAAAAGCAAAACCGACTAAATCTATGTACATATCAATATTTGAAAGATATCAAAATGACATTTATGGCGCAATTTACATACACTCAGACACCCAAATGCCATGGTACACAAGTTTTTTTTCTGGACCTAGGTCAAGGGAAGCTTGGGATCCCACTGAAACAGGTCACATTATTGGGTACACCTCTGTGATTTGGGACTCAAGGGCCTTCTTGGGCTTTCTTAGTTTCCTGACTTCCAGATTCCCTTTATTCATCAGGTTGTTGAATTCCCGCATGATGGGTAGACCGGTTGAATTTGGATTGGTCAACAATTCTGATCCCAGGAGGACCCAACAGGTACTAGGTGCCACAATTTTCTAGGGGAATTGGGTGGTGATAATTTGTCAGTTAAAGTGCTGAGCTGCAGTGTAGCTCATTGGGCTGAGGGTGGCAGGGCGGCCAGTGGGGGTGAAGTTGTTCCAAACTTCATGCTGCCATCCTGATTGAAGGTTGACCTGGAAGCTTGTGTGGGGGTGGTGTACAGGGCAGAGCTAGACACTAGGTGTCAGATCACATCAAATCAAAGCCATATGGGTTGGGGGCCAGGCATGGTGGGGGCTTTGGCTTCTTTGTTATCGTTGCCTCAAAGGCTTGGGTGTAAACGGGTGCCTCCACATTCTGATCCTTGCCTCCATTGCCAGCTTTTGTCATTGCTGCCAGCTTGGTCTTCTTGCACTGTTGAAAATATTGCTATTGAAAAACCACGAAAAAAAAAATGCAGATAAAATCACTAAAAGTAGAAATTTTAAATTTTTTATTATTTATTTTTATTGTAATCTTGAGTCCATATTTGAAAGATTCTCAAAACCATTCCATACAAACTGCTGCATGAAAATGAATGGAATGCTCTTGCTCCTTAAATCAGATAGTTGTTGATTAGTTGGTAAACGAGTATATTTCTATTTTAGGCTTGCTCATACTACACATCTTGTGTGAGTTCATTTCATTATGTGCTTGTTGAATCTTGCTTCTAGATTGCTCCAATTTTGTTTCATTTTAGTTCTTCTGTTGGTGCCTCATATGAATCCTGATTGGATTATAATATTCTCTGGAATAGCATCCATCCATCTCACTTGTTGCGTCAGTTCATTTTGTTTGTGGTTTGAACTACACCACTTGATGTTTGATATAATTTTGTATAATGGGCTAGTGAAATTTTGTTTTCTGTTTGAAAGTTCATTTATTAACTGAATTTTTTTAAATTAATTGAATCCTGAATCTTGTGCAACTTGGATTTTGTTCAAATCTGAAATCATTTTTTTTAAATCTGAGGTATTTTTGGTTGTCGCCATAGCTTTTAAGACTACTGTAAGTGAAACATCTCAATAAAGATAATTATCTAGTTTTCTAATGTTTTTTCCTTGTAACTTTGCTAATACAGCATAGTTACAGCAATAGTATTGCCAGTCATAATTGTTTGGCCTGCCAGTGGCTTATCTCTACTCATCTGACCATTAGTTGTTAAGAGACTGGGTGTAGGTACCATGAGAACATAAGCAATTTAGTTACTATTTTTTGGGGCAGTCAGCCAGGCATTTAGTGGCTTGTTCTTGGTTAAAAAAGGGTTCTTAATTGGGAACCCCAAATTGTTAAACGGAGGTGGGGGCCAGCAGATACAACTAAGCAGCTAAAATTAGCCTGTCCAGCATAACCTGCCCCCAGGGCTTGGGTGTAGCTTCTGAGGCCCAAATTGACCCCTGCCAGCTCAAGGACAGCAGGGATAATCCCTGCACCTGGGGTTTTGCTTTTTGAAGCAACACATGTGTGAGTGCGGCCCTGCTGCCCCTTCCTGGTGGTGGGATGCATGTTTGATACCTGTGGGGGCAACAAATTTGTTACTTTCATAACAGTGAGTTATGAGATCCAAATCTGCACCAGGAAGCAAATAATTATTAAAAAATTATTATATTTTATTACTTTAGTTTGGTTAGTATTTATCTAGCTATTTAAATGTTTACTTAATTAAATTTACTCCTGAAGGTGTTGATTTAAATCTCCAGGGATACTTTTTCTTTATCTAAGATCTTATCTCGCAGTGATATCAGCTTTAGATATGCACATTTTTTAGTCTTGGAGTTGATTGATTTCTATCTCAGAGTTGCTTATTTTCCAAGTTTTTTATTTGAAGGCACTTTAATGCTTTCTACAAATTTCCACGTTTTTGGAGTTACTTTTAGACTGCCCCAGTTATCCCTTAAAGTGCCCCACTTTTCCTCTCACCCCCCTCTAATTTCTCTATCGAAGCTTCCCATTACATTTCGGTGGTTTTTTTTAACGCAGGTAAAAACCCACTTGAGCCTCCTTTTTTTCTTAAAGCTTACAATTTAACCAAAACCCTGTATTTTTTCTAGCCTCGGATTCAAAATCTTACTTTAAAATATATTATCCCTGCGTGCCTTTAAATATCTTTTCTGTATCCTCTAGGCTCTAGACATGTAAAGATCTAGTTGTATTCATCAATTCTGATTTTATTTTAAATACTATCATTTGAGTCAACCTTTTTTGTTTCGAATCACCAAAACTTATGAGAACTTGTAGCGATAAGCTTCCTCAGCCAGGGTGTGGCAATCCGTTATTTCTCAATTGGATCAAAGAGTGGCATTCTCAAGTTCAAGGAATCAACAAAAATTATGCTTACACCCTTAAAAAGGTATTTGGCTAGTTTAGCGTACCCTTATTTCTGTCTTAAGGCGATAGATGCCCTTTCTAAATACCCTCTGCCTCTTGAGGCCAAAGAAACGATCCAATTGAATGGAATCGGTCCAAAAATTGCAGCGAAGCTTGAACAAAAATGGCAAGAGCATTTGAAAGAGAACCCCTTATTAGCACCTACCTCCTCCACGGTGGTTACTGAGAATACCGAAGGATCATCTGTCTTTGTTTCTTTACCTTCAGAAGCCTCTAGCATCACCGAACCCTCACTTCAAACTAAGTCTAAGAGTACCTTATCTTAATTATTTTATTCTAATTGGATAGAAAAGAGGGCTACTGCACCTCAGCGCAAAGAAGATCCTGTGCCCAAAAGGAAAAAAGAATACGTACCTCAGCATCGTACAGGCGCCTTTGCTATTTTGTTGGCACTGAGAGACTTGCATGCTGAGAACCCAACCTTATCGTCATTCCCAAAGGATGAGGTGATGGAAAGAGCCCAAACACATTGCGATGTTCCAATGGACAAGCCTCTCCCTGGCAAACAATATTCCGGCTGGAGCTCAATCAAGAATTTAGTACTTAAGGAGTTAGTTTACACTGTCGGGCGTCCAGCTAAGTACGCTTTATCAGATACGGGCAAGGATTTAAGTGAACGTCTGTCACAAGTCAACAGCACCATAGAAAATGTAAATGCTACGCCTCAACCTCCATGTTCTTCAACCATTATAAATTTGCACCCAGAGCCAAGCCCCCCCGTTCACCAACCACCTATTTTTGACATAACGTCTGATCAGCTATTCAGGCTTCTTCCTGGAGAGCACGAGATTGTTCTGGTCCTTGATAATAGAGAAGTACGCGGAAAAAAAAGACCGCGACTATTTCCAAACCCAACTAGAAAAGAAGGGAATCGTTACTATTACTCGTTCTTTAAGCCTGGGTGACGCCCTCTGGATTGCTCGTCCCCGGGTCAGCGGCGGTGCGCACGAGGAAATTGTACTTGATTTTATTGTTGAAAGAAAAAAGATGGATGATCTTGCTTCTTCCATCAAAGATGGGCGCTTCAAAGAGCAAAAGGTTAGTATCTCGATATCACGCTTTAACCCGTAAGTTTCGCCTGAAGAACTGTGGTGCTAAGAAAGTGATATACCTTGTCGAGGGATTCAACATCAAGGATTCAGCCAATTTCGCTCTTCAGCCTCAATCATTTTGGACGTGTTTATCTCAAACACTTGTCGGTGAAGGGTTCTGTCTTAAAATGACTCACACTATGGAAGACACATTAGACTATCTCGCACGCTTGACTCATCAAATCAAATCCATATATGAGGTCATTTTGCTTTAAATTGCCTCAACTTACTTTACTAGAGTAGGGTTATAGAAGGGCTCCAAAACGAGACAATTTCCCGTAGCCAATTTCTTCAGCTTCAAGACTCAGGCCGACTTCCTCGTGATGTTGGACTGACTCTAGCTACATTTCTTCATATCAATGACAAGTCTAAACATTTGACGCTCACCGATGTATTTCTTAAAATGCTTATGACTTGCCGTGGGCTTTCTCTCTCCAAAGCCTCCCAGATCCTTAAAAAGTACCCTACGCCCGCTAGGTAAGCTTCTTCCTAGCCAAGCTAAAATCGTCAAGTATGGTTGATGCCTTTCTAATGATAAGTCCATCCAAAAGAGACTCCTTATTAGCTATCAGCAGTCCCATCCAAAGCCGCAGCATCTCTCAACCACTTGCTAAAAAGCTTTATAGTATATGGCGTCCTACGCAGGATGACTCTTGAACTCAAATAAGGGTAATTCCCCTACACAGCTAACCTTGAATTTTTCCAAAAATTCACTGCTCCTCTATTTAAACTACATGTAGTTTCATAGACCCAAGGTAATACCAATTAATGCTAAGTCACGTTTTGAGTTTTTATACTTCATCATACAACTATTTTTAAAAAAATGCACATCATTTACTTAGCTTCATTTTAGAAATCTGCCAACTTAGAATTTGCTAACTCTGAAAGGCAAGAGATACTTTTAAAGGCTACTTTAAGTTTAAGAGTCTGGAGCCTTAAGGTTTATATCTGCCTTATTAGTTATAACAAGTAGCTTTTTAACAGGCTATTATAGCTATAAACAATGTTATAATTTAAATTTAGTACAGTAGTTTTCAAAGCTGTGGAGATAAGCAATAAAGTCATTCTAAAGCAAAATCAACTCAGTCTAAAAACAAGATTGAAAGTTAAGGAATTTATATTAAATTACAATAAGGTTGGATCCACTTTATTTTTGTTTTTAGACCGAGTTAATTTTGTTTATCTCAACAGGATATGAAACTACTGTACTCTTGATCACCAACCTGTGGGATAAAAATTTGACTTTTGATGTACATAACATATAGCACACCTGGTTGCTACCCAGCAAGATCAAGAATCACCTCATGGCTAGAACAAAATGATGATTGGCAGAAGAATCCCAAACAGACTAGATTCTGGGCCTGTGTCTAAACAGAACATAGGGGAGAAAGAAACAGCACATGTGGGGCTTTGGACATGATCTAAGCACTTAACAGTGGTCTGGTTGGTTACTGGGTCCTGGGGCGTCATTAACAGAATTATAGGCTTCTGATTGGCTGTTTTCATTAAGTTATCCAAAGCAGAAGCAAAAGTTGATAACTAAGATATGGACCAGAATTATTAAAATATCTGACTCCAAAGTCCCAGGGTTGGATCTGGTGTTGCCACCATTCAATATGTTATAATTGGAATTGGTTGGCTTTCAAACTTTAGGCTCTGTTGCAACTGTGCTGTTTTAGCAGAGTTACAAGGGGGAAATATTTAGAAACTAGATAATATTCTTTATTGTGAGATAAGTATTATATAGTTAGTGTGAATCATTGCTAACAGGAACATGATTGTGTTGATCAATTGGTTGGATAGTGAAGGGGGCAGCCTGATCCTGTTAATGAGTCAAGCGCCAAAACGAGGTATCCACCATAATGGATCAGCTTTTGTTCATGTTGTTGGATTTGGAAATTTAAGTCAACTTCCTAGTTTGGCTTCAAGTCACTGGGCAGTTGTGTTGCGGGTCACGAACCTGTTTACTCATAACCTTGCTGGCGGGTTGAGCCTGCTGTTTTGACACCCCCGACTGAAGGTTGGCCTCCTCTGGGGGCAGGTTGTTAGGGAGGTTGTTGTGAGCCTGGGCGCCATATTGCACCAGCTGTTGTTTGGTGGCGGGTAGAACGGCCTTGTGTTGTTTTTGTCTTGCTTTGCAGGGCCTTAGGCAGTTGTGGTGGAGGACTTTATCTTGCTTGTGTTTGCCAAGCCCTTGCACGAGATAAGTGTTGTTTTTGTTTACCTTTAAGATGATCGCGGGACCCACTTTCTTGGGCTGTAATTTACTCTTGTCAGTATTCATGACCCAAACCTTATCTTCAACTTTGTGTCTGTTTTGGATGGGAATGAACATGTTTTGCATGTGTTTTTCTTCTTTTTCTAACTGGTCGCTGTTGGCTTGTATGATTTGTGATGCTGGACAAGGGAGAACCTTGCTGGGCATTTCCAGCTTGGGTTCTGTGAGGGCCTGAACAATATTGGGTTGTGTGCTGTAGACGAGCTCAAAGGGGCTTTTCCCAGTGGATCTGTTCACACGAGTACGACATATGAGAAGTGCAGTTGATAGCTGCTTATACCAGTCTTCAGGTCTCCCGGCGGATAGTTTGGCTAAGGCTTGCACAAGGCTGTCATTGAGCCGCTCTACACGTCCATTGGCCTGTGGGTGGTAAAGTGTTGCCACTGTGTGCTGGACCCCATTCTTGGTGAGGTATACATTGGTGTTCTTGGAGGTCAGTTCCTTGCCCTCATCTGTTATCAGGAGTTCTGGCTTTCCGAACTTGCTGATGATTTCCTTGCCTATGAATTGTCAAATGTTGTTGCCTGTATGGGTTTTCACTGCTTGCGCTACTGGCCAACAAGTGGCAAAGTTGATAGCAGTGATAATGTATTTCTTGTCATTGTGAGAAAGGGGGGCTAAACTAACTAAGTTTAGCTCCCATCCTGGCAAGACAAATCGCCAGGATGCCACCCAGTGAATCACTGGGATGGTCGCTCTAAGAGGAGACCAGAGGGAAGATACCAGGGACAGTTGAGGGAAGTAGGAGTTCAATTCCATCAACATGAGGCTGGTGACCAACCAAGGAGCATGAGAGGGAGCAGGAGTTGGGACCTCTGCCTCCAACAGGGGGACAGAACCAGTATCATCCTGCAGCGAAAGAGGAGAGCGAGGAGATTTCTCAGCGCTGGGAGTGGGTAAGATAGACTCAGCAGAGTACAAATCCAAGTCATTGCAAGTCACTCTTGACTAGAGCCTCTCCGGAGTGAGGAGATCACTGGGGAAAAGCAAAAGGCTAGAGGGGTCATCACTCACGAGGCGGGCTGAAAAGGAGAGGCACGACCATAAATTGGGGGAAGTAGACCAGAGGAGCAACAAAAAGGGAGCCAACAAAAACACCGCAAATTTAATGACAGGGAGAATCATCATGCAATTCTCTGAGAAATTTGGAGTTCAATGGCACAATTTTGGGGCCACAAAGTAATAAAATTAACTGATATTGATGTACCAGTGTTGTGAATACCGCTATTCACCATGTATTGATTTCGCCTTTGGTGGGCCATTTCAAAGACAAATCTCTCGCTTTTGCTTTTGCCTCTCAAAATAAGTTGATGACTGAATCAGGAAGTTCAATTGTTTGGTTGCTTGATCCTGCGCAACTCACTTGCCCCACTCATGCTGGTGGCAAGTAATCCTACTGTCCTGGTAGTGTTTTGTGGTATTCTAACCACTATATATTCCATTTCATATTCATCAATAAAAATTAAGTTCTATTCACATTTTTGTCTTTATGTCTTCAGTACTTCTGCGCCTCTCTCTAGCCACAACTAGTAGAGAATATTCTTCCAGGACCGCAAGGTAAACACATAGCCTTCCCTGTCATCTAACTGAGACATAGTACAAATCCAATCCTAAGGTTAGGATTTCCTGTTGTGTGTCTGTGCTGCGCCTCAGAACACAACAAAAATGGTGCTCACTACAGGGGCTGTAAGCCCCTTGGTTGTCCCTTTTGCATCCACGTTTTCAGGTCCTTTGCCTCCGCCTATACAAGAGCCGACTTCACCTGAAATTACCAGTCCTCCTATTGAGGAAGATATTGCCAACCCGCCTATTGTCCCTACTGTGCTGAACCTTGGGAGTAGTTCCTGCCTAGTAGCCTACCCTTTGGGTACCCCTGACTTGGAACAAGTCATGGCGGTAGCCCTTGGGATAGCTTGTGAAGGAGCCATCCCTTGCCTTCAGCTGCAGTTCAGTTGGGCTGAATACTACAAATTAATTATGACTCCTCAATTTCCACAGCATCTCCTCTCAGCAGCTGGCTCCGCTGAGCACTTACTATTGTCCTTTGTGCAGCCTGCCTTGGCCCACCATCAAATGGTGTTGGGGCTCCACGTCCAAGAAATCTTGTCTCTACAAGCAGTGAGTACTCATCACTGAGACCAGTTTGCTGCCTATCAACAGTGGATTCATTCCCTGTTTTCCTTGGTATCTGACAATCAGCGCAACTCTGTTACCTCCCAGAGCCTTTTGGTTAATTCTATGAAATGAATGCACCAGCCCATCCCTAAATACGTGAGAGAGTGTCTACACAAGTTTCACCAGCTAGAACAACCCTGGCAAACTCAAGTAGATTCCACTTTAGACACTTATCTCACCAACTTCAAACAACTTATACAACAGCTCAATGCATTCAGCACATAATCATTTGAGCAACTACAGCAGGTAGCAGACTTTGCTGCTAACAGCCTTAATGAACTCAGTGTGGCATTTGATCAAGAGAGAGCTGCCACCGCTGCTGCTATAGCCAAACTCCATAGTCAAGTGAATGAATTGGCTACACCCAAGCCAGATGCTCCGCCCTCTCCCCCTTCTGATGACTTGGCAGATCAAGAGCAGAGAATATGGGACACTATTTGAGAGCTACATACAACTACTCATAGTCAAGGACGTCCTGCTGAGGCGCCTCAACCTGACCCCCAGGTGCTTGAGTTGACTGCTCAAGTTGTGGAGCTACAGCAAGAACTTGCCGCTCTACGTGAGATGATGGCAACTGCTGCTAGTCCAGTTGGGGTTGTTGATGAAGATGGTTGCTGCCCTGGCTTACCAGGAGCCCCTTGAATTCAATGTGCTAGGGAACTAATTGCCCTAGCTAAAAATGTGAATTAATTGAAGCGGGACCATACTGAACTGGATAGAGACGTACAAGAGATGAATGACTTGATCAACTCTGTGAATGATAGGTTTGCCCCTTGCCTCTCAGTATAGCCATCCCTTACTTCTCAACTGGCTGAGCTCTCCACAATAGTGACCACCCAAGGTCAACGCTTAGATGCTACTGCACAACAGACCACTCAAGCTGTCAATACGGGTGCCTGCACTGTTGAGACCCTGACTACCCTGGAAGAGAGTGTTTGTCAGCTATGGGCTAGACAGCCCCCCTCTGAATCCAAGGCAGAGTTTTCCCTGCATAAAAATGTACTCAATAGCACAATGGTGGTCCAACTCCCAAATCACACTTAAAGCCTACCTTTAAGCAAGTCTTTGACCCCAGAATCTTGACCATTGCAGCTTTCCTAACTATCTACAAAACTGCCATGAGACGAGCATCAGACAAAGTTAAGAAAGAACATATTCTGACCTGTTTACATCCAACTTACCAGGAGATGATGATGCCTGAACTACCTACCATTTAAGACGTGGGAAGATATGAAGCAGCTTCTGATCAACAAGTTTGGTGGTGACCTTAGCCTGGAAGTAAAAAAGTACGCTTTTATGCACATTGCTTTCAAGCCTAAAGAGATGCTAGCTGAATTTGCAGATAGATTCTACCTGTAAGGACAACAACTGATCACAAGCCGCCAGTTGACCACACATGAAGCATACATGGCTTGAGCTCAAGCCATCAAGGTTAACCAGCTTTTGTGCCTTCACTTCAAAGCCCATAAAGCTATGCTTTCCTCTATGAAAAGCATAAAGACGCTGTTGCAGGACATGCACCTTATCCATTCTGGAGCAGTTGTTAGGGAAAGTCAAGCTGCTTCTAAATCTGGTTTGTCTTCCTGTGGTCCTCGCATTCTTATCATGAACTTGCAAAATCCTCCTCAACGCCAAGGTTGCCACAACTGTGGTCAGATAGGTCACTATTCTTGAGTCTGCACCAACCCACAGGTTGAAGGGGCTGATCTTAAAGAGCAGGCGGGAAAAGAACAGTCAACCTAGAGGCAGAGACACTCTCGGTTGAAAATTCTTCCCAGTCTCTTTCAATCCCTCCCTCCATATCTGACTCTGAGCCTGCTGATAATGAGGCTCCTCCTATCATCTTCTTGTTCCACAATATCTCTGACAACTCTAACCTGGATGACTTTGATACTGACAACGCCAATGCATATGGGTACTCTGTTCTGGCTGTTCCTGAAACCATTACAGTCCCCTATAAATTGCAATCAGGAAAGACTACAACTACTGCTAAGCCTTTGCCTGAAGCCAAAGAAGTTGTCTCTTGCCCTTACCTCACTCAAGCTAAGAGGTCCCCTGTGCTAGTGGAGTTGTTAGAAGAAGCTGCTAAAGTTTCTGACGCTGTCTTCAAGAATGTATCTGTTTTGCTCCCTCTCCAAACTGTTTATAAGGAGTTCCCAGGGTTAAGATGCATAATTGAGAAGTGGGATAAGGAACTAGCAGAGGCTCAAGATATCTTGGCTGTCCTTCCACCCTTTGGTTGCACTACCACTCTAGTAGAGATATCCATTCAAAAAGTGAAGATCAAGGCGTCTTAGACACTGGCTTGCCAGTCAACGTTGTCTCCTCCAAGCTTGTGAAGAACCTCAAACTTGCCCCTGACCTTAATTATCACCAGTTGTAGGGCATGGCTGGACTATCTATGACCTGCACCATAGGAGCGTACTCTGCTCTACCCATGTGGTTTGGCAAACTTCTCCTAGCTGCGCCAGCAGTTGTCTTGGAAAACTAGAGTTACAATCTCTTAGTTAGCACCCAGTTCCTTAGGGAATATAATGGGATAATCAACTTGAAAGATGATTACCTCTCTATTCTGGGATACAAAGTCCCTCTGATCTTTGAAGAGCCTGTTAAAGTTCCCGTGAAACACCTCAAGACATGCGCCTTGGAATATCCCACTGGGTTCAACCTCAAATATTGCACCCACTCTTCAAACATGAAATTTCCACTCATGGCTTGTCCTGCGTCTGAAGGGATCCCTCTCCTAGCCACGTCCGCTGTCACTATCCCTCCTGGCTCCCAGGCCATCCTAGACTCCCAGATATCATATAAACTACCTGAAAAAACCTTCTTGGAGTTGTACTCTCCCCCTCATTAGGGAGCAACAAACCTTATCTCTGTCCTGGAATCCTAGATGTCTCCCATAAGGACCCTGTTCAATTGTTGGTAGCCAACCTGACTGCACTCCCCATGACCGTGTCTAGGAGGCAGGTTGTCAGATATGGCAAGTTGTTGGGCGCTCCTGATGTCCTGTCTCTTCATCCCTTTAGAATGTTCCAAGATTTTAACCTACCTGAGGATGAGCCCCAAGTCCTATCCTTGTCCACTGTGCAAGACTTTCCACAGCTGTTCCCGGTTCAACAGAAAGAGGTGCTAGACCTGCTAGACCAATTTTTTGACATCTTTGCTAAAGACAGTACTGACTATAGGTTAACCAAAGGCGTTATCCATCAGACTGACACTGGCAATGCTCCCCCCTTCTGTGCTAAACCATATCACCGCAGCCGCATGGAGGACGCCCAGGTATCTAAAGAGCTCAAGCAACTGTTGGACGCTGGGCAGCTGGTGCCTTCCCAAAGTCCTTGGGCATCCCCACTACTCATCCTAAAAAAGAAAGATGGAGGTCATTGCATTGTGATGGACTACCGCAGATTGAACTCTTTGACCAAGAAGGATTTGTATCCCTTGCCGCGTATTAATGATGCTCTCTGACGTCTTGGAGGCTCTAAGTTTTTCTCTGCAATGGATCTGGCATCTGGATACTGGCAAGTTGATCTGTTGCCCAAGGATTGCCAAAAAGCTGCGCTAATTACATCTGAAGGGCTTTTTGAGCCTACTTGCATGCCATAGGGACTCTGCAACGCCCTGGTCACCTTCCAAAGGGCCATGGACTCCATCCTCTGTGACTTGAAGCTGTCATGTGTCCTAGTATATTTAGATGATATCACGGGCTTCAGCGCTACCTCCACCAATCACCTGGCTCATCTCAAAGAGGTGTTCATTAAGATTCAGGAAGCTGGCCTCAAGCTAAAACCTTCCAAGTGCGCCTTCTTCAAAGAGCGTCTTGAATTCTTGGGCCATGAAGTAACCCAGACAGGGATTTGCCCAATGACTAAGAAGGTTGAGGCCATTGACAAAATGCTTCTGCCCACCAACCTGCAAGAGGTACAAGTCTTTCTAGGGATGATGGGCTACTACAGACAGTTTATCCCTGACTTTGTCAATACTAGTGAACCTCTAGTCCAGCTTTTACGTAATGTCCCTTTTGAATAGACCGCCAGTCAGCAGCAAGCCTTTGAAACCCTCAAACAATAACTCAAAGAGGCGCCAATCATAGTGTATCCTGACTATGATAAGGAGTTCATCCTATACACTGACGCTAGCAACCTTGCTATTGGGGCTATTCTGGCCCAACTAGATAATGAGGGTGTAAGCCATCCTGTGTCTTACACTTCCTGCATGCTAAACAAGCATGAGAAGAATTATAGTGTCACAGAGAAGGAGTGTCTTGCTGTGTTGTATGCAGTCAAGCAGTTCTTCCACTATGTGTATGGTACCCATTTCACAGTTGTTACTGACCACGCTTTGCTTAAATGGTTACAACAACTTAAGGAGCCAGAAGGGCGCTTAACTAGATGGGCCCTACGTCTGCAAGGATACGACTTCAGTGTGCTCCATTGCCCTGGGATTCAACACCAGAACTATGATGGGCTCTCCAGAATGCCCATTCTTGCTTTGCATCCTGCAGAGGCTGATTGGTTATACAAACTAATTAGGTACCCTTCTTCTTGGGAAAGTGAGACAGAAGAGGTACAACTGGCCTTGTCCAAGCTATCTGAAGATACCCTCATACGCAACAATCAAATATTGAAAAAGGTACAAGATCAATATCTGCCTTATGTACAATCCAGTCTCTGCCTCTTGTTGGTGTTGCAAGATCATAAAGAGACTGGGCATGGAGGCATTGCCAAGACTTTTGACTGGATCCAGAAGAATTACTTCTGGGAAAACCTTTGCCTGCTGATCCCAGACGTCATAGCTAGTTGCCATGACTGCCAGCTGCACCGGCCTTGAGCTGCTGCCCACAAATTCAAATTAGTTCCCCCTCAACATGCTTTTCATACTGTCAGCATTGACGCAGTAGGTCCTCTCCCTTGCTCACGTTCTGGGTGTTACTTTATCCTGATTGCTGTTGATCACTTCAGCAAGTGGGTAGAGGCTTGCCCTACAAAGGAAATCACAGCTAAGACAACTGTTGACTTCCTGTTACAAGATGTTTTTTACCGCCATGGCTGTCCTCAAGTGTTGCTCTCAGATAATGGGACTAACTTCAATGCTAAGCTGGTAACCTCTGTTGTCAAAGCTTTGGGGTCCCACCAGTCCTTCTCTGCCCCCTACAACCCTTCTACCAATGGGGCCGTCAAGTGTTAAAATTAAACACTGGTCTCTATCATGAGAAAGCTCACCTACTCTGATGCTGCTAATTGGGACCTATAATTACCTGCTGCTCTCTTTGTGTATTGCCTTAGAAAACATTGTGTCACTGGATACTCCCCTTTTGCTATGCTGTATGGGCAAGAGGCTACTATCCCATTGCTCTTGGGGCCCCCCTGCTTTCCTCTGATAAGGTCATGAATCCTGATGACCACATCAAGGATCTAGTCAACCGCATAATCAATATACAGGCCACTGCCTACATTTCTGCATACAAGACTAAGATGCTTGAACTTTCTCCTAATAATGCTGGACGCTCCCCTTACCTGAATTTGATGTTGGCAGCCATGTTCTTTACTACCAACATAGAGTATGTGGGTGCGTGCATAAGCTGGACACTCTGTGGATTGGCCCTTTGGAAATGACCTTCAAATGAGGGACCAAATACACTGTGAAGCTCCTCTCTAGTGGTCATCTTTTTGCCCAAGTACATGCCAAGTTCCTCTGCAAGTACCACCCCCCTAAGGCCAATCTAGAGGAGGGCAATATCTTGAATACCGTTATTCACCATGTGTTGATTTTGCCTTTGGTGGGCCATTTCAAAGACAAATCTCTTGCTTTCACTTTTGACTCTCAAAATGAGTTGATGACTGAATCAGGAAATACAATTGTTTGGTTTCTTGATCCTGCGCAACTCACTTGCCCCACTCATTCTGGTGGCAAGTAATCCTACTGTCCTGGTAGTGTTTTGTGGTATTCCTAACCACTATATATTCCATTTCATATTCACCAATAAAAAAAGTTTTATTCACATTTTTGTCTTTGTGTCTTCAGTACTTCTGCGCCTCTCTCTAGCCACAACTAGTAGAGATTAATCTTCCAGGGCCGCAAGGTAATTGCATAGCCTTCCCTGTCATCTAACTAAGACTTAGTACAAATCCAATCCCAAGGTTAGGATTCCCTGTTGTGTGTCTGTGCCGCGCCTCAGAACACAACATATGCAAACTGAGCCATTGGTAGGTGGTTTACCCAATTGTTCTGTTCCAAGTTAACATAGCATCATAAGTACTGTTTGAGGACCTGGTTTACTCTCTTGGTATTTCTGTTGCTCTGGGGATGATATGCAATAGACAAAAATATTTTTATTCCCAAGTCCTTTAGGATTTGGGCTCAAAACTTGGAGGTGAATCGTGGGCCTCTGTCTGAGACCACTTTCTGTGGTAGTCTGTGGTTCATGAATACTTGGTTCATGAATAGGGTGGCTGTTTCCTTTGAAGTTACTTTGGTTGTTGTTGGGATGATGTGAGGCATTTTGGTGAAGCAGTTGATAATTACAAAGATGGCATTGAATCCCATTGAATTTGGCAGTTCCATAATGTAGTCCATGGATCTGACTTATAAGAGCCTTCTGCAATCTGAAGGGGTTTTAGTAATCCTTCTGGATTTCTTTGCTTGGGCTTGGTGTGTCCACATGTCTCACAACCACTGAGGTATCCTTTAATTTCTGGCTCCATCCTGGGCCACATTTTGGTTCTCTGGATCTCTTTTAGAGTCTTTGTACGCCCAGGGTGTCCTGACATGGGGAAGTTGTGGTACTTCTTCAGTATCTCTAAGTGCAGTGGACCCTCTGGTACATAGGTGCGTCTGTGTAGCTGCAGGGTGTTTCCATTTAAAGAGTAACCTGTTAGATAGTATTGACTGTTGATATCTTTCCTCAAGTCTTCCATAATGAAGATGCAGTAATTTTCTAAGGTCTGAGCCAGTTGAATTTCTTTTTTTCTACTGACTATTCCTAGAAATTGGAGCATTGGTTTAATCATTTTGGGAGACAGTAAAAATTCAGTGTTGAATTCCTCAGTCTCTTTGGCGCTAGGAAAAAGGTATGCTTTTTGGTCCAGGGTGTCAGGTACAATATAGATCTTGCCAGTTTTTAGCTGATTGATAAATTGTAATCTGCTAGGAATAGAGCCCATCTATCTTGACTCTGGTTTAATTGTTGCAGCTTGAAGAAGTATGTCAGATTCTTATGATCAGTCATGCTTTTCACTGGGTGATTGGCGTCACACAAGTATCTTATCCAATGTTTCAAGGACTGGATGATAGCAAGAATCTCTTTATTGTATATGAGGTAGTTCAACTCAGGTGGAGTGAACTTCTTTGAGTGGTAAGCTACAGGGTGCACCTTACTATCATGTCCCTCCTGAAGCAATACCCCACATGCAAAGTCAGAGGTGTCTGTCTCCATAATGAAGGGCTTATTGTAAACTGACATTTCCAAGATGGGGGCAGAGAAAAAAGTGTTCCTCCACAACTCAAAGGCAGACTTGGCGGCGTTATCCCACACAAAGGGGTATTTCTCAGAGGTAAGGCAGATCAAGGGCAAGCAGATTGAAGAAGTAATTTTGGTAGAATTCCTGGCAGAAGTTTGCCAGGACCAAGAAACTTCTGACCTCCTTGTGGTTCTTAGGTTCAATCCATGACGGCATGGCCTCTTTTTTATCAGGTGTCATTTCAAAACCTCATTTAAGTACATTGTACCCCAGGAACTCCACTTCCTCTTAGAAGAACTCACTTTTCTGGAGTCTAACAAAGAGTCTGTGTTCCTTGAAGCGTTGTAGGACAGCTTGAAGGTGTTCAATATGCTCTTCAGGGGTGCAACTATAGATGAGGATGTCCTCTAAGTAGGCTACACAACACTGATCCTTGAGTCCTCCCAAGACCACGTCCATCATAGTTTGAAAAGTGCTGGTTGTGTTGCACAACCCAAACAGCATAACCAAGTATAGGTAGAGACCTTGCCTAGTCTTGAAGGTGGTCTTCCATTTGTTACCAGGCCTGACCCTGATCTGCTTAAAGACATCCCTCAAATCAATCTTTGAGAAGATGTTGGCTCCTGAAAGCTGGTCTGAGAGATCCTTAGCCTTGAGTACAGGGCATCTGTTTTTACTATGATGTTGTTTAGGTCCTGGTAGTTGACATAAGGACATAGGTTGCCGCCCTTATTTTTAACAAACAATAAAGGGGACAAATAAGGAGATTTGGTGATGCATATATATCCCTTCTTCAACATCTTGTCCAAGTACTCTCTTAAGGCGGCTTGTTCCTTCATGTTACAACTATAGACAGGTCCATCCTTAGGTTGGGTTCCAAGGAGGAGGTCAATAGTGTGGTCAAACTAACTATGTTTATGCAAGGCGGTGGCTTTTTCTTCTGAGAAGATGGACTCCCAAGGCTTCAAACATTTTGGGATCTCAGCTTTTCAGGATTCCATGGTGATGTTGTTTAGTGCAGGGGACTGCTGAGGGTTCAAGCAGGGAAACTCTAAAGTTTGGCTCTCATGAGTGACAGTCACCTGGTGGTTCTTATAGTCCAAGTTCAATTGTTGGTTAACCCACCATTCAAACCCTATCACTACAGGTTTTGGTGCTTCACCATAATGTGGAATCTGGTGGGCAGGAGCTTCCCATTTAACTTCAGGGGGACAAACTCTTCACATTTGTGGGACAGGTCTGTTGTCTTGTTACCCAAGGTTACCAGTTAGGAGTTTCCTTGTACTGGTACACCCAGTTTCTTGGCTAGGTTACTTTCCATGTAATTTAGGGTTGCCCCTGTAATACAGTAGTTTTAAAATCTATGACAACAACCAAAAATACCTCAGATTTAAACAAAATGATTTCAGATTTGAACAAAATCCAAGTTGCGCAAGATTCAGGATTCAATCAATTTATAAAACTTCAGTTAATAAATGAACTGTCAAACAAAAAACAAAATTTCACTAACCCATCATACAAAATTATATCAAACATCAAGCAGTGTAGTTCAAACCACAAACAAAATGAACTGACACAACAAGTGAGATGAATGGATGCTGTTTTGGAGTATATTATAATCCAATCAGGATTCATATGAGGCACCAACAGAAAAACTAAATTGAAACAAAATTTGAGCAATCTAGAAGCAAGATTCCATAAACAAAAACAAAATGAACTCACACAAGATGTGTAGTATGAGCAGCCTAAAATAGAAATATAACAGTTTAACAGCCAATCAACAGCTATCCAATTTAGGAACAGAGGCATTTTATTCATTTTTTATGGCCCCAGATTTGTATTGAATGGTTTTGAGAACCTTCTAAATATGGACTCAATATTACAATAAAAATAAATCATTAAATTTTAAAATTTCTACTTTTAGTGTTTTATCCTAGGTTTTTTACAATGGTTTTTACTAGCAATATCTTTGACGGCGCCAGCAGCCAAGCTAACAGCAGTCAAGCCAGCTTCAATGGAGGCAAGGCTCAGAACGTGGAGGCACCTGTTTACACCCAAGCCTTTGAGGCAGGTAACAAGGAAGCTGACCTGTACCTGACCACCGACCCCTATGGCTTTGACTTGTTTAGTAGTCACATAGTGTCTAGCTCTGCCCCTGCTCCTGTACCCACCCCCGCACAAGCTTCCCACCAACCAACCAATCAGGATGACAACCTTAATTTTGAACAACTTTCTGCCACCAGCCAACCTGCCCCCTACAGCCAATCAGGCTTCAGCCCCCACAGCCCAGCGCCCCAAGCAACAAATCATCACCGCCCAAATTCTTCAGGAAATTGTGGCACTGAACCTGCAAGGTCTGTCATGGGATCAGATAGCCAGCCAATTACAATTCACCCAGGCTACTGTCATGCGGGAATTCAACAACCTGATGAACAGGGGGAATCTGATTGGGACAGCCAAGAAGACCAAGAAGGCCCCCAAGTCACAAATATCTGAGGCATACCCAATCATGCTTGACCTCCTCCAGCGGGATCCCAAGCTTCCATTGACCCAGGTCTGGAAGCAACTTGCGCACCATAGCATATGGGTGTCTGAGCGCATGGTGCAGCTCTGGATGTTTGGGAAGGTGGCTTCCATACGGGTTCTTATCAATTTTGCCAGTGACCAATGGGATAGTGCTGAGGATTCCCCATATGACACCACCATCAAATCAACCCTGGTCCAATGCCTGACTAGTCTAACTGATGATGTCATGTTCATCTCCTATTACAAGCTATCAATAGCTTTTGATGATTTTGGCAAGCAAGGAAAAGACGCTGCCAAGAATAGAAGGAAGAAGGTCAAGAAGGGGACATTTATTGGTGCATTTCTGGCTGTTTCAGCCAAGGGTTTTGTATACTATTGGACAAACCCAGATTTCATCAATGGCTACTCATACAGCCATATCCTTGGTGGATTACTCGGCTTCTGGGATGGCTCAAATTCCAAGTACCAGGGTTTCTTGAGCCACTAGATGGAGGGTAGCTCCACTGCCCTTGAGGCCATCCAGGAATGCAGGCACCAGGCCTCAGTCTAACCCGCTGGCCATGCAGACGTCCATCTGGCTGATATTGTCTTCTTCAACATGGGATCCACATTACAGGAGCGCCGCCCTCAGGCTTTTAATGACCTCTATCTTGGGGTCTTTGACCACAATTTTCTCTTTGGCCGCCAGATGGTGGCTGACTTGTTTGCACAAATGATTTTCCATGTGAACATGGGCAACCAATCACATAAGGATAAGCGCCTTCCACCTTGGGCCACTGCCACCCACCAGCCCATCCAGCCAATGACCAATGAGGAATACAACAAGTGTTATATGGCAGCCATCACGTGAAATCCTCCTGCCTTCACCCCCGCCACCAACACCCCTCACATGCAAGCCCAACCCACCTAATCCCAGACCCCTCAGGCCAGCATTGCCTCTACGTCTTCCTTCCTGCATTATTCTGCCCCCTAGGCATTACTCTCCTCCGCCTCAATAAACCCCCTGTCACCAAACATTTTCTATTTATATTATATTTTTTTGAATTTCAATTGTTCATGTTCTCTTTGTTTATAGTTGGTTTTATTCTTTATGTTAAGCTTATTTCTATAAAATCATATATTTACTATGTCATGTATCTAGATCCAGAACACAGTTATTTTTAGCACTTAAACACACCCCTTGTGAAAATATTAACAACAATTTGGTGATCAGCTAAATTTGAATTAGAAAATTATAGTGTTAACTGTTTTTAGATAAAGTTGTTACTGATCTGAATTCAAAACTTTAATGATAAACTTTAAGCCAATCAGGAGCCAAGTGATAAAGTGATTGTTGTGACATAAAGGGTCATTCAATAATTATTTGGTGCATATGCGCTAATTAATATGATTGGCTGGATCTTTTGCCATTGTGCGCCATTGCCGTTGTGGCAAGTTGTTGATGGACTAGTGCCCAATCAGCTACTGGGTTAGCACTAGTCTACCAACAACTTGCCACAGCAGCAATGGCGTACAATGGCAAAACATCAAGCCAATCATATTAATTGGCGCACATGCACCAAAGAATTATTAAATGATCCTTTATGTCACAACAATCACTTTATCACTTGGCTCCTGATTGGCTTAAAGTTTATCATTAAGGTTTTGAATTCAGATCAGTAACAACTTTATCTAAAAACAGTTAACACTATAATTTTCTAATTCAAATTTAGCTGATCATCAAATTGTTGTTAATATTTTCACAAGGGGCTATGTCAAGCGCCAAAAATAATATGGTAATCAAGGAAACAATGCCAACACAAAGCAAACAACACATATTGAGATGAGCATAAAACATATACAAAATGGGTAAAAAGATGAGATAATGTAGTAGATGGTAAAACAAAAAAGAATAAACAAAGAGGCAACAGTATCAAAATAATACAGAATTTATTGGTGCAAAAGCTATAAAAACATATGAAAAGGTTAGTAAAAAATCAAATGAGAGAACTCAAAAAACTACTCAAATACCTTGACTTGGCAATTGCCAAAATCAAGGACATTGACCGCAAGGTCAAAGCCAAAGTTAAGTCTGCTGTCCTCACTGGGGACAAAATCAACAAGGTGTCCATAAAGGCACTAATGACAAAAATGCAAGACACCCCAGAGAAGACCATCAAGTGTCTTCTCAACATCCAGAAAACAGTGGTTGAGGGCCTCCAGTTCAAGGTGTACAATCTTTCTGTGCCGTCTGTTTGGGTTGACAACCCGGAGATGTATGAACATCTCAAACCTGCCAAGCGTGCCAGGGCAGATGATACTGAATTACCAGCGCAATTGATTGCGCCAAGAATGGCCAAGCCGGCTGAGGCTGCGGGCAAGAAAGAAACACAAGAAGGTAGCCTAAAAAACAAAATTAATAAATTTTCAAAATAATTACCTTTTTTCTTAGAAAACGTAGATGGCAAACTCTGCCAAGTCCTGGTCCCCTTTATCCCAGCCACCTTTTATGCAAATTATGCCACTCATGTGTCCAAGCAATTGTATCTGTCCCCCCTGCCGTGCAGGAGCTGGAGGACCGCATCCATGGGTCCTTTCCTATGTCCAGGGAGGCATTGGCTGGGCTGAAGCATGGAGAGGGGGCATCCAAGTGGGAAGTTATTGCCTACAAGGATGCCCAACTGGTCTGCCTGGACCCGGTTAACCTCAGTGGAGTTTACATAGTAAACTCCATTGAGCTTGTTTGGGACGTCCTGGTAACACTCCCATTCAAGAATATACCAGAGATGGGTCAGGCACATGTGGTTGCTTGCTTCTGCTTCCCTGGTGGAGCACACCATGTCTTACCTGTTGGAGAACTTTGGGCACACAGTGGGTAAATTGACTGTTACAGACACAACAGCCGTCAAGAAAACTAAGATCCTCCTTGCGGACTTTGGGCTAGCCTGGAGTGCAGATGAGACAGGGCTCCCCTTGTCAATGGATCTTACCTTTGCAAAGACCAGGCACAATAAGAATATCAGTGTGGTCTATAATAAATTGTATGAGTTCACGGAAGCCTTTGCTGGGTAAAGGCTTCACTTGGTGGTTTACCTCAGCTATCTTTTCTTCTTTGGGATGAGCGCCAGCGTAGAGGATCTAAATGGGGTCCTTCTGGGAATCAACAAGGCTGTCTTTTACTTGACGGGAAGAAGGTCCCCCTGGATATGACTTGGTGGACCATGTAATCCAAGACTCCCTGGTCCTGGCAGGGATTTATGGGTTTGCAGCCCCGCCCAAAAAGCTGCTCCTCAGTTTGCACCTTACCCTACTCCCCTTCAATAGCAGGAGGGAGTTTTTTTAATAAGGGTATATGTCAGGGAGCCAGTCATAGGCAGAGGCATTGGGCAGCTTGGGGTGAGGTGCGGCCGAGCCAGTGGGTAAGGCCCACCATAGAATGGGTGCTAACTTGATAATGTAAGAGGTGGATTGCCTGAGCAAGGACCAGGGTCTGGAGTTGGGGACCATGGAATCCACCAACCCTGTCAAAGTAATATAAAGCACTCCAAACAGTTGGGTAGAGGTGGTCTCGGCGGCAGCAGGGGGTTCCAGTGGGCGGTCTGGTCTAGGGGTTAAGGGCGGAGTCATGGGAACAAAGTACGCTGGTAGGTAGTTGTACTTGTCTTTGAACAATAAGGGCAGTATCTCAATCCTTTTTCCTTTGCGCCCTACTTAGTTGGTACTTCTAGTCCTTGCCAAGGGGTCAGCAATGAGAATGGTTTCCAAGTTGTACTTGGAATAGGCCAGGTTGGGGGGTATTCAGTAAAGTGCACAGGTCCAAAGGGGGATCTCAGGGGACAGTATAATGCCTGGGGCAGTTTGGTAGGTTGGTCTCTGGACGGGGCGACGGCCTGGTAGTCTACTTGACCATAATTAAGATGAAAGATCACTAAGACTAGATAGGGTAAGATTTGTTCAAACCAAAGGTTCATAAAATTTTATTATTGAAAATGACAATGTGGTCATCACCATACTGCTGGGGTTTTTATACCATGGGACTTTGCTTCTTTGATTTTTGCAGGGTTCAGGTTTGCAGACAAGGCACTGGCAGGGTATGGGTCTTGGCTTGGAGTCTCAAGGGCAGCAGATCCAGGTTGTGCCTGCTCTGGCAAATAGAAGTGGCAATGCTTTGTTCTGCCGCCACTGTTTACTATGTCACCTGAGTAGTTCAATTGTACTACCCCTTCTGGACAGAAGGCTGGCAGTTGCTGATGGTCATTGGCAGAGTTAAAAATAGGGTTTGTTTTAACCTCCTTAAGGCAAGCTGCAACCTCTGCATAGGTTTGGATCTTTGGTGGCTCAAGGTTGGCATCAATCTGGTGACCATTTGGATAATTGTCCTTGGGAGACTGACAGGTCTTGGAGTAACTTGTTAACTCGGGTTTGCAATTTAACAAGTGGGGGGTCTCCTGTCCACTTTGTGTGACTCAAATAGTCTTTGGAGGGTCAGGGTTCAATTCCAGGGTTTCCAATGTTGGTTTCAAAACTCCAGTATTGGCGTTGGGCAGGTTGGCAGTAGGTCCTTCCCCAACCTCTGTTAGCCAGGTTACATCTCCTTTGCAGGTATGGGTCTTCATTGGCACCAGTTTGGTGGCAGACTGTCAACTATTCAGGGAATTCTCCGTAGCAGGCTGGCGGGTTGCAAGGTAATTTAACAATTTGAGCCTGTGATTTAACAGATTGGCGGGTCTTGGTCTGTCTTGGAGGGTTTGATCTGCCTTCAGGGAGCTGGGGTTTGACTCTTGGGTTTTCAATACAAGTATTGAAATGTCATTAATGACAGCATATCCACCGTCCACAGTATGGCAGTGGAGGTTGTGTGCCACCTCCATTGCGGGGTTGGTACATACCAAAGAACTCACTACAGGTGTTTGCAATAAATTCTCTCTTCTAATAAATTTCATTACAATTCATATTATTTTTGTTATAATAAAATTTTCTAATTCTTATTTCAGCAAACCAGTTTTGCAAAATATATTGCAGAAGCGGGTTTCATAAAAGCATAAAATAATATGTCAATTAAATAAATTCCAACTTGTACATTTTATGTTTAATTTTTATAGGACTATTTTATATTTATTTGACAAAGTGGTATAAATCTATTTGCGTAATTCATTATCAAGCATTTAGGATTACCTCAAATGGCATAATAAAACAATATATAATAAAATAAATAAATTACTTACATCTATTGATGGTCCTTCTGAATGTGATTGCAGGCGTGGAAACATCTAAACATAAAATGTTAATTAAAAAATCTTAAATAGTAGATTAGAGAATATAAAAAAGTTGGAAACACTAAGCCTTTAATTGATTGGCTGCTTGGCTAAGCATGCAGGGATGAAAAAATCAGCGTGGCCATAGAATAGGCCACAGTCTCAGCTGGGAGGGTGTAGATCCCAATCTGTAGCAAATCAAAGAGGTCCTCAGTCCCAGTTGGGGTTCCGTGCTTGACAACTTGCTTGAGCCACCCAAAGACTTCCTTGATAAGATTTAAGAAGGGCAAATAGGCAGGAAGAAAAAGAAGGTGCAAATTTTCTGTGGCCAATTGCTGGGGGCCCACAGCAATGCTGGTGTCAATTGATGAAAATTCTTCAAGAATGTCAGCCACCTTGTGGAGACCAATGTTATCCAGCACAATAACATTGGTGAAGCCCAGGCTTGTGCGCCTCAGGTGCTCCTGGACTAATCAGAGGAATGACAAGAAGGTACAGCTGTTGTGAGAACCCAAAATCATTTGATACAGCTTGACCCCCTTTGGACCGAGGAGAGCCACCATTGAGTATGCTGTGGTGCAGACTGCAGCACAAGGAGCTACCCTGTCATTGGAGCCTTTTGGAACATACCCATATTCATTCTGCATAGACAAGGCCAATGCTGATTTGTTGGTAAAATAGAATTTCACTGTCTCCTTGGCTTTGAGGGCAGTGTACGCCTCTGTGTATTTTTTCTGGACGTCAATGTTGGTTGGGCTATTACAATTGTAGGGAGATACCCCTAGCTTTTTCCAGAAAAAGCGCATTCCCTTCACCAGATGGTAGTAAAAGGAAATTGAGGCCTCAACCCCAAAAGTATATTTGATCATGGCTTGTATATTTTCCAGTTCAAGATGACAATCTTGGGTTATCCACTGATGGATTGCCCATTTGTGCTCCTTGGTGAGCATGGTTGACACACGCAAGTATTACTCTGCAGCAAGGACTTGGCCAGTATTGATGAATCTGTTGTTGGTCTTGGAGGTAAACTTGGAATCCACCTCAACAAGAGCTGTGGCTGCCTTATAATCACCAGATTCCCACATTAGCTTTATCCAGATGATTTGTTTGATATCTGGGATGTGCTTCTGGGTGGGCTTAGTGGGCTCAGATGAACTGGGACCCTGATTTGTGACAGGCTTGCAAGGCATGGTTACCTTGGTATAGAACACAGCAACCTTCTTGAGAACTAGTTGTCCCTCATCAGTTTGGTAGAACTCAGGCTCCTTGTTCTCTTCCTGATTGCCATCACTGACGTAGAGCTTGTAGTTAGTATCAAGTACAGGCTTCACCTTCTCCAGCATGGCTGACAGGACCAACTCTTGCCGGTACACAATGTCAAACACATACAAAGTAAGTTCTGCCTCCTTGTTTCTACCTGTTTTTGTTGTGGTAACCTTGGTGGGCTTCCAGGTCAGCTTGGGGACCCAAGGGTTAATGCTCTGCACCCTAGCAGCTTGTGCTCCTCAAACCAGCTGCGTCAGTGCAGCGTCACTATCAAACTCTCCTCTCCCATCCCCTTCCTGAGTAGGCATTTGGGTTGCACTAACTCTGTTCTTTGACCTGCAGGGGCAACTGCAACTGTGGCGCACAACAGGTGCATTGGTACTCTGTTGATGTGTTCCTTCCATTTTGAGAATTTAATAAAATATTGAATAAGTTATATTAAGTTACTCCCTAATTTTAATTTTTGCTTTTATCTGAATATGGATATTTAATTAATATTTTTCTCACCCAATATCCCAATTATAGATTTTTTATCTCTTAATTAGTTGTTTTTGGGTTTAAAATGCCCTTTTAGAATACCCAAAATAATTTCCACCCATTTTCCCAGATTTTACGCCAAATTAAGCATCCAACAAAATATTTTTAAAGTTTATGTTTAAGATCTTGTATTTTATTTTAGATACCTTGGTATCATTCTTGCATACAATCCATTGCACACACTGAGTGAGTGATTTTGTTTACATAGTGAGTTGCTATTGTATTTTGTTTGTGGATTGAGTTTTGACTCACCTTGCTTGGGTGTATTTAGTCACCAATTCACATAGTAAACATATGTACACCAAAAGTCAACTCACACCATTTTTTTGTGAATTAATGTATTTTGGATTGTATTTTGAATGGTTTTGCCTTGAGCATGAGCACTTATTTACTGTGATGATCTATTTTGCCCATTAATGCCAAAAATCCCTGTTAACAGAGTGTATATTTTAACCTTATAGTTGGATTTTTTTCAAATCTGAAATCATTTTGTTTAAATCTTAGGTATTTTTGGTTGTTGCCATAGATTTTAAAACTACAGTATTTGAGTTCATCACTTTTGTGACTGAACCTTGTACTCTCTCTGTTTATATCATATTTGCCACATACTCATAATCAAATTTGATGCAGAATGCTTCAGCAATTGACTGGATTGTGTGAATTATGAATTTGAGTTCCATTGTCATGAATGACATTTCAATACTTGTACTGAAAACCCAGGAATTGAACCCCAGGACTTGGGAAAAACCTTATGTTGACCAGAGTAGACAGGAGTCCGCTCAACTGCCAGTTGGGTCAAATCCTGGCCCGCCAGAGATGCCTTGCCCCAACCAGGAGGAACAGGACCCTGACAGCCTGTCAAGTGTTGAGACCAGAAGTTCAATATCAACCTTGGAAACCCTGAAATCAAACCCCAAACCTCCAAAGGCTAATTGAGTCACCCAGGATAGACAGGAACCCACCAACTCACTGAGCTGCAAACCTGAGTTGTTGAGTTACTCTGAGACCCACCAGTCTCCCAAGGACAATTCCCCAAATATTCACCAGATTGCTGCCAACTGTGTGCCACCAAAGATCCAGACCTATGCAGAGGTTGTAGCTTTCCTAAAGAAGGTTAACACAAAACCTACTGCTAGCTTAGCCAATGACCACCAGCAGCTGCCAGTCTTCTTTTCAGAATGAGTAATACAATTGGACTGCTCAGGTGATGTGGTGAATAGTAGTAGCAGAGCAAAGCATTGCCACTTCTGTTCACCAGAGCAGGCACAACCTGGATCCCCCACCCTCAAGACTCTAAGTTGAGAACCATGCCCTGCCGGTGCCTTGTCTGAAAATCTGAACCCTGCAAAAATTGAAGAAGCAAAAACCCATAGTATAAAAGCCCTGGTGGTATGGTGATGACCATATTGTCATTTTTTATAATAAAGTTTCATGAACCTTTGGTTTGAACAAATCCTACCTTATCTAGTCTTAGTGATCTTTCATCTCAACTCCAGCCAAGTAGACAATCAGGCAACTGCCCCCTCCAGAGACCAACCTGCCAACCCGCATCAGGCACTATAATGTCCCCCTGGAGCCCCCTTTGAACCTGTGCATTTTACTGAATACCCACCCAACCCTGCCTACTTGAAGTTTAACTTAGAGAAAATCCTCATTGCCAACCCCTTGGCAAGGACTAGAGAAACCAAATACATAGGACACAAAGGAAAGTGGTACAAGAGTCTTCCAAGATTGTTCAAAGACAAATACAATTACCTGCCTACCTACTTTGTCCCCATTACTCCGCCCTTAACCCTGAGACCCAACTGCCCAATGGATCCCCCCACTGCCACTGAGACCACATCCACTAAACTGTTTGTAGTACTCTACATTACTTTGATGGGAATGGTAGACACTATGGTGCCCAACTCCGGGCCTTGGTCTTTGCTTGGGTGATCTGTATCTTATATTATCAAGTTAGCACCCATCCTATGGTGAGCATTACCCACTGGCCTGGCAGTACCCCGTCCAGAGTTACCTAATGCCTCCGCCTATGACTGGCTTCCTGACATCCATGTGTTTGCTATCTCCTTTCAGAATTCAGTTGTCAGGGTAAAGTAGAGAGATCTCAAAGTAATCAATCGAATGGGGAATGTACACCCAAATTAGTATGATATTACCAATGAGGAGGAGAAAATGTGTGTTTACTTGGAAATGATAACCCTTGAAGAGTGAATAAGGAAAGGTGCAGCAGAAGATTATGCACAGGTAAATCAGGAAGACCTTAATTTGGCTCAATTTCAAGGAATCAGCAGCATAGATGGGCTCATATTCAATTTTGCAGGTTTCAGGAATCATTTCAGCAGGAGGTGGAAGATTACCAGGAAATTGCAGAGGTGAGAAAGCATAATCTAGCAGTCTGGTTATTACAAATCTGATTGGAAAATATTGAAATGAGTGAATCATTGAGGCAAGATATTTATTGATAGTAAAATATCAAACTACTAAGGTAGTTTGGTGGGGCCAATTGTTATTTAAAGCCTTTTGGTACATCTTGATGAGGTGGCCTCCTTGTATGCAATATTTGGACAGCTTACAGATACCACCAATGGTGGTTCTGTAAGCTTTTACCTGATCTCCTTTGAGGTCAGGATTTGTTAACCAGCAGGTCAAGGAAGGGAAAATTGGGCGTGGGGAATCTGCACCCCACTTGGACTCAATTTCCCGTGCCACCACCCACTTGCAATTGATTGTTAGATTTAACTCTACAATTGCCGCAAGCAGACAGGGCTTTGAGCTGGGTTTCCCTGGGTGGTGGCGCTTTGGCTGATTCACACCCGGGAAAACTATGGCTATGACATTACTCTCCTTCTTTGGTAATAGAGACTTCCTGCCTCCTGGGAGTGCTGACAAATTATAGTTCTTGTGGGCAGAAGGGAGTTTCATGGCAGCTAAGGTGGCCTTTACCGGACCTACTTTGGGGGTTGTTTTCATGGAATTCTTGGAGCATTTCTTGGGCGTGAGTGAGGTTGCAATGGGGAATCCAACAGTTTTCTGAGGCTGGGTATCCCTTCCAGGCTACTAGGTAGTGCAGGCGCTTGCGGGATAGTTTGGATGCAATTATTGATTCCAGTTCATATTCCAGTTGTCCATCCACCATTATGGGGTCAGGAGTAGATACAGGGGGACCTTCATACTTAGTTAATAGGCATCCATGAAATGTGCTGAAGATGTGGAAGGAGGGAGGGAGGTCCAGTTGGTAGGCTGAAGATCCAATCTTCTTTAAGATTCTGAATGGACCTACTCTTTTGGGACCTAGCTTCTGGCAGGGTACTTTTAGTTGCATGTTCTTGGAGTCAACCAGTACTTGATCATCAATTTTGTACGCTGGACCCTCTCTTCTTTTCACGTCTACATAAGCCTTGTAAGTTGTCATGGCATGAGTTAAGGATACCTTGACTTCTTTGTGGATTCTTTTTAAAGCTGCTGCCTGTGAGGATGCCAATTCCACTTTGCTACCTGAGAGTGAGCCAAAGTTACATTGGGGGTTGTAGCCATAATTTTCAAAGAATGGGGAGACATTAAAAGAGGAGTGTGGGGAATTGTTGTAAACAAACTGGGACATTGGTATGTTTTGGGACCAGTTATCTTGTTCAGTGTTATAGTAGCATCTAAGAAATGTTTCCAAACATTGATTCACTCTCTCTGTCTGACCATTGGATTGGGGGTGTAAGGCTGTTGATCTGCATAAATTAATGCTTAGGAGTCTGGAGAATTCCTTCCAGAATTGTGCTGTGAATTGAGGACCTCTGTCACTTATGATCTCTTGGGGGATTAAATGGTGGGCAAAGACATTGTTGACAAACAGTTTGGCCATCTGGACTGATGTGATTGTGGTTTGGCAGGGGATGAAATGACTCATCTTTGTGAAACAATCTACTACTACCATGATTGCATCATAACTGTTTGATGGAGGAAGTTCTACTACAAAATCAACAGACAGAGATGTCCATGGGCCATTTGGAATTTGTAGGGGGACCAGTAGACCTGTCTGTTTGAGACAGGAGGTCTTTTCCCTTAGACAAACCATGCAGCCCTTCAAGTACTTAGCTACATCTGATGTGAGACCTCTTTAATCAAATTGTCTACGAATTATCTCTATGGTCTTATTTTTCCCTTGGTGACCAACCAATATGTTGTCATGATGGGCCTTGATGAATTCCAGGCAAATATCACCATCAGGTACCCACAGGCAACCATTGTGAAGTATGGTACTGTCTTCAGAACTGTAGCAGGTGTGGGGAGTAGATTGACTTGCCAACTTAAACAACTGGGGATACTGTTTGTCTAAAGGTTGCAGCAACTTGACTCTAGCTACCAGGTCTGGGTTGGGAGGTTCTTGGACACTTAGGGTGCAGATTGTTTCCATGGGAGGAGAGGATAGAATGACGCTGGGGTAATCAAGACCTTTGTATTAAATTCTTGTTCAGCCTTAATGTCTGGAGGGAATGCTGGGTTGCAACTGAGGGAGTCCGCCAGATGATTATCAATACCCTTGATAAACTTGTATTGGAATTTGAACTTGACTAGGACTTCATACCATCTGGTCTGACGTTCAGTTAAGAGACAAGGTTCCCAGTAATACAGTAGGGCTTTGTGGTCTGTTCTTACTGTAAATGGGTGTGTGGCTGAGCAAAGGTGATGCTGTCAGTATTTCATAGAATCTATTATTGCTAATAACTCCTTGTCATAGATCATGTAGCTGAGCTCTTTGGATATCATTTTTCTTGAGAAATAGCCCACAGGTTATTCTAGTCCATCATCAGCAGTTTGTAGAAAGACTGAGGCAATGGCAAATTTGGAGGCATCTGTGGCTAAGATGAAGGGTTTGGAGGCATCAACATGGCAGAGCATGGTTGCAGAACACATGATGTTCTTAACAGCATTGAACGCAGAGTCACATTGTGTGGACCATTCCAGAGTTCTTTTCCCACTAGCAGCATAAAGGGAGGCTGCTGTTTCTGACAAGTGGGGGGTGAAACGTTTCAATAAGTTGCATGTTCCCAGGAAACTGCGGAGTTGGGTAATGTTTGCTGGGGTCTGCCAATTCCTTATTGCAGCTTCCTTGTCAGGGGAAATGGCATGGCCTTTCTCCAAAATCAGATTTCCTAAGAAAGAAACCTTACTCTTGAAATTTTCACATTTTCTCAGTTTGATGACAAGATTGGCGTTTTGGGTCCTTTCCACTACAGCACAAAGGTGGATGGCATGAGACTCCTCATCCAGAGAGTATACTAAGATGTCTTCCATGTATGTGATAGCACAGTTCCCAATGAGGTCACCTAAGACTGCATTGATCATCTTCTGGAAGACTGCTGGGGCATTTTTTAGACCAAAGGGCATGACTTGGTACTGAAAGATGCCTTCCTTAGTCCTGAAAGCAGTGAGTCATTCCTGACCTTCTTTGATGTGAATCTGGTTGAAAGCATTTAAGAGGTCCAGCTTTGAAGAGATACTAGCTTTCTCCACCTTCCTGGAGATCTGAGACTCAATGGGCATGGGGTATGGGTCCGGTACAGTCACATTGTTCAGGTTGCCAAAATCAATGCAGGGGTGTAATGATCCATCAAACTTTTGAACAAACAGCAGTTGAGAGCATATAGGAGAAGATTTCATAAAGATCTGTCCTTTGGCTTCCATGTCCTTTGTTCATTCTTCTAAGCATTGTTCCTCCTTTAAGTTCAAGGGATAGATGGGAGAAGCAACTTTCACCAAATCAACAGTGAGTTTAAGCTCAAAGTCAAATTGTGAGTGTGTGGGGAGACCATCAGCCAGCTTAGAATCAAAGGCTGTGTGCAAGTGGGAGAGGCACAACGGAAGGACATCAAATGATGTGACGTGTTTTGTTGTTGCTGAGACTGACATTGAGATGTGAGGGGCTTCTTTCCCAAACAGGATCATTGGTACCTCCAAGGAAATTCTGGCAGGATGAGCAATCCTCAGTAGGTTATCTTTGAGGATTGGGGTGATATTGTGCACCTGCCACTATTCCACGCCTAGGATCACTGGGTATGTCAGGTGCTTTTCCACTTTGAAGTCAGCAACAAAGGCATAATCAGTGATAGAGAAGGATAACAGGCAACACAGTCTGAATTAATGGAAGGCATTGGATACCCCTCCTTTGCACAGAGCACCAGGGTTATATTCCAAACCTAGCTTGTCAACCAGATCTTTTTAAATGAAGTTGTCTGTGGCCCCAGTATCTACTAAAGCTACAGCTTTTGTTAGATGTGATGTGGAAGCAAAGGAACAATGAAGCAAAAAATATCCCATCTTTGTTTTATTTGATAGAGAGGGGTGATTGGAATCAACTTTTACCTGGAGTTGAGGAGCTGTCTGAATAGACAACAGGTCCTCACTCAAGGCTAAAAAGGGTTGGTCAATCACAGGTTCAATGACAATAGGCTTGAGACAAGGAGTAGGCGCAACCTTATTCATAGTGGCAACGTGGAGATCCACTATAGCCTGAGCTTTGGCGGATAGTAATGAACAGTTCTGGTTGAAGCGTATAAGTTTACAGGCATTGGTAGCGTTACCTGAAGTGGGCGCTTGGGAGTTAGTAGAGTTCAAGTTTGCCAGGGTAGGTGTGGAGTTATTAATATTGTAAAAGGAGAGCGCGGCCAGGGTAGGAATATTCTGAGGAGGAGAGTTGACAACAGGAGGTATAGCCAGAGTGGGGGATGGAGTCACAAAAGATTGAGAAACCTCAGGGGATATGGGCCCTTGTGGAGTGGCTGGCTCCTGTTGACTTTGCAAGCAATTTAACATGGGAGGAGCCTCCAATAACAGAGGCTGAGTTGGCTGCTGGGACGTCACTAGCTTACCCTGACTGTTTGCAGGAGGTGCTGTATCATATTGGAGACAGAAGCGGAAGGGTGAAACCAGGGTGACAGGCTTTGACCGGTGTGGTCAAGGCTGAGATAGAGGACTGCAAGCTTAGCACTTTTGGGGAGTGATGACTTCTTGGCATTGGCTTGAAACTGCTTGAGGTGCAAGGGTAGAGGTTGAGGACCTTGAGAACAGGGTTTTGTAGTCAATCAAAGAGGAAGTTGCTGGAGCTTGGCACGTCACCAAAGGAATCAGGGTTGACACATCATCAAAGGAGTTGGGTACTTGTTCAAGAATAAACAAACACCACTCACAGGATTCAGGTTCTGCTTGTTTGAGTAAGAAGCTGAGAAGCTTCTGAGGGAAACCATGCTGGGTCCATTCCTCAGTTAGTGCCAAGACTTCTCTTGCAGTACATAACAAAGGGGATGAAAGGCTAGGTGCAGGCTGCCAGAATTTGAGGTGAGAGAGTGAATTATAATAAGGTTGTGTGATCTCTATATTTGCAAAGGATGGGTATAACAGGAGAAAGAAAACCACTGCAAAAATACTCCAAAATGAAGTAATGAGCATTGTGGAAGTCCCCACTGAGATATCCATGATGCAAGAGAATGATCTAACAACAAAGATGTGCAGGCCATACAATATATCAAAACTATAGTAGTTTGATAATGTCAGGGTAAATTAGAGAGAGCTCGTCATAATTGATCAAATGGGAAAAGTACACCCAAATTAGTATGACATTACCAATGAGGAGGAGACAATGTGTGTTTACTCAGAAATGATAACCCTTGAAGAGTGAATAAGGAAAGGTGCAGCAGAAGATTATGCACAGGTAAATCAGGAAGACCTTAATTTGGCTCAATGTCAAGAAATCAGCAGCATAGATGGGCTCATATTCAATTTTGAAGGTTTCAGGAATCATTTCAGCAGGAGGTGGAAGATTACCAGGAAATTGTAGAGGTGAGAAAGCATAATCTAGCAGTCTGGTTATTACAAATCTGATTGGAAAATATTGAAATGAGTGAATCATTGAGGCAAGATATTTATTGATAGTAAAATATCAAACTACTAAGGTAGTTTGGTGGGGCCAATTGTTACTTAAAGCCTTTGGGTACATCTTGATGAGGTGGCCTCCTTGTATGCAATATTTGGACAGCTTACAGATACCACCAATGGTGGTTTTGTAAGCTGTTACCTGACCTCCTTTGAGGTCAGGATTTGTTGACCAGCAGGTCAAGGAAGGGAAAATTGGGCGTGGGGCATCCACGCCCCACTTGGACCCAATTTCCTGTGCCACCACCCACTTATGATCAATCATTAGATTTAAATCTACAATTGCCGCAAGCGGGCAGGGCTTCAGGCCAGGTTTCCCCGGGTGGCAGCGCTTTGGCTGAGCCACACCTGGGAAAACTATAGCCATGACATCAGTATTTGACTTTGTTTTTGTTTTGTGATTGACTAATTTTTGTTTTCCAGCCCTAGATAAATGAAAGCTTTATTGAGTAAATTAACCTTCAACTGGTTTCAGTTGAAATTTGTTTTGTGACTGAGTTCTTGTGTTCTAAACTGAATAATATATGTTTATCTTAACAGGTTTGAAAACTACTATATCAAAACTACCCAGCATCTTTATTACTGTAAATTCAGAACCTAAACATAAAAATGCGGGATTGTCAAATCCTTGGTCCAAATTTTGAATCACTTTTGCGGGATAGTCTTTTTTTGATTAAACTGAATTCTTTGTATTTTTATTTGAGTTTTTAAAAATGTGGGCACTTATAGACACTTTGCAAAGTTCAAGTTGAACTGCATATCTCCAATGGACATAATGAATTAACTGGAATCAGTTTTGAAGCGTTCAAATCCATCAACTATTTTCATTAAGTTTACCATGTTTTTTGAAATTGCAGGATTGTCAAATCCAAGAACCAAATTTCAAATCACTTTTGAATGCCACTAGTAAACTCAGATATTAATTGCGGGAACTGGAATCCAAATTGAATGTAAAGTAAGAAACTAGGACAAATCAACCCAAATCAAGAAGCTCCACTCTGGATAAAATCAAATGGAAAATACAATCTTAACAACCATGTTTAGACATGAAATCAAGTGAAATATAAAATTGTTTAAACTGGAAATGATGCAATATTCTGCACTCTAAATCACTAATATAGTGACCATAAACCCATATAATGACTTATGAGCTACTCTCCTGATGATGCAGAAATTTTTTAAAAGTTTTTTGGTCCCCGGCGTAGCCAGGGGCATAAAACTTACTTTCAAGGAAGAAAGGAGAGGAAAAGATAAACCATCAGTTTACTACACTATGTATTCATGTACTGCTATTAAGGATACTTGATTACAGTAGATTTTAAAAAATGCTAATAATAAAATAGAATTATATATTACAATCTGTTTTTACCATGTTGCCTTTTCCTTGGTGTGTTGATAGTTCATTTGCTGTTGATAAGGTGTTTGCATTTAATTGGATGGTTTCACCTCCAGTTGCCTTGGCGACAGGAAATCAAGCCGCCTCCCCGAGACCAACTGTGGTCGCAGAGGCGGCTTGATTTCCTATTGCCAAGGCAACTGGAGGTGAAACCATCCAATTAAATGCAAACACCTTATCAACAGCAAATGAACTATCAACACACTAAGGAAAAGGCAACATGGTAAAAACAGATTGTAATATATAATTCTATTTTATTATTAGCATTTTTTAAAATCTACTGTAATCAAGCATCTAAATTTTAGCTGTTCTAAAATGGAATAGGGTGATTTTTGAGAATGCCTATGATTCCTAAAAGAATTAGCACAAATCCACTCTAGATCCTTTAGCATCCTTTTTAAGACACCCATAAATTATATTTATTTCAAATTCCTTGCAATTATGATTTGAAACTTGGTTCTTGGATTTGACAATCCCGCAATTTCAGATTTGTTAAGTTTTACATGATGTCTATGATTTGTTTGAAATACAGGAAATCTCAAATCATACATTAGAATCCCGCATTTCTGATTCATGTTTCCCGCATTTGTTTGCTGGGTTTTGTCTTTTGTAAGTTGAGTTATCTGCTCAAGAGATTCAAAATTTGCCAATTTAAATAAATCAAAAAAAGTCAAATTAAATGTTTGATTTTATTAAATATTTTATTTTTCACTCAGCTGAGTTGCCTGCAAAAGTGATTTGAAATTTGGACCAAGGATTTGACAATCCTGCATTTTTACGTTTAGGTTCTGAATTTACAGTACAATCTTACTTCTTGACACTAGTGTTTATTTAGTACTTAAATTTTTATTGAATACAATTGTAAAAGCAAATTTTCAAATAAAACCTCTTTTCAACTAAGGCAATAAAAACTCACGTCAGAGAATAGTTTAGCAAGGACAGATAAATGTGAATTAAATGATTTTCTCTTTGACAGCCAGCTTGGGGCAACTATCTCACGTGTTTTAAATTCGGATCATTTTTAAATCGATCAAACAAAATTAACTGCTTAAAAAACGAGCTTAGCTGATCTGGAATAGTTTACATCCAAAATCCAAGTTGATTTGGATGGAAATCAAGAGCCTCAGAGTCAGTTATTTTCTCACATCAAATTGACTTCGGTCATGAGCCAAAAATTTCTGTTGGTCTATAATCCCCTTCTCTATTCAAAAGCTAGTTTTCATTCAACTCATTTTTCATAAAAGTTTATAAAATGTCTGTAGATATAAGGTAGCTTTACTGTTTTTTACAGCGGAAAATTATTCATCATTAAGCTTAACTAACTTCTGTATTTAAGTGCTCCTTCAAATTGGGCCGATGAAGTTGGTGAAGAATTAGGTATTTTTTCTTTTTTAGCGTATCATTTTATTTTTTTCTTTTACTTCTACTTTATCCGTCTAATTTATGAAAAGATCGCTATACGCCCAAAGCATACACAGATGACAAAGGCTTAAAAGTTTTCATCGAGTACAAGAAAAACGATGAGGGTAAAATGGTTAAAGTATGAGAATATTACCTTTGTTTTTTACAGTTGTTTCATTAGGTAACTAGAAAGGTCAAAATGACTCTTAAAAAAGAGCAAGTCAATAGAGCTGTTGCCGAGCGCAAGGTAGCTTGAATGCATTATTTATATTAATGATTGCGTATTAAGAAATGGGCTAAATTTGGGGATGAAAAAGGCAGTGCTCCTGGACCAAATCTTCAAACTACTTCTGTTGGAGAACAAATTTTCTTGAAACTTAGTGCCAACCAGGTTAGTTTAGAAAGTTAATTCGTTGTTGATCTTAAAATAGTCATTCCAAGAAGAAGAAGAGGATGACAAACAAAAGACTCTTCTCAAAGGCAAGAAAATTCTTTGCCGTATTTGTAAAGGAGATCATTTTACCACCAAATGTCCCTACAAAGATACTTTACAGCCTATCGAAGATTCCACAGCTCCTTCAGATGCCAAAGATGGTTTGTTCGAACTTTGTAACCTTTCTTATTTTTTAAGATGGTCCCTCAACTGGCGGCAAATATATGGCTCCTCATATGCGCCGTGCTGCTGCTGGTGGAGAAAGCACAGGAGAATCTATGCGTGATAAGAGAGGTACTTTTTTTATAATGCGTCTTTTTCTCATGTTCAAGATGATTCCGCCTCTCTTCGTGTGACGAATCTATCTGAAGATACTCGGGAGTCCGATATTCATGACTTGTTCCGCAAATTCGGACATATCGCCCGTGTTTTCCTGTCTAAGGATCACGATACTGGCCTTTGCAAGGGATTTGCTTTTGTCTCGTTTTCTCTTCGGGAAGAAGCTGAGAGGGCGCGCCAAGCTCTGGACGGACACGGCTATGCGAATCTAATTCTCCGCGTTGACTGGTCTCAGTAAGGTTATTAAATTAATCCATCTAATTTTATTTAGGCCCAACAACAAATAAATATGATCTCGCGCTGTCTACTTTTCTTTGGAAAGTATTTTGATATTAAGAAACAATATAGCCTTTTTGGCATATTGGATTGGTCTAATGCTTTAAGCTGTGTTTAAACCACATGAATGCTGCTTTAGTATTGCTTTCTGATGTCAACTTTTAATCATTTAATCTAAAGCCTAGTTTGATTTTTGAAATGGCATTAATCCAGCTTATAATACAGCCTCTAAAGCCAGTCTTTCTTCAACATGAGGTATTACATCTTAAATCTGTCTTTCTAATACAAATTTGACGACCCTGATTTATTATAGTATTACATTTTCTAATCAAGGAGCATGGCATTTAGTAGGATATTCGCTTGATAATTTGTTTTCTAGTTAAAAAAGTCAAGTAGCCTTTAAAAAGTAGCTTCAAAGCTCAACTTAAAGGGTTACCGATTAGTTCACAGCTAGTGGTTCTGTCAAGCTAAACCTAATAAGAGATCATGGGTTTAATAAAAGTTGGTACACCTTAAGGCTGAACCCCCGGAAAGTTTTTGGGTAGTACGATGCTTCCACCTCTGGGTTTAACTTTGCCAACCCAGAAGCCAAGTGCTACTACCAAGTCAAGTTTCTCACTACAAGAGTTTATATCAACCCCTAACTAAGTAAGGGTCAAAATTTATTTACTATTAGGATCGGAACCCCAATAGTAGGATGCTGCAACTCCCTGAGGAAGTAAACTAGGCTATATAATTCATCTCTATTATAAGAAATATGATCTAACCTTGTGAGATTAGGCTGATTGACCAGAAATAATCAGCCTAATTATCACCCTCAGATCTTGGATATTACACACCGTATAATTGCTAGCTTGATATTACCAAACACTATAATTATACACTGTATAACTGCTAGTTTAATATTAATAGATGTAATGATTATATGACGTATAATTGCTAGTTTATTAGTATTAAAAGCCAATTGTACAATGTATAATTATCAGCTGATCAAGCTTACCACAACTATCACACATATATATTTGACAACTCAGCTCCACATCAGCGAGATGATGTGTGCATAGTTATTTGTGTTCCTTTGCTGAGAATTTGCCTTGAAACATCAATCTGTAATATGGTTACACACTGTATAACCCTCGACTTGATATCAAATTGAATTGGCTATTATACAGTGTATAATCACCAACTTGATTAGTTCAATTAGTAAGCCAGAAGGGCAGGTCATCCTAGTAAGAAGCTCTTATTAGTGTCATCACTTGAAAAAATGTGCACATTTTCCATCTTGCCCATACAGAATGATAAGGGCAGAACAATTACAAAACACCCTCCCTAAAGCAGTGTAACTCTTCAGTGCTATCTGAGGTGTGTAAAAGAGCAGCCAATTGATGACTGCCAGTAGGCCAGCTCAGGAAGAGTGTGGACTGTAGCTAAAATTCTGTGCATGCCCTGTAAAGGGCTAGCAGTGGATAGTAACCTAGGGGAGCCAATCAGATTAGGCAAAGCCATCAAGAACAGGATCATTTGTGTAAGGAGCCACCAAGAACTGTCTGAAAGGTTAGGCTTGAGGTTGTTACAGTATAAGTAGTTACAAACGTCTTGCAGCTGAATGACAAGTCATTAGTTACCTGGATAGATTGTAGATGTTGGCTAGAATATACTCAAGCTTAATAAAACATAATCATTTACAAGTTCTCTTCTACCATTTTATCTGTAGTGCTCTTTAGCATAGGACAGGTAAATTATATTGGCAAGGCTAATATACTTTCTGCAGCTTTGAACTGCCTAAGTGAATACCTAACTTGCTTTGCATTGGTGCTCACTCAAAACTGAGCATCTGCCAATGCCTGCCAGAAATACTGCACACATCAGTCAGGTCTTGCCCTTGGCACTCCCTCTATCCAGCTTCATCAAGAAGCACAAATGTAATATGAAAACTAACGACAGTGAGTCTGCTTTTGTCTTCACTGTGAGTGACACTGTAGTCACTCACCTATCTGAGTTGGTCTCCTTGATTGTGGCCCCCTTGTGGCTGTCCTGGAGAGTCATGTTGTTATGAAATCTTACAATCCCACTCAGATTGTGTAGCTTGCTGAGAGCTTTTTGCGTGACTTCTACTTCTGTCTCTCTGATTGCCCAGACCAAACCCTCAGCATCTTCTTCCACTACTGTGACCAAGAGAAGCACTGGCAGCTGTAATGTAACACTTTGTTTCAAGCCCTGCAAGAGTGTCTTTTTGGGTGCCAGAACACTGTGGAGTATATTTCTGGCTTTGTCCAGTCCTCTGTTATGCAGCTTCAGCTAGTTGCTGTCCACCAGATTACAAAACTAGGCCACTTTGGGGATGCTCTTCTCTCCTGCTGTTGTGATATGACTGAGTGATGAGCTACCACTAGAACTGTCTTTGCAAAGCTTCACGCTGTGGTCCTCTTTAACCAGTTCATGGAATAGAATACTCACACACAAATTTATTAACGGGTAGAGATCATCAACACTAGATTTAGAGATAGAGTATATAAAGCTATGTATGTCTGTGATGCCTCATTCATATGGCTCCAGGACGTCCACAAATTCTGTGCAGATTCAGATAAGTTTTGTACCCACATTGCCAAGGATTTAACAACCACAGACTTTTAAGTGATCTCCTTGGATGAGGAGATAAAAAACTGGGCAACAGACTGTATGCCTTGAGAAATATGGTTTTAAAAACCTCTAGAGAATCAAAGGCAAGTTAGACTCTCAGGCCAAAGATACTTGGCCAGAAATCACAAAAACAACCTCATACCTCAACACCAACAGGGTTGTTTTCCTGAAAACAAAAGTGGCAATCTTAAAGCACTGAAAGGATATAAAGAATTTTCTAAAGCTTACAAGGCAATAATAATCTTACAAATGAAAATTTTTATCATCAAAAACATGGTGACTTGCCTCTCCAAACATCTCAGCAGTGTTGTGTCTAATCACTGCAGCTTGCTAGTCAGGTGAACGCCTCCAATACCCAGGCACAGTTGGCCAAACTGTAAGCCCATTTATAACATCTAGAGACAAAGTGCTGTGACTTCAAACCTGGAAACCTCTCTCTTTCCTCCTCTCTTACCATGAAAGGCTATGAGGATGCAGATTACCTCTCAGAAGATGAAGCACATCATGTAAATAGAGGAATCCCTAATGTCTCAAACATCTTGCCCAGTTGTGAGTCATACACCCCAAAAGTGACACAAAGGGCCAGAAGTATTTACACAACTGACAGGCATTCCACAGCTTTCCCCTGATATTAACCAAAACCCACTACCACAAACAAAAGATTCAAGCTGTTAAACCTGCCCAAATTTGATGGGCAAGAGAATATTCTCTCATTTCTGCGCCTGTTCAAAATGTCTGAGAGGAGCCAGCAATTACCATAAAACAACCACCTTGATAACAACCCTGGATGCTATAGGCGTCAACTTAGTGATGCTACACCTCCCAAATTATGATTGAACTTACACAGAAGCCAAACATGTGGTTCTAGAAAAATTTGGAGGAGAGGAAATCCTCTTCATCAAGAAATCCAAATTTGGGGCCATCAAGTTGAATCTAAACAAAAAACTTCTTGTTTTTCCAAACACTTTTACCACAACACACCGATGCTGTTAGGCTCTTGTATAATCTCTACCTTTGATATCTGTGTAGCCACAAATCATGGTACCTTTCTGTTCAAGGAGATTCATTGTTTCATGGCCCCAGCATACACAAACGTGAAAGATTTATATGAAATTGTAGACTGCCTATGTAACCATGCAGAGATATTTGATCCTTTTTGCAAGCTAGAAACTAAGAACAACACTCCCCAGATATGAAAAACATCACTACTAATAGAAAGACACCCAGAAGTCTTCTATTCACCCTCCTGGCATGAAGAGTCCCTATTGTATTGCACACAACACAGCAGGTCATAAAAAATTGAGGTTCCCCTCTGCCAACAAGAAGTTATACATAGTGCAAGCTGGTGTGCAATTGTCTAATAAGAAAAAAAGCCAAGACAGAGTAGAAGAAAAAAATTCTAACTCCTCCAAAGAAATAAATATTCTCATTAAACCAGGCCTCAGGAACTAGGAACCAGGTGACATAAGATAAAACACAGTCCACATACTGATGGCCAACAGTCTGTACACTGTTACAACAAAACCATAAGCCCAGGATGCCCAGGACAAGTCCATCATTGCTGAAGTTTCTAAGTCATGCACTGCCCAAATTCAGACATAATAGCTATTTTTTGGTCCCCTTGTTCATATGATGCTCCCATAGTAAAGTTAATTCAGGTGGCATTCTCCCTAGAGGATCTTCAGTCATATACCCTGATGTTTGTGAAAGCTGTTACGGAAGCAACAATTTTGAATCCCCAAGCAGGATTCAAACCCACTCCCAGCCACCAGGCAGGGAGGCCTGCTTGCACCTGGATTTGCTTTAAAAAGCAAACATCTAGGTTCAGGAATCACTCCTGCCTTGCCAGTAGCTGCGGGCCATCCTGAGCCCCAAAATCTTTGCTCAAGCCTTGGTTGTAAATTCACTGCCACCTCTGGCTTTGGACTGTTCAATCTTTCCCCGTCGTACCAAGAAAGGTCCCAAAACGCCCGCCAAACCCGTCCATTTGTTGAATGATTTAGCTCACACGGTTGATGAGAGGTTTGTGCTGGCTTATCCTGTGGAATCCCTGCCTTTGGTTGCTCCTTCCTGGGAAGAAACCCTGGTTAATTTGGACTACCTATTAGCCTGGTGTTGTCCGTTTTTAAAAACTATCAGAGCCACCCAATCAGGTGTTGCCACATCAACACTTGATAACCCAGTTGACCCCCAAATGTCTGGCATCACTTCCAGCCAATCAGATTTGATTTCAGAAATTGGAGTAAAACTCTCCAGTCCCCCTGAGCCCATCCAGCAAAGTTTTGTACCTAGCCAATCAGGCCCACCCCCAACTGTCATGTGACCAGTTTTTTGCAATCCATTCCTTTTAACCAAGCAAGGGGACTTTCAGTCCCCTGCTTGTCTATTTTCCACTTACATTAAAGTTTGGAGTCACCTGCACCTTAATTTTCTTAATTTTGAGTTGTCTGGAACCAGTTGTGTCCCTAAAGCTCAAAATATTAGAGTATAGCCCCTGCCCTAAGCTTACCTTTAGCCAGCTGGTTTTGAACCCAGCTTCTCTTCTGGCTCCTTGTACAAGTGTTCTTTCACTTAGTTGTCGTCTCTTTTGCCCTCGCCTTCAAAGTTAAAGTTCAAAGCTCAAGATTTCAATTGAATTTTCCTATAATTTCTATTACTATCTTGAATTTTCCTTTAAAAATCATTGTTTTGAACCCGCTTTTGCTTGCAGTTATAATCCAAGGCTCCCAAGACAACAGTGAGGCTACCCAAACCCGTTCTGTTGTTTTCCCAAAGATTTGCTAGACTGCCCTAGTCTTGCCATTTTCTCTCCTTTTTCTCCAGAAACTATACCATCCTACCCCAAATTTTGTGCTAGTTCTTTCTATGATACTGCCAGCTCTTAAATTTGTTGTCTTTTCCCTGGCTCTGTTTCTCTTGCTTCTGTGGTCTACCTCCCCTGACCTGTGGGGGAAAATCTCCTCATTGGCCCGTCTGGTAGGTAGCAACCCTGCCAGCCTCTGGGACTTCCCCAGCAGTCTTCTCTTTTCTGGAGAGGCTGTGGTTAAGAGCCTGACGTGTGACAATCTGGACCTGGACGTCATGGAGCTTGCTTCACCTAGTTCTGAAGAGGTAGTGCCCCCCACACCTCCTCTCCCCTCCATGGTTCAGAAGAATGGGGTGCCCCCCGGGTCCTTTAAGGTGGCCTCCCCCACTCCTACTCGCACTCCCTGGTTACTCACTGGCCTGATTCTAATGGGTTTGAACGCCTACTTCCCCCAGTTGTCCCCGGTGTCCTCCCTGTGGTCCCCTCTCCAAGAAGCCATCCCAGTTGCGCACTGGATGGCATCCTGGTGGTTTGTTGCACCAGGATGGGAGCCAAACTTAGTTAGTTTAGCCCCTCTCTCTCACATTGGTGGGTTTGAATGAGCCTGGGCAGGCTAAATTTAGCTGCCCAGAGCTCCCAGTTCAAGCCCACCCTCCATTTGGTAATTTGGGGTTCCCAATTGGGAACCCCTTTTTTAATCAAGTTTCTCAACCTCAGGATTGCTTGTCAGATCAGCCCAAATCAAGCAATCAAATTGGAAATGACCCCATGACACCTGCAACCAACCTTGGCACAGCCAATAGCCATCTAAGCAAAGATAGGCCAATAGCAGGCCAAACATCTGTTCCTGAAGACCCCAAAAATATTTACAAGCCAGCCAACCAGACAACAGAAGTTGGAATTACCAACCATGCTATCCAGATAGCATAAGAAAAATGCCCAGAGGTACCTGCATGTGAGTGACTATATAATTCAAGAGCACCTGTGAGGTTCTGTATTGTCATTCTTACCAAATAAAGTTGTTATGTACCTTTGGTTCACCAATCTGATTCCATACCTATTTTTGATACTCTTTCATCTTCAATCACCTAGACACCAGAACTCACCCTCAGGAGCTGAACACCAAGACCATCTGGAGCCTAGAAGCATTCAATTATTACAATCCTCCTGGCGCTCTATTTGGCCCTGTACATTTCACAGAGTATCCATCCAATCCCAATCACAAACCCTGGACTTTGAAAGACCTGTAGTGGTACACCCGCTCAGATGCTCCCAAAGATCCCTACCAAATTGTGTGTGACAGCAAGGATATTACAATATACCCTTTGATATTCAATGGGAAATACAACAATCTTTCTGCCTACCTGGTCCCCATGAAACCACCCTTGACACCCAAACCGTCTGTCTTAACCCCCCCCACTTCTGATGTCACTGGCCAGAACAGTCAATTCCTGGGGGTGCTTTACCTGGCGCTCACAGGATTAATTGACTCTGCCTTGCCAGCAGCCAGTCCTTGGGCTGTGGCTGGGAAGGCCCTTTCCTACCTGGTAAAGTTAGGTCCCATCATCTGGTTGGCTATGCCCATACCGTCTCACGCCCCTCCTTTATCTGAAGGGCAGCGTAGTACTCTTGGTATCCTGAAAAAAGCCTAATCTTTATCATAAGAAGCAATAAAGAGAACAGTGTTCATACATTAAAGTTCCTCAAAGATTATTATATTTATTGTTCTTACATTAATATATTAGTTTAGAAGCATTGAGTAAGAGCTATAGTTGACAATAGAGTACCTTTTAACATTATCACTACAAAAATGGTGAAAACCTGGTTATTGCTCCCAATATCAACCATAAAGCTTTTGTTACTTCTGGAAAAGAGCTCACATACTCTTTCATGGAATAAAGAACACTGCTAATGCACTTTGGAACCATTGCAGCCTCTTCCCCAGCAGTATTATTACCTAAAAATACCTACAATATTAAAAGACACTACCTTCTTAGTGAAATACGGAGCTATGACCCACTAGTGTTGTAACTGTGCTGTTTTAGCAGAGTTACAAGGGGAAAATATTCAGAAACTAGATAATAATCTTTATTGAGAGATATTAATTATATAGTCATTGTGAATCAAGGATAACAGGGACATGATTGTGTTGATCACACGGTTAGATGATGAAGGGCGTGACTTGATCCTGATAATAAGTCAAGCGCCAAAACAAGGTATCCACCATAAGGTATTATCATTTTTTCATTTGGATGGATTTGGTAATTTGAGTTGACTTCCTAGTTTGGCTACAGGTCACTGGAAGGTTGGGTTGTGGGTCATAAACCCGCTTAGTCAGAACCTTGCTGGCGGGTTGAGCCTGCTGTTTTGACACTAGAGATAGGCCACTTTTGAAATATTGGGACAGCCAATACCTTTATTCTTCAGCCACCAATATCACAGTAGTTTTATTAATGCCTGGTATTAAATTTTCTAGTTGATTAGCTTGGAAGTCAGGCAAACTGTTAACCAGGTTAACTGATTTGATGGATCTGAACCAAACTGTGATCAAAAATGGGTTACTGCCGCTCTGGTTTTCCAGCTGGATTTGGCCACCCTGTGCAAGTTGACACTGATAAATAGACATGATCTGAGAGTCACTTGATACAGCCTCATTTATAAGAACAGTCAACAAATTTAATCACTCAAGAGTTTTCTGCGTACTAGACAAGGTACTCTTTGGATGATGCAGATGGAATAGGAGCCATTTTTGTTTAAATATCAAGCAGATGGAATAAGAGCCATGGATCCAGGTGGTATTGCTTAGTTAAAATTTGGTACATATTAGAAAAATTTTCACTGTTCAACTCTTAAGAGTTGAGTCCTCCTTAAAATTACTCAAATAGGCCAAATACTCTCCTGGTATAACTTTATTTTACAATGCATCCAGTAGTCAGGCTACTTCTCTACATCCCATATAATTTGATCCTAAGTTGAATCATTACTGGAAGATGGGGACCCTCTGTGGGTACTTTGTTGTTGTTGTGACCTGAGGCGCAGCACAGATACACAACGGGGAATCCTAATCTTAGGATTGGATTTGCACTAAGTCTTGGTTAGAAAGGCAGGGAAGGCTGTATAATTACCTTGTGGCCCTGATTGAATAATATCTGCTAGACGTGGCTAGAGAGGCGCTGAAGTAAGTGAAGACATAAGGACAAAAATATGAATAGAACTTAAGTTTATTGGGTGAAAATATTGGGAATAAATACTATGCAGCTTTACCACAAAACAGTATATGGACAGTAGGATCACTTGCCACCAGCATAAGTGGGGCAAGTGAATTGCGCAGAATCAAGAAACTGAACAATTGAATTTCCCAATTTAGAACCAGACTCAGTTTGAAGGGCAAAAGAAAAAGAGAGATATTTTTCCTCAAAATAACCATCAAAGGCAAAATTGAAACACAATGAATGGCGGCATTCACAACATTGCCCCCCTCTAGATTGGCCTTAGGGGGTGGTACTTGCAGAGGAACTTGGCATGCACTCAGGCAAATAGTTGACCACTAGAGAGGAGTTTCACAGTGTATTCTGACCCTTGCTTGAAGGTCACTTATAGAGGTCCAACCCACAATATATCTAACTTGTGAGTGTGTTCTCCTAATCTATGCTGATAGTAGAGAGTGTGGTCCCCAATATTGAACTCAGGCAAGGGAGAGCAACAAGCATTGTTGGGAAAGAGCTCATGCATCTTGGTCTTGTACGCAGAAGTGTATGCAGTAGCTTGTATATCAATAATGTGGTTGACTAGATCTTTGATATGGTCATCTGGGTTCACAGTCTTATCAGAGGAGAGGAGGGGAGCCCCAAGGAGTGACGGAGTGGTGGCCTCACACCCATATAGCATAGAAAAGGGAGAGTACCCAGTGACATGATGTTTTCTAAGGCAATACACAAAGAGAGCAGCGGGTGAGTATAGATCCCAGTTTTCAGCATCAGAGTAAGTGAGTTTCCTCATGATAGAAACCAGAGTCAAATTTGCACGCTCAACCGCCCCATTAGTAGAGGGATTATAGGGGGCAGAGAAAATCTGATGAGACCCCAAGGCTTCAATCATAGAGGTCACTAACTTGGTGTTGAAGTTAGTCCCATTGTCAGACAACAACACTTGAGGGCAACCATGGCAGAAGAATACATCTTGCAGCAGAAAGGTGGCAGTTGTCTTGGCAGTGATGTCTTTAGTAGGGCAGGCTTCTACCCACTTGCTAAAATGATCAACAGAAATTAGGATAAAGCGGCAACCAGAGCAGGAGCAAGGGAGAGGCCCTACAGTGTCAATACTGACAGTGTGAAAGGCGTGTTGAGGGAGGACTAGCTTGAACTCATGAGCAGCGGCTTTAGAACGTTGGAGCTGGCAATCATGGCAACTAATAATAACATCTGGGATCAGCAAGCAAAGATTTTCCCAGAAGTAATTCTTCTGGAGCTGGGTATGGGTCTTAGCAATGCCTCTGTGTCCTGTCTCTTTATGGGCTTGCAGCACCAACAAAAGGCAAAGACTAGGCCTTACATAGGGCAAGTAGTGGTCTTGTACTTTCTTGAAAAGCTGATTGTCACAAATGAGTGTGTCTTTGGATAATTTAGAAAGGGCAACTTGAACTTCCTCTGTCTTGCTTTCCATGACAAAGGGTATCCAATTAGTTCATACAACCGTTCAGTTTTAGCAGGGTGTAGAGCAAGGATGGGCATTCTGGAGAGTTCATCAGCATTCTGATGTTGAATCCCAGGGTGGTGTAACACAGTGAAGTCATACCCTTGCAGTCAGAGAGCCCATCTAGCTAGTTGTCCTTCAGGTTCCTTGAGTTGTTGTAACCATTTAAGAGAATAATGGTCAGTAACCACAGTGAAATGGGTACCATGCACGTAATGGCAGAATTGCTTGACGGCATGCAGTACAGCAAGGCATTCCTTCTCGGGCACACTTTAATTTTAATCATGCTTATTCAGGACACAAGAGTTATAAGCTACAGGGTGATCCACAACTTCATCATCCAATTGAGCCAAGATAGTCCCAATAGCCAGGTTGCTAGCATCAGTATATAGGATGAATTCCTTATTGTAGTCAGGATATACTAGGATGGGAGCCTCTTTGAGTTTTTGTTTGAGGGTCTCAAAGGCTTGTTGTTGGCTGGCGGTCCATTCAAAAGAGATGTTACACAGCAACTGGACCAAGGGTTTGCTAGTGTCAGCAAAATTAGGGATGAATTGTCTATAGTATCCCATCATACCCAGAAAGTCTTAGACCTCTTGCAGGTTGGTGGGCGGAAGCATTTTATCAATGGCCTCAACTTTCTTGGTCATGGGACAAATCCCGTCTGGGTCACCTCATGTCCCAAGAATTCAAGGTGTTTCTTGAAGAAGGCACACTTAGATGGTTTTAACTTAAGTCCAGCTTCTTGAATCTTTATGAACACTTCCTTGAGATGAGCCAAGTGGTTGGTGAAGGCAGCACTAAAGACTGATATATCATCTAAGTACACTAGGACACACGAGAGCTTCAAATCACAGAGAACAGAGTCCATGGCTTGCTGGAAAGTAGCTGGAGCATTGCAGAGTCCTTGCGGCATTTGTGTAGGCTCAAAAAATCCTATGGAAGTGATGAGCACAGCCTTCTGTCTATCCTCAGGGAAGAGATCAACTTGCCAGTAACCAGAGGCTAGATCCATGGCAGAGAAGAACTTGGAGCCCCCAAGGCAGCGGAGAGCATCATCAATGCAAGATAAGGGGTAGGAATCCTTTTTGCTTAAGGAATTTAGTTATTGGTAGTCCATCACAATACAATGACCTCCATCCTTCTTTTTCATTATGAGCATGGGGGAGGCCCATAGACTTTGGGAAGGGGAAAGTAGTCTGGCGTCTAGAAGTTGTTTGAGCTCTTTAGACACCTGAGCATCCTCTACACAGCTGCAGCAATAAGGTTTAGCGCAAAAGGGGGGAGTGTCACCAGTATCAATCTGGTGAATGACGCCTTTGGCTAGACCATAATCAGTGCTATCCTTAGCAAAGATATCCCAAAACTGATCCAGTATGTCAAGCACCTCTTTCTGTTGAACCAGAGATAGCTGCGGGAAGTCTTGAGTAGTGAACAATGATAGGACTTGGGGCTCATCCTCAGGTAAGTTAAAGTCTTGGAACATACCAAAGGGATGTAGTGATAGGATTTCAGGAGCATTCAACAATCTGCCATAGCCAACAACCTGTCCTCTAGACACATGTATGGGGAGAGCAGTCAAGTTGGCAACCAGCAATTGAACAGGGTCTTTATGAGAGACATCCAAGATTACTGGTCAGAGATAGGGTTTGTTGCGTCCTAGCAAGGGAGGAGAGTACAACTCTAGAAATGTGCACTTGGGCAGCTCATACAATATTTAGGAGTCTAGGATAGCCTGAGACCCAGGAAGAATAGTCACAGCAGTAGTGGCCAAGAGAGGAATCCCTTCAGACTCAGGGCAAGCCATAGGGGGACACTTCATGTTAGATGAATGTGTACGGTATTTTATGGTGAAAACACCAGTGTGATACTCTAAGGCACATATCTTGAGGTGCTTCCCTGGGACTTTGACGGGCTCTTTGAAGATCAGAGGGACTTTTTACCCTAGGATACAGAGGTAACCATCCTTTAAGTTGATGATCCCATTGTATTCCCTAAGGAATTGAGTACCAACTAGGAGGCCATAGCTCTCATTCTCCAAGACAACAGCAGGCACAGCTAGGAGTAGCTTGCCAAACCACATAGGAAGGGCAGAATAGGCTCCTATAGCACAATTCATAGATAGCCCGGCTGTGCCATACAACTGGTGATAATTAAGGTCAGGGGCAAGTTTGAGCTTCTTGACAAGCTTTGAGGAGACAAAATTAACAGGAGATCCAGTGTCCAGGACAGACTTAATTTTCACCTTTTGGATGAATATTTCCACACAAGTGGTAGTACAACCAAAAGGAGAGAGGACAGCCAGAATGTCTTGGGCTTCTTCCAGTTCTTTGTCTCATTTTTTGATCATGCATCTGAGACCCAGGAATTCCTTATAGACCGTCTGGAGAGGGAGCAAGACTGAGACATTTTTGAACACAGCATCAGCAAACTCAGCAGCTTCCTTGGAAGATTTGACAGGCACGGGGGTTCTCTTGAATTGAGTGAGGTATGGGCAAGAGACAACCTCTTTGGCTTCAGGCAGAGGCTTGGCAGTTGTTGTAGTTTTCCCAGAACATAGCTTATAAGGGACTGCAACAGTTTCAGGGACAGCCAAGGCTGATTACCCATAGACATTGGGATCTTCCATATCAGAATTTTCTATGTCAGAGTCATCAGAGATGTTGTGGAATAGCAGCAGAATGGGAGGAGCCTTGGTGTCAGCAGGCTCAGAGTCAGCAATGGAGGGGGGAATCAAAGGAGAGTGGGAAGAATTGTTAAGCCAAGAGCGTCTCCACCTCTAGGTTGACTTTTCTTTTCCCGCCTGTTCTTTGGGACCAGCTCCTTCAACTCAAAGATTGGTGCAGACTTGTGAATGGTGACCTATCTGTCCACAGTTATGGCAAACGTGGCATTGAAGAGGATTCTGTGAGTTCATGGTAAGGATACGCGGGCCACGTGAAGACAAACCAGAGGTAGAGGCAGCACAATTCTCCCGCACAACTGCCCCATAATGGGTAAGGTGAATATCCTTCAACAGTGTCTTTATGCTCTTAATGGAAGAAAGCATGGCTTTATGAGCCTTAAAGTGAAGACACACAAGCTGGTTAACCTTGAGAGCTTGAACGCAAGCCATGTAAGCTTTGTGTGCTGTCAATTGTCTGCTTGTTATCAGTTGCTGTCATTACATGTAGAATCTTTCTGCAAATTCAGCTAGGGTATTCTTTGGCTTGAAAGTAATGTGCATGAAGGCGTCCTTCTTCACTTTCAAACTAAGGTTACCACCAAATTTATCAATCAGAAGTTGCTTCATATCTTCCCAGGTCTCAATGGTGGGCAGCTCTGGCACTACTACCTCTTGGCAGGTCAAGTGTAGACAGTTAAGAATATGTTCTTTCTTAACCTTGTCTGATGCTTGTCTCATGGCTGTTTTGTAGATAGTTAGGAAAGCTGCAATGGTTGAGGTTTTAGGATCAAAGACTTGCTTAAAGGTAGGCTTGAAGTGTGCTTTGGGGATTGGGCCACCATTGTTGCTATTGAGTACATTTATGCGTGGGGAGAATTCTGCTTTAGACTCAGTGGGGGGCTGTCTGGCCCACAGCTGGCAAACACTTTCTTCAAGGGTAGTCAAGGTTTAAGCAGTGCTGGTGCCCGTATTATTAGCTAGGGTGGTCTGCTACTCAGTAACATCCAGGCGCTGACCCTGTACTGTTACTACCAAGGACAGTTCAGCCAGTTGGGAATTAAGAGATGGACCCACCAAAAGGCAAGGGGCTAACCTGTCATTTACTGAATTGATCACTTCACTCATTTCTTGTACATTTTTATCAAGCTCAGAGAAGTCTTGTTTCAAATGATCCATCTCATTAGCTAGAGCTATCAACTCTCTAGCAATGAATGTGGAGAGCTCCTGACAAGCCAAGGCAACGGCCATCTTCACCAGAAACCCCAGTTTGACTAACATCAGACACCAACATCTCACGCAAGGTAGTAACCTCTTGTTGTAAGTCAGCAACCTGAGTTCTCAGAGCAAGCACTTGAGGGTCAAGATGAGGGGCTTTGGTAGGGCAATCCTGACTGCAGGTGGAAGCTCTTAACTCTTGAATGGCATATCATAGTCTCTGTTCTCTATCCACTAACACATCAGATGGAGGAGAAGGTAGGTCATATGATTTGGTGGTAGACAGTTCATTTACTTGAGCCTGGAGTTTGGCAATGGTAGCAGCGGTAGCAGCCCTTTCTTGATCAAATTCCTTATCAAGTTTGTGGAGGCCCTTTGCAGCATGGACTGCTACTTGCTGTAATTGGTCAAAGGAGTAAGCACTGAACTTGTTGAGTTGCTATACAAGTTGCTCAAAATTGGTGATATAGGCATTTAGAGTGGAATCTACTTGGGCGCGCCAGGGCTGTTCCAACTGGTGAAACTCATGTAGACGCTCTCTGATATATTCAGGGATTGACTGGCGCATTTGTTCAATGGAATTGACCAAGCAGGAATGGGAGGTGACAGAGTTGTGATGATTGTCTGATACTAAGGAAAACAGGGAGCAGATCCACTGCTGGTAGGCCGCAAACTGATCCCAGTGATGAGTGACGGCAGCTTGTAGAGATGGAATCTCCTGAATGTGGAGCTCTAACACCACTTGATGATGGGCTAAGGCTGGTTGTATGAAGGAAGACAATATGTGCTCAGTGGTGCCAGCTGCTGAGAGGAGATGCTGTGGGAATTGTGGAGCTACAATCAATTCATAGTATTCTGCTTGGCTGAACTGAAGCTGAAGGCGAGGGATGGCTCCATCACGGGCTATCCCTAGGGCTACTTCCATGACTTGTTCCAAGTCAGGGGTACCCAAAGGGTAAGCCACTAGGCAGGAACCACTCCCAAGGTTCAGTACAGTAGGGATAATAGGCTGGTTGGTAATATCTTCCTCAATAGGAGGACCGGTAATTTCAGGTGAAGTCAGCTCTTGTATGGGAGGAGGCAAAGGTCCTAAAAACGTTGTTACAAAAGGGATAACCAAGGGGCTTACACCCCCTGTAGTGAGCACCATTTTTGTTGTGATCTGAGGCGCAGTACAGAGTCACAACAGGAAATCCTAACCTTAGGATTGGATTTGTACTAAGTCTCAATTAAAATGACAGGAAAGGCTATGTGATTACCTTGTGGCCCTGATTGAATACTATCTGCTAGACATGACTAGAGAGGCGCTGAAGTATATGGAGACACAAAGACAAAAATGTGAATAGAACTTAAATTTTATTGGGTATAAAGAATGGGGTTATATACTGTGTAGCTTTACCACAAAACAGTACATGGACGGTAGGATCACTTGCCAAAAGCATGAGTGGGGCAAGTGAGTTGCACAGAATCAGGAAACCAAACAATTGAATTTCCCAATTAAGAGTCAGCCTCATTTTGAGGGGCAAAAGCGAAGGAGAGGGATTCATCCTCAAAATAACCCATCAAAGGCAAAATTGAAACATGGTGAATGGTGTCCTTCACAACAAGAGTCAAGAACATATTTGACCTTGGAGAAACCTCTGAAGCCTATGAGGCTCATTACATGATCAAACCTTTCCCTCTGAGGGATCCTTTTAGCCTAGCCAATAGGAGCACCAACCCAAGAAATACCCATGTAATAACCTGGGCCACTGCAAATGGAGTGCTGCAGGAATTTCCCTGAGAACAAGGGCCACCAAATGATGACAAATCTAATGTCTCAAAGAAGGAAATCAAGATTCCCCAATCCAGCCCATCTAATGATGAATCATCTACTTTGGATGCCACCAAAGAATTCCAACCCCTGATAAATGCTACCACCCGGCCTAAAAGATTGTGCAAAAGTTTTCCCATGGCTGATGAGCATACTTATACTCTGTGTGTAAGGGACTCCATCCCTAACACAGATTGCAAATTAGACTTAAATTGTGTTAAAAAGATGGAGAAACCAGAAATTTCATTTATAAATGCTAAAGTAGAAGCCAAAAACAAAGCCAAATCTGTTAATGATATCAATTCAAAAATACATTTGAAATTGACTAATGAATGTGTATTAATCAGTTTTGAACACAAAATCAAAAGCAAGCGTAAAATTCAAGACCAAAATATAAATTCATTTTTAATTTTGGATTTCAAGGCTTCAGACAACCATAACGACAACAGAAGTATTGATTCAGCATATAAAATTAAATCCAGTCAATATAAAACAACCAATCAAATGGAAAATAAATGCAGAAATCATCCAAATCAATTAGTCAGAGACCTAGGAAGCCAATCAAAGACAACAAACTAACCAAGCCAGAGAAGTATCTCACATCCAACCCCATAAATCATTCCCAGCCATAGTGAAGAACAATACTGCAATGCAATACTCTAACCTGCCTCTTCTTGCATTGCAGGCTGCTGCAGTTCTGCAAGGCAATGTTTTCTCAAATCACTCTTACAGGACCACCTGGTAACCACAATGTTCCCTTGATCTCTTGAGCCCAGTATTTAAACTGGCAAGTTCTTCCCTTCCAAATTGCTTCAACAATTTATTCCTATTCCTACCACTCAATAAATCTATATTTTCAACTCTAAAACTCTTGATTAGTAGATTCCAAGGTCCCCCTCCAACAGCATGAAGGTCATCTTTCTTGTATGGACTCTCTGTGTGTTAATCAGTTATAGGCAAGCCAATGTTAACTTCAAAACCCCTGAACCAACTCCTACCAATAAATCAGAAGACTCAATTTGGTATTGCTTTGGTCCGTGTAGACAACATGCTCCTTACGTTGAAACAGCATGATTCCCACCTATCATCCACCCCAAGGCCCCCTGGTTAGTTTTGGGGTACACCAGTGTCTATTGCCTCCTCAATCACTTTACTCCCTTCTTGGGAAGATTCCGTCTCTTTGTTCACCTCCTATACATGTTAATGATAGGGATCCCAGTAGGATCCACTCTGGTCAAATTCAGCTTGGGAGCTCTCCTTCATTCAATTGGAGAGAGACTTCCCAATGAGTGGATCCCTGACAGTTTGTTGTAGCCCCTACTGAACCACCTTATGGGTGGTCCAGGTCAACATTTTACCTATGAATTTATCTTCTATGTTGCCCTCATCAAATGTCTTTCCCTCATAATTGTTACCTTCACCATAAGCTTCACTGTATACAAGATTCTGTCTCTCTTTCAAAAAACAACTTGCTCAGATCCAATTGTCCCCAGAACCAGAAACCAGGTCCAAACAGTAGTCCTGAACACCCTATCCGCTGTTGCCCTAGGAGATGATGAAGGAAACAAGATCCTGATGCTCCTGGCCTTTTCCAAGTCCCTGTTTGAAACTTCACTGGAAAAATTCACCAATGACGCACAGAAGGTGCACCATGTGGCAGAAAAGCTTACTGGTAAGTCTTGTCTTTGGTACACCAAAGCAACCCTCCAAGGAGAGGATCTTCTCAACAACTATGACCAGCTCTGTGACACCCTCTTAGCTACAGTATCCCCTGCTCCAAACCCAGACCAGTTAAGAGACCAAATCTCCGCTCTCTACCAAGGAAGAATGTCAGCCCAAGATTATGCCAAAGAATTTAACCACCTCAAGAATGCCATTGGGATGAGCAACAACAAAGCCTGCTACCTGTTTTGTAAAAAACTCTCCTTTGAACTAAAAAAATTTCCTTGCCCATCACAAGTTGCCAACTGACTTTGACTACATGGTCAAAGAAGTAATCAAGTGGTCCGCCAAGGTGAAGCAGCTCCTGTCTTGGGCCAAACCCCAAAATCCTGCTCTCTTGCCTACAATTGTTATTAAGGAAAACAGAAATCCCCCCTCAAAAGTCCAAGGAGAGATGCCCAAGGGACTGATCCCCAAGGAGGGGGGAGGATACCAACTCTTGACAGAGGAGAAACAACATCAAACCCAACTTGGACTCTATATGTATTGTGGCAAAGCGGGACATTTAGCCAAGGATTGCCAAGCCTTGGCCAAGGTACAATCTCCTATTGCTCTTCTAGCTAGTTCTTCAAATAAAGAACCCTCTCAATCTTGTGCCCTATTACCAGTCAAGCTAGGTTCTGCTAAAACCTTGCAGGAAGTAAGAGCCCTATTGAACACGGGTGCCATGGGGAACTTCATAAGTAGCTCTTTGGCCCAACAATTGGGACTCCAGGAAGGACCTTCTGCTTGGGTGACCCTTGCTGACAAGTCACGCACCAAAGTAACTAAAATTGAGGGGATCCTAGGGGTACAGATAGGAAATAACCACATCAATATCAGGGTGTCTGCCTTGTCAAATTTGGCCTTTCCACTGATTCTGGAGTTCCCTTGGGCCAAAACTGCCAAGGCTGTATTAAATTTAGATTCAATGACACTCTCCACTCAGAAGGAAGGAATTACTTCTTCTATTCCCTTTGAACAAACAGGACACAAAGGAATCTTGACCTCAGAAGACATCATCAACGTCCTTGCTGTCTTGAAGGAGATATTCCAAACCCAGATCCCTCCAGAGCTTCAAGACCTGGGGGAAGCCTTTAGTGAATCCTCTTGTTCCCAGCTACCCAGTTGTAGAGAGTCAGATTTACGTATCATTTTAGTACCAGGATCAGTACCCACTTGGGGTAAGCTCTATCCAGTCAACTGAGCCCAGAGTCTAGCCATGAAAACATACCTAGATGAAAATGTAGCAAAAGGTTTCATGTGTCAATCAAACTCCCCCTGCTCTTCTTCTATATTCTTTGTGGGTAAATCAGATGGATCCCTAAGACCTGTGGTGGATTACTCAAATCTCAACAGCATCACAATCAAGAATTGTAACCTTATTCCCTCTGCTGAAACCCTCACCAATCAACTAACAGGGGCAAAGATCTTCTCCAAACTTGACCTTTGGAACGCCTACCATCAAATTTGTATAGCAGAAGGCCATGAATGGAAGACTGCTGTGAGAACCCCGTTTGGTCTATATGAATACCTGGTAATGTCTTTTGGTCTAAGTAACGCCCCAGCAGCCTTCCAGGGGCTCATGAATGAGGTCCTCTTCCCCTTTCTGGATACTTGCGCAGTAGTATACCTGGATAATATCCTCATCTACTCTAAAGACTATGACTCTCACCTCACCCATCTTTGAGAAGTGCTTCAGGCCTTAATCAAAGCTTTATTGTTCTGTAAACTGGAAAAATGTGAATTATATAAGAAAGAAATTGAGTTCCTTGGCTACAACATCCTAGAAGAATGTGTTGTAACTGTGCTGTTTTAGCAGAGTTACACAGGGAAAAAATATTTAGAAGCTAGATAATAATCTTTATTGTGAGATAGTGATTATATAGTTCATGTGAATCAATGGATAACAGGAACATGATTTGTGATCACACGGTTGGATAGAAGAAGGGGGTGGCTTGATCCTGATAATGAGTCAAGCGCCAAAACAAGGTATCCATCGTAAAGGATCATCATCTGTTCATGTTGTTGAATTTGGTAATTTGAGTTGACTTCCTAGTCTGGCTTCAAGTGACCGGATAATTGGATTGCGGGTCACAAACCCGCTTGGTTGGAACCTTGCTGGCAGGTTGAGCCTGCGGTTTCAACAGAGGCTTTGCAGTTGCCCCGTCTGTTGTGTTCTGAGGCGCGGCACAGACACACAACAGGGAATCCTAACCTTGGGATTGGATTTGTACTAAGTCTTGGTTAGATGACAGGGAAGGCAAATGTGTTTACCTTGCGGCTCTGGAAGAATAATCTCTACTAGTCATGGCTAGAGAGAGGCGCAGAAGTACTGAAGACACAAGGACAAAAATGTGAATAGAACTTAATTTTTATTGATGAATATGAAATGGAATATATAGTGGTTAGGAATACCACAAAACACTACCAGGACGGTAGGATCACTTGCCACCAGCATTAGTGGGGCAAGTGAGTTGCGCAGGATCAAGAAACCAAACAATTGAACTTCCTGATTTAGTCATTAACTCATTTTGAGAGGCAAAAGCAAAAGTGAGAGAATTGTCCTCAAAATGGCCCACCAAAGGAAAAATTGAAACATGGTGAATAGCGGTATTCACAACATTGCCCTCCCCTATATTGGCCTTAGGGGGGTAATATTTACAAAGGAACTTTGCATGCGCTTGAGCAAAAGGACGGCCACTGGAGAGGAGCTTTAGAGTGTACTCGGACCCTTGCTTAAAGGTTGCTTCTAAAGGGCCAATCCATAGAGAGTCCAACTTATGTGCGCAATCACCTACTCTGTGTTGGTAGTAAAGTACATGGTCACCAACATCAAACTCAGGCAGGGGGGAGCGTCCAGAATTATTGGGAGAGAGTTCAAGCATCTTAGTCTTGTATGCAGAAGTATAAGCAGTGGTCTGTATATCAATTATGCGGTTGACTAGATTCTTGATGTGGTCGTTAGGATTCATGGCTTTGTCAGAGGTAAGCAAGGGGGCCCCCAAGAGCAAAGGGGTAGTAGCCTCTTGTCCATATAACATAGCAAAAGGGGAGTATCCAGTGACACAATGTTTGCTAAGGCGGTATGTGAAGAGAGCGACAGGTAAGTATAGGTCCCAGTTGGCAGCATCAGAGTAGGTGAGCTTTGTCATGGAGACCAGTGTCAAATTAGCACGCTCAACTGCCCCATTGGTAGAAGGATTGTAGGGGGCAGAGAAAGACTGATGAGACCCCAAAGCTTTGACAACAGAGGTTACCAGCTTGGCGTTGAAGTTAGTCCCATTATTGGAGAGCAGCACTTGAGGACAGCCATGGCAGTAGAAAAAATCTTGTAGCAGAAAGGCAGCAGTTGTCTTAGCTGTGATGTCTTTTGTTGGGCAAGCCTCTATCCACTTGCTGAAATGATCAACTGCAATCAGAATAAAGCAACACCCAGAACGTGAGCAGGGGAGAGGACCTACCGTGTCAATGCTGACAGTGTGGAAGGCATGTTGCAGAGGGACTAATTTGAACTTTTGGGCAGCAGCTTGAGGCCTTTGCAGCTGGCAATCATGGCAGATATCTATGACGTCTGGGATTAGCAGGCAAAGGTTCTCCCAGAATTAATTCTTTTGAAGCCAGTCAAAGGTCTTGGCAATGCCTCCATGCCCAGTCTCTTTATGAGCTTGCAACACCACCGAGAGGCAAAGACTGGGTCGTACATAAGGCAGATACTGATCTTGTACCTTCTTGAAGAGCTGATTGTCACATATGAGGGTATCTTTGGATAGCTTGGACAAGGCCAGTTGTACTTCTTCTGTCTTATTTTCCCATGAAGACAGGTACCCAATTAGTTTGTATAACCGGTCAGCCTCTGCAGGGTGCAAAGCAAGAATGAGCATTCTGGAGAGCCCATCAGCGTTCTGGTGTTGAATCCCAGGGCAGTGGAGCACCGTGAAGTTGTATCCCTTCAGAAGCAAAGACCATCTAGCTAGGCGCCCTTCAGGCTCCTTAAGCTGTTGTAACCACTTAAGAGAAGCGTGGTCAGTGACAACTGTGAAGTGGGTGCCATATATGTAGGGACAAAACTGCTTGACTACATGTAATACGGCGAGGCACTCCTTCTCTGTGACACTATAGTTATTCTCATGCTTGTTTAGCATGCAGGAAGTGTAAGCCACAGGATGGTCTACACCCTTGTTGTCCAGTTGGGTCAGAATAGCACCAATAGCAAGATTGCTAGCGTCAGTGTATAGGATGAACTCCTTATCATAGTCAGGATACACAAGGATTGGTGCCTCTTTGAGTTTTTGCTTAAGGGTCTCAAAGGCTTGCTGTTGACTGGCGGTCCATTCAAAAGGGACATTACGTAATAGCTGGACGAGAGGTTCACTAGTATTGGCAAAGTCAGGGATAAACTGTCTGTAGTAGCCCATCATCCCCAGAAAGACTTATACTTCTTGCAGGTTGGTGGGCAGAAGCATTTTGTTGATGACTTCAACCTTCTTAGTCATTGGGCAAATCCTGTTCTGGGTTACTTCATGGCCTAAGAATTCAAGACACTCTCTGAAGAAGGCGCACTTGGAAGGTTTTAGTTTGAGGCCTGCTTCTTGAATCTTTATGAACACCTCTTTGAGATGAGCCAGGTGATTGGTGAAGGTAGCACTGAAAACTGTTATATCATCCAAGTATACTAGGAGCACAACAATTTCAAGTCAAAGAGGATGGAGTCCATGGCCCTTTGGAAGGTGGCCGGGGCGTTGCAGAGTCCCTGCAGCATGTGAGTAGACTCAAAAAGCCCTTCAGATGTAATGAGCGCGCTTTCTGACAATCCTTGGGCAATAGGTCAACTTTCCAGTATCCAGATGCCAGATACATTGCAGAGAAAAACTTAGAGCCTCCAAGGCGTTGGAGGGCATCATTAATACACAGCAAGGGGTACAGGTCCTTCTTGGTCAAAGAGTTCAATCAGCAATAGTCCATCACAATACAATGACCCCCATCTTTCTTTTTTTAGGATGAGTAGCAGGGATACCCAAGGGTCTTGGGAAGGGGCCAGCAGCCCAGCATCTAACAGTTGTTTGAGCTCTTTAAATACCTGGGCGTCCTCTACACAACTGCGGCAATATGATATAGTACGGAAGGGAGGAGCATTGCCAGTGTCAATCTGATGGATAACGCCTTTTGCTAACCCATAGTTGGTACTGTCCTTAGCAAAGATGTTGTAAAATTGGTCTAGTAAATCCAGCACCTCTTTCTGTTGAACTAGGGACAGCTGTGGGAAGTCTTGCGCAGTGAACAAGGATACAACTTGAGGCTCATCTTCAGGTAGGTTAAAATCTTGGAATGTGCCAAAGGGATGAAGAGACAGGACATCAGGAGCGCTCAACAACTTGACATATCCAACAACCTGCCCCCTAGACAAGGTCATGGGGATTGCAGTCAGGTTGGCTACCAACAATTGAACAGGGTCCTTATGAGAGACATCTAGGATTCCAGGACAGAGATAAGGTTTGTTGCGCCCTAATGAGGGGGGAGAGTACAACTCCAAGAAGGTTTTTTCAGGTAGTTCATATGATATCTGGGAGTCCAGAATGGCCTGGGAGCCAGGAGGGAGATGAAAGCAGACGTGGCTAGGAGAGGGATCCCCTCAGATGCAGGACAAGCCATGGGTGGACATTTCATGTTGAAGGAGTGATTGTGATATTTAAGGTTGAAAACCCCAGTGGGATATTCCAAGGCACATGTCTTGAGGCGCTTCCCAGGAATTTTAACTGGCTCTTCAAAGATCAGAGGGACTTTGTATCCCAGAATAGAGAGGTAGCCATCTTTTAAGTTGATTATCCCACTATATTCCCTAAGGAACTGGGTGCCAACTAAGAGATTGTAACTCTCATTTTCCAAGACAACTGCTGGTGCAGCTAGAAGAAGTTTACCAAACCGCATGGGTAGAGCAGAGTAAGCCCCTATGGCTTGGGTCATAGCCAGCCCAGCCGTGCCATATGACTGGTGATAATTAAGGTCAGGGGCAAGTTTGAGTTTCTTCACAAGCTTGGAGGAGACAATGTTGACTGGCAAGCCAAAATCTAGAACAGCCTTGATCTTCACTTTTTGAGTGGATATCTCTACTTGAGTGGTAGTGCAACCAAAGGGGGGAAGGACAGTCAGGATATCTTGAGCCTCTGCTAGTTCCTTATCCCACTTCTCAATCATGCATCTTAATCCAGGGAACTCCTGGTAGACAGTCTGGAGGGGGAGCAAAACAGATACATTCTTGAAGACGGCGTCAGCAACCTTGGCAGCTTCTTCTGATGACTTCACTAGCACAGGGGACCTCTTGGCCGGAGTGAGGTAAGGGCAAGAGACAATTTCTTTGGCTTCTGGAAAAGGCTTGGCAGTAGTTGTAGTTGTTTCTGAGCGTAACTTATAGGGGACTGTAAGGTTTTGGGAACAGCAAGAACAGAGTACCTATATGCATCAGTGTTGTCAGTATCAGAGTCATCCAAGTCAGAGTCATCAGAGATATTATGAAACAAGAGGAGGATAGGAGGAGCCTCATTGTCAGAAGGCTTGGAGTCAGCTATAGAGGGAGGGATTGAAAGAGACTGGGAAGAATTGTCAACCAAGAGCATCTCTGCCTCTAGGTTGACTGCTCTTTTCCCGCCTGTTCTTTCAGATCAGCTCCTTCAACCTGCGGGTTGGTGCAGACTCAAGAATGATGACCTATCTGACCACAGTTGTGGCAACCTTGGCGTCAAGGAGGATTTTGTGAGTTCATGGTAAGAATGCAAGGACCACAGGAAGATGAACCAGAGTTAGAAGTAGCTCGACCTTCTCTAATAACTGTGCCAGAATGGGTAAGGTGCATATCCTGCAACAACGTCTTTATACTCTTCATGGAGGAAATCATAGCCTTGTGGGTTTTGAAGTGAAGGAATAGAAGTTGATTAACCTTGAAGGCTTGAGCGCAAGCCATGTGGGCTTCATGGGCTGACAACTGTCTGCTTGTGATCAGTTGCTGTCCTTCCATGTAGAATTGGTCTGCAAACTCAGCTAGTGTCTCTTTAGGCTTGAAAGCAAATTTGCATGAAGGCGTCCTTCTTTACTTCCAGGCTAAGGTCACCACCAAACTCATCAATCAGAAGCTGCTTCATATCTTCCCACGTCTCAATGGAGGCAAACTCAGGCACCTCCACCTCCTGGCAAGTTGGATGTAGACAGGTCAGAATATGTTCTTTCTTTGTCTGAAGCCTGTCTCATGGCAGTTTTGTAGATAGTTAGGAAAGCTGCAATGGTTGAGGTTTTAGGATCAAAGACTTGCTTAAAGGTAGGCTTGAAGTGTGCTTTGGGGATTGGGTCACCATTGTTGCTATTGAGTACGTTTATACACAGGGAAAACTCTGCTTTGGATTCAGAGGGGGGCTGTCTAGCCCATAGCTGACAAACACTTTCTTCAAGGGTAGTAAGGGTCTCAACAGCGCAGGCAACCGTATTGGAAGCTTGAGTGGTTTGTTGTGCAGTAGTATCTAAGCGTTGACCTTGGGTGGTCACTATTGTGGAGAGTTCAGCCAGTCGCAAAGTAAGGGATGGTCCCACTGAGAGGCAAGGGGCGAATCTATCATTTACAGAGTCAATCACGTCATTCATCTCTTGTACGTCTCTATCCAGTTCAGTATGGTCCCACTTCAATTGATCCACTTTGTTAGCTAGAGAAATTAGTTCCCTAGCACATTGGATTTGAGGAGCTCCTGATAAGCTAGGGCAGCAACCATCTTCATCAACAACCCCAACTGGACTAGCAGCAGTTGCCATCATTTCACGTAGGGCGGCAAGTTCTTGCTGTAGCTCCACAACTCAAGCAGTCAATTTAAGCACCTGGGGATCAGGTTGAAGGGCTTCAGCAGGACGTCCCTGACTGCAGGTAGTTGTACGTAGCTTGCAAATGGCATCTCATATTCTCTGCTCTCTATCCACCAAGTCATCAGAAAGGGGAGAGGATGGAACATCTGGCTTGGGCGTAGATAGTTCATTCACTTGACTCTGGAGTTTAGCTATAGTAGCAGCGGTGGCAGATCTCTCTTGTTCAAATGCTGTACTGAGTTCATTAAGGCTGCTAGCAGTAAATTCTGCTACCTGCTGTAGTTGCTCAAAGGAATACATGCTGAATGGATTGAGTTGTTGCACAAGTTGTTTGAAGTCAGTGAGATAAGCATTAAAGGTAGAATATACATGAGTTTGCCAGGGTTGTTCTAGCTGGTGAAACTTGTGTAGGTGTTCTCTCACGTATTTGGGGATGGACTGGCACATTTTTTGATAGAATTAACCAAACAGGTCTGGGAAGTGACAGAGTTGTGTTGGTTGTCAGATACCAAGGAAAACAGGGAATGAATCCACTGTTGGTAGGCAGTAAACTGGTCCCAGTGATGAGTAACTGCTGCTTGCAGAGACAAGATTTCTTGGACATGGAGTCCCAACACCATTTGATGGTGGGCTAAAGCAGGCTGCACAAAGGACAATACTAAGTGCTCAGCGGAGCCAGCCGCTGAGAGGAGATGTTGTGGGAATTGAGGAGCCACAATTAATTTGTAGTATTCAGCCCGGCTGAACTGCAACTGAAGGCAAGGGATGGCTCCTTCACAGGCTATCCCAAGGGCTACCAACATGACTTTCTCCAAGTCAGGGGTACCCATGGGGTAAGCAACTAGGCGGGGACCATTCCCAAAGTTCATTATAGTGGGGGTAATAGGCTGGTTAGCAATATCTTCCTCAATAGGAGGAATGGTTATTTTGTGTGAAGTTGACTCTTGTATAGGCAGAGGCAAAGGACCTGAAAACGTGGATGTGAAAGGGATAACCAAGGGGCTTACAGCCCCTGTAGTAAGCACCATTTTTGTTGTGTTCTGAGGCGCAGCACAGACGCATAACGGTAAATCCTAACCTTAGGATTAGATTTGTACTAAGTCTTGGTTAGATGACAGGGAAGGCAAATGTGTTTACCTTGCGGCCCTGGAAGAATAATCTCTACTAGTCGTGGCTAGAGAGAGGCGCAGAAGTACTGAAGACACAAAGACAAAAATGTGAATAGAACTTAATTTTTATTGGTGGATATGAAATGGAATATATAGTGGTTAGGAATACCACAAAACACTACCAGGACGGTAGGATCACTTGCCACCAGCATTAGTGGGGCAAGTGAGTTGCACAGGATCAAGAAACCAAACAATTGAACTTTCTGATTCAGTCATTAACTCATTTTGAGAGGCAAAAGAAAAAGTGAGAGATTTGTCCTCAAAATGGCCCACCAAAGGCAAAATCAAAACATGGCAAATAGCAGTATTCATGACACCATCCAAGGTCCATACCGTGGCAGATTGGCCTGTCCCTACCTCCCGCACCAAGCTTCAGGGATTCCTGGGACTAGCTAATTTCTATTGTAAATTCATCAAAGACTTCTCAGCTATTACCTTACTTTTCACACAACTCTCCTCAGACAAAGTACCTTTCACATGGAATTCTGAAGCTCAGTCAGCCTTTGATGCCTTAAAACACGCCTTCTCTTCTGCCCCTGTGCTACTACGCCCGGACCCAGAGCGTCAATTTTTTCTGGATACAGATGCCTCAGACTTTGCACTGGGAGTGGTGTTGCTCCAGCTTGGGGAGGATGTAGAACTTCACCCTGTTGTGTTCTACTCCTAAAATCTCCTGGACAGGGAGCGCAACTATCATGTCTACAAAAAGGAATTATATGCCATAGTATGTGCCTTGGACCACTGGAGAAGATATCTACAGGGAAGTAAATACCCAGTCCACATTTGCACAGACCATAAAAACCTCCTATACTTCACAGAAAAACGCAAGGTTTGCCCCCGTTTGGCCCGTTGGGCTATTGACCTAATGACATACGACTTCCAAATTGAATACACTCCTGGTAAGAAGAACACTGTCCCTGACACCATTAGCCGCAGAGAAGACCTTGACAACCCTGATACCTCCTACCACATGCACAACATCTGACAAGTGTTGGAACCCTCCCAATTCCTGAACCTCATTGCTACCGCTTCCTTGTAAAGAGACCTGGATAAGGAGATCCAAGAGGAACAACTTTTGAACCCTCCAACTAGCACTGCAGAGCTGGAAGTAAGAAACAACATCTGGTTCCATGACAACTCCCTGTTTGTTACCCAAAGACCTCTTAGAAATTGGATTATCCAAGCCTTCCATGACACTCCTCTATCAGGCCATGGGGGTATCACTAAGACCCTCAAAAGGATTTCCCAACAATACTAGTGGCCCTCAATGAAGAAGTCAGTGGGAAGCTACATAATCAAGTGCCTTGAGTGCTGTCAAAACAAAACCTCCCGCCAAAAGCCTCAAGGATTCCTGCAACCTTTACCAATCCCTCTCCAACCATGGTCTTCCATATCAATGGACTTCATTGTTGAACTACCCAAGATTCAGGTAAATACCAGAATCCTAGTGGTGGTGGACCGCCTAACTAAGTATGGTATCTTTATCCCCTTCTCCACCGCTTCCGCAGAAGATACTGCCCAGATGCTCCTCAAGAACGTTTTTGCATATCATGGAACTCCAAATGACATTGTCTCAGACTGAGGAACCCAGTTCACCTCCAAGTTTTGGTCTAGCCTGATGAAAGGGTTGGGAGTCAAGACCAACCTCTCCACCTCATTTCACCCCCAGACTGACAGACAGACTGAAAGAGTTAATCAGGTATTGGAGGCTTATTTACAAAACTACGTCAACACCCAACAGAATAACTGGTCTGAACTCCTACCAGTAGCTCAATTAGCCTATAACACCAGCCATCACATATCTATTGGGATGTCCCCCTTTAAGGCAAACTATGGATATGACCCAGAAGAGATCCCTTCTCAAGCAGAGAAAACCCCAGTTCCACAGGTCAACAAGCATCTAAATGACCTCTCCACAATTCAAGCCAAACTTAGGGAAACACTAAATAAATCAGCTCAGTCATATAAGAAGTTTGCTGGCAGACACCACAGAGAGCCCAATGAATACTCCCCCAGATCCCTGGTGTTCCTAGACGCTTGCAACCTACACATCAAATGGTCATGTCAAAAGTTGGGACCCAAGAAGATAGGCCCCTTGGAAGTAATACAAAATATTTCCCCCTGACCTACCAAGTCCGCCTGCCAGAAGGATCCACAGCCTATGACGTTTTCCATGTCAGCCTTCTCAGTCACTACCACGGATCTCCAGAAAATCTCTCCCAGGCAGAATGGAACCCCTCACCTCTGGTAATGAATCATCTTCCTGAATGGGAGGTCAAAGAAATCATTGATGACAAAATGATTTGTAACCAACCACACTACTTGATCAAATGGGTAGGCTATGGTATGAAATCAAACAGCTGGGAACCCATTGAGAATTTGACCAACTGCTGGAACCTTGTTGACCAGTACCATCAGGCAAGAGGGGGAGACAGGGCCTTAGGGGAGGCTATTGTAAGGGACTCCATCCCTAACACAAATTGCAAATTAGACTTAAATTGTGTTAAAAAGATGGAGAAACCAGAAATTGCATTTATAAATGCTAAAGTAGAAGCCAAGAACAAAGCCAAATCTGTTAATGAGATCAATTCAAAAATACATTTGCTATTGACTAATGAATGTGTATTAATCAATTTCAAACGCAAAATTGAAAGTGAGCGTAAAATCCAAGACCAAAATATAAATTCTATTTTAATTTTGGATTTCAAGGCTTCAGACAACCATAACAACAACGGAAGTATTGATTCAGCATATAAAATTAAATCCAGTCAATATAAAACAACCAATCAAATGGAAAATAAATGCAGAAATCATCCAAATCAATTAGTCAGAGACCTAGGAAGCCAATCAAAGACAACAAACTAACCAAGCCAGAGAAGTATCTCACATCCAACCCCATAAATCATTCCCAGCCATAGTGAAGAACAATACTGCAATGCAATGCTCTAACCTGCCTCTTCTTGCATTGCAGGCTGCTGCAGTTCTGCAAGGCAATGTTTTCTCAAATCACTCTTACAGAACCACCTGGTAACCACAATGTTCCCTTGATCTCTTGAACCCAGTATTTAAACTGGCAAGTTCTTCCCTTCCAAATTGCTCCAACAATTTATTCCTATTCCTACCACTCAATAAATCTATATTTTCAACTCTAAAACTCTTGATTAGTAGATTCCAAGGTCCCCCTCCAACAGCATGAAGTTCATCTTTCTTGTATGGACTCTCTGTGTGTTAATCAGTTATGGGCAAGCCAATGTTAACTTTGAAACCCCCAAACCAACTCCTACCAATAAATCAGAAGACTCAATTTGGTATCGTTTTGGTCCATGTAGACAACATGATCCTTATGTTGAAACAGCATGATTCCCACCTATCATCCACCCCAAGGCCCCCTGGTTGGTTTTGGGGTACACCAGTGTCTATTGCCTCCTCAATCACTTTACTCCCTTCTTGGGAAGATTCCGTCTCTTTGTTCACCTCCTATACATGTTAATGATAGGGATCCCAGTAGGATCCACTCTGGTCAAATTCAACTTGGGAGCTCCCCTTTATTCAATTGGAGAGAGACTTCCCAATGAGTGGATCCCTGACACTGGGGCTGCCAGAAAGCTGCCCATTGCCATTTTTGAAATAAATTATTATGAACCATTGGCTCACTCAGGTCATCCCATACCTAATTTTAGCACCTTTTCATTTGCAGGCTGGTTTTTGTGGCTCTGTCCCCTTCACCAGCCAACCCCAAGAAACAGCAGATGGGCTGCCCAAGTTATACTGTCCACCAGGAGCACCTTTTGGCCCAGTACATTTACGGAATATCCCCCAAATGCTGCTTACTCCAAGTTTACATTAGAAGAAATTACAATTTATAACCCCAAGCCCATACCAGAGAACCTGAACTTATTGAATGTGAAGGCACCTGGTACACCAAGCAGCCACAGTTATTCCACAAAAAATACAGCTACCTGCCTGCATACTTAGTACCTATGACTCCTCCCCTGACCCCCTGATCCCTGGCCCAACTGCCCACAAGAAACAGTGGCCACTGCTGAATCAACCTTCACCCACCTGTTTGGTGTCATTTATATAACACTAACAGGACTGGTTGATTCCATGGTGCCTGCCAATAGTCCCTGGGCCTTGCTTGGAAAATCTCTGTTCTACATTGTAAATTTGGCTCCTATCCTGTGGTGGGCTCTCCCCACTGGACCTGCAGGCTGCCTGCCTGCCAGTTCTCCTGAACCTGTCACATGCTGGTTCCCTGACACTCCTGGTGGCCTGTTTGGTCTAATAAATTTTGCTGAATACCCTATGAATCTGGCCTACTAGGAGTTTACCTTAGAGAACATTCTCTTTGCTAACCCCCTGGTGAGGTCCTGTAAACCTGAAATCTTTGCCAGAGAAGACTACTGGTACACAGTACAGCCCTGCCTCTTCAGGGACAAATACAGTCAACCTTACACAAATTTGGCTCTTATGTTCTCTCCTGTCACCCCCTGTGCAGACTACCTGCAAGATCTGGGAGTTGCTAATGAGACCATGTTCATCCAACTCTTTGGTGTAATGTACATTATGGGGACAGGGTTGGTGAACTCCATGGTCTCGACTAGTGGCCCCTGGTCACTACTAGGCTGGTCTCTCTCTTACATTATCATGTTAGTGCCAATATTGTGGTGGGTGCTCCCCACTGGCCCAGAGGTTCCCCTTCCCATGTCTGCAACTGCCCCATGCCACACCTGGCTCCCAGGCATTACTCAGGGTACTGAGATCACACCTTCCCTGGAAGAGTAGTATAGCTGCTTTGCCAAATCAGTGGGAGTTAGCAAGCTGTCTTTTAGCAAGCGGGTTGGATGATCGCTAACATTTAATTTAATAAAGGTTGCTTATCTTATACCTAGTTTTCGAAAGATGATTGGATGTTGTTTATTAATCTGTTATAATAGGATCCTACAGCTTAGGCTTTTAATTTATTCTTGTTGAAATTTAATAGTTCAGGTTGTTTTTTACATGGTGTCGAGATTTGAGCTTATTTTGATACATTTTTTAATTCTATTAGCCGTCATAGTAGCAATTGATTGAATTGGATTTTTAGACGGAACATTGGTTTAATTTGTATCTGATTGGAGGGACAGAAAACAAGTGTGTTTAATGCTGGTTGATGGAACAAAATTGATGGAGCATCTTCCTGCCCCGTCTATTAAGCATGTTGGGTAGGGGTTTAAGTGATTATCAAGCAGCTGAAGGATGATTGTATTTGCAAGTTTGGTGGGGTTAGAAGATATGGGTCCTTATTGTTTGATGGTTGATTCCAGATTATAAGCTTTATGTGGGGAAACGGGGTATCTTAGTCAATGTTGGTAAATACTTTTTAATTGAAAATAGTGGATCGGGTTGTTGGTATCACCTTTAAGTGGCTATCCAAAAGGCAGGGGGTTGTTTTAAAAATAAGTTACACTTTGCCAAAATATTAAAGAACTCGCAACATCTTGGATTAACAGAAATTTGGCAATACTAACTTGAGGCTGTGAAACGGCAATAAATTTCGATTCCAGCCAACACAAAAGTCTAGCTGCAATGACATAAGTCCCATGCTTAATATTCTAAAGGATCTTTTAAAGAGTAATCGTTTATAAACATGGACTATATTAGCTAGTAAGTGTATCTGGGATGTGAGCTAAGCCTCAGGGCAGAAGAGTGGGCTTGGGGTCGGCCTATTGTTGGGGCGGAAGTGGGATAATGCAAAGGGCTTTGTGAGATTAAATGCACAGGAGGGATCTTCGTCATAGAGGAGGCTGCAGGAGCGGATGATTGCACCGGTGGAAGTTGGGATGGAAAGAAACTCGGCACCGCCATGGACGTAGCCTAAGGCGCGAGGGGGAGAAGGGCAACAATGTCCTCTTGGATTGTGTAGCGTATAACTGGAAAGGGGAGGGAATCGATCAGCTGGGCAAATGCCTGGTTGCCGACGCGCGGACTGGCATAGGTGTAGATCCGCGTACGCCGAAATTTGGGGAGCTTGTTGGCGTACTTGGCGGCGAAGAGCGTTGCCATTGCTCCGCCCATGCTATAGCCGCTGATGACGAGTGTGTAATCTTGGAGCTCTCGTCTTGTGGCTCGCTCGAGTATTTCAGCATAAACAGCATCATCTATCTTTTCTAGCTGGTCAAGAAATCCTTCGTGGACCTTGGTTCCATTAAACCCAGGGAGGGGAACTTGTTGGGAAGCCAGGTTCACAATCCACTCGTCTATTGTGGTAGTCTGCCGAAAAGCAACAACAAGCTCCTTGGCAGCATCATGCCAGTACACTGCTGCTCGCGAATCATCGACTTGAATAATCAGCACCTCCTTCAGCCTATCATCGCACATGCAATCTCCATTGGCGATTCGAACAGACCCACACTGCACCACCAGTGACTTTTCCAGATGCAGCAACACATCCCGCTCACTTACTTCAGTCCTTCTCCTTGCCAAGGTTAACTTGGCTGGCGGTGTCTCGTATTTGTCGTAAACAGATTTAATCACCCCCTGCAAGAAAGGGATTTGTAATCCACTTATTGCTGTAAACAATACAACTACAAATTTCATAATCTTCTACCTTGATCTTCTCTATTAAATAGCATTAAAAGTTCAACTTGGTTTCTCCGCCAAAAAAAAATAATAAAAATATGCCTGCACATTAAAAATTCATTTTTGAAATTATTTGCAGTTTTCAATCACCTACCTGATGGCGCTCCCCCGAAGCATTGGATACGCGTTCATTTATTTTACGCCACACACTGGAGCAGTTTGCATAACTTATTAGTAATCTTTTCTTCTCAGCAAGGCTAATCTTAGAACTCTCAATTCAAACATTATTAACCAGATTAAAGAAGCCTTAGTTTAGCATTTATAATGGGGTTTTTCCGTGGGACAATATAAATTCACCACTGTTTACACAATTCGTTAAGCTTTCACTAACAAAGTCATGGTTGTAACTCAAATTCGCTTTGGAATAAATTGCTTCAACAAATATCCACCAATGGCAAAGGCTTCTGGCCACATCTCAGCAACCAATCAAAGCAAAGATCTAATTCTCCGGCCGAACTATAGATCGCCCGTGATTTGCCGCAGAATACTCAAAGACCTGACAGCCATTACACATCTTCAAATCCACTCCCCATTTCCAATTGTCCAGGAGCTCGCAACTATAAAGTTTAATTAATCAGTAATCACCCTAGGGTTAGCATTATGAACCCGTTCGGTGGAAAATCACCCGCCCTGTTCCAGAGAGGGTCGGCAAAACCACATCGGTGGATCCGCCGAGATCAGATTGGCCAAAACACCAAGCAACATACCTCCCACCCAATCAGCTAGTGCCAACCAGCCAATTTATAATGAGCCAGGGCCCAAATCCAGCCTGGGTACCCCCAAATATAAATCCTAAACTAAACCCACCGTAGAAGCTAACAACATAAAAACCATTATCCAAGCCATAAAACTTACTCAAGTAACATTGGCTAAACTGTATAGTGCATAGGGTTGGGACGGGCACCAAAATCAATACAATTGTTTTTGAGCCTTGGCAGTTGGGCACAAATCATTTGGTGCCCTTCATTTCACATCAGATGCATGCAGATTTGTTTTGTGTTTTTAGGGAGCAGTTCACAATTTCAACTGCCACATTTTGTGCCCTGCTCCTAAAGTCACAAAACAAATCTGCATGGATTGTGATGTGACTAAGCACAATCTCATGTAGTTTTGTGTTGTGTCTAGGGATGCTTCGGCTCAGCCCCAGCCAGCTTTCGGCCCTGGGCAGCTACAATCAAAACAGAAATACTTTATATTTAAATATTTTTAAACAAATCTTTGATTTGAGTGACTCAGAGCTAGAAACTGGCTGCAGCTGCCCGGGGCTTGGCTGAAGCAGCTCTAGTTGTGTCTAATCATAAGTATGCAACCTATTTCTTTTAATTGAAGTAGATATTTATAAATATTTCAATTGGTGTTTTAGTATAATTATCTGAAGCAAACTGTGGTACAATCAATTCTATAATTGTGAGGTATTAGCAGATAAAGCTTTAATAAAATTCAATTTAAAAAAGAAAGTCCCATAACCAAATGTGCACTAATTTTACATCCTGTGCCTTGAACAACATGTGTCATGGCCTTAGTTTTTCCGGGTGTGGCCCAGCCAAAGCACCGCCACCTGGGGAAACCCGGCCTGAAGCTTCACCCGCTTGCGGCAATTGTAGATTTAAATCTGACAATCGATAGCAAGTAGGTGGTGGTGTCAGGGCCCAGAGGGTCTTGACTGGTTTCCATCTGACTGAACTTAATATTTAAATCAAACTAAACTAAAACTTTATTTCAAGGATAACTTAGAATGATCATAAGGGGATCATTGTGAGCAATAACTTTATATATCATTCCATTAGATTCTTTAGAATCTTCCTAAATCTTCTAGACAGTCTTAGGGAATCTGCTGGTGGCATCAGGCTGGGGTTTTGGGGCATCTTCTGAATAGCATGACTCATATTTCTTTGTACAATCCCGCACATCGGGCTTTGCATCCGTGTTTTGTCTAAAATTAGCACAGATCGACTCTCCTGGTGTTTGGCTTCAAAATGCGTATTTGGACATCCAAATCTGTCCAGTGGTTGCTGAGTTATGCTCGAATTAAGATTCACATCAATTCTTGTGCCTTGGTCGCATATTTTCGTCATTTCGCACTGGTTAGGGAGTTCAGCTGGCGGCCAAACTTTAAGAAGCCATAACTCATTGTCTAGAGCAGCTAGGAGAGTCATCAAACTAGCATTAGGATTGTGGAGAACAGTAGAGTTTTCCCAAGGCATTTCTGTAATACAAGATGTGTCAGGGTGTTTCCTGACAGGTGACATGGGAAATTGGGTCCAAGTGGGGTGCAGATGCCCCACACCCAGTTTTCCCTTCCTTGACCTGCTGGTCAACAAATCCTGACCTCAAAGGAGGTCAGGTAACAGCTTACAGAACCACCATTGGTGGTATCTGTAAGCTGTCCAAATATTGCATACAAGGAGGCCACCTTATCAAGATGTACCCGAAGGCTTTAAGTAACAATTGGCCCCACCAAACTACCTTAGTAGTTTGATATTTTACTATGAATAAATATCTTGCCTCAATGATTCACTTATTTCAATATTTTCCAATCAGATTTGTAATAACCAGACTGCTATATTCTGCTTTCTCACCTCTGTAATTTCCTGATAATCTTCCACCTCCTGCTGAAATGATTCCTGAAACCTGAAAAATTGAATGTGAGCCCATCTATGCTGCTGATTCCTTGACATTGAGCCAAATTAAGGTCTTCCTAATATACCTGTGCATAATTTTCTGCTGCATCTTTCCTTATTCACTCTTCAAGGGTTATCATTTCCAAGTAAACACTCATTGTCTCCTCCTCATTGGTAACATCATCCTAATTTGGGTGTGCATTCCCCATTTGATTAGATATGACAAGCTCCCTTTACTTTACCCTGACAACATGACACCATCTATTTCACTCTTGAGAACCATTCTAATTTACCAGCCTGTGCCCCTTCATAATATGAAACAGATAGTTTCATATTTGAAAACCGCCCTCCTTTTATATTTTGTGATCTACACAATGAAGCTGTGATGTATTTCAAGAGGTTCACAGTGCCAATGCTAATCTATCATGATTTATGCTTATAAATTATGTGGATTAATGAATGAACCTCTTGTGCACCTCTGTGATTTATTATGCCAAATCTGTGCATTGTGTCATTGAGATTTGGCATGATTCTTAGTGGTATAAATAGAGGCCTTTTCCTTTATTTCCATGATCATCATTGTAACTGAATTAAGCTTCATAAGTGGAACCGCGCCTTGTGTGCTTTGGTTTATTTAATAAGATATCCTCAATGGATTTTTAGAGCGAGGCACAAATTATGACCTACTCTAAAAGTTGCGGCACAAATCCATCCAAATTATTCTGTGACCCAATCCAAAACATCCAAAAAAATGGTTTTGTGACACTGTGTTTACCCAATTGCTGTTCCTGTCCCTACCCTAATAGTGCAAGTGTCAGGCCCAAGGGCTTCTGACTCTGAACCATTAAATTTAAGATTGGATGTATTTGATTTATTTATTTCAAGGACCAAAAATGACCACAAATGAAGGAGAGGGGAATCAAGCTCTTTTTATATCATTTGATCTGATTCTTCCTGATCAGTCTCAGAGGTTCTTGAGTCTTCATCTGGGGGCTCATTCAGTGAGTCTGAGACATCAGCTGATTGTATGGTATGATAGCGTCAATTTCAAATTCAAAAAATTTGAGCAAATTAGTTAACACTATTCAACCACTATAAAATTGGGTCAACTGCAAATAAAATAAACTGTTCTTTCTTCCCCTACATTTGTTTTTTAGTTTTTCTGTAGTTCACCACTACAATGGCATTATATTCCTTTGAGAATCTTTGAACTTCACGCTTTGCTTTTGTTTATTGTCTAAAAATAGCTTAATTTGAAGCTCCTGCTTTGTGGCTTCAATTTGAGCATAAGAACATCCAAATCCAATCTGTTTCAACTGAGATACACAAGTGTTTGTCCGCACAGAGTTGATTGTTGTCTTTGTAGGCCCAACACCTAATCACATTTCCTTTTTGGGATGTATCAATGAGTTCTCCCGGGCTGAATATTCAACTTGGATTAATTTATGGACTAGTTCACCCAGGGAGACCATCAAGGGCTCATTTTGACGGCAAAAATCTGCTCTATCAGCCCATGTAGTTAAAATGTAACTTTTGGAAATAACAATGTAATGGAAGTTTATGACAGCAAGGCTACAAATATTCAGTATCTGAACCAAACAGAGGAAAGAGATACTCAAACCAATAAGACAGCAGCACCTGTCACCATAGAAGCTCCTTAAAGCCAACTGTCAGGGCCCATAATGCCCTGGACAGTCAGCTAGCCTTCCTAGAGACAAAGCCACCAACAGCATGTGAAACATTGCCAACTGCCTTCCTTAGAGAAAACCCCCTTTTCTGGAATAAATGGCCTGGGATTTGTGAGGCCCACAAGCTGCAAATACCTGGCATCAAATCTAAACACAAATTTGGGTCCATTTACTATCAGGAAATGATACATTGGGAGAGAAATTATTTGATTGCACAATTGGGCCCTTGATTGCTTGTGGGTTCTAAATATAGCTGTGGCACCTTGGCATGCTGCAGCCAAACCAAGGTTTGTGTTATAGTAGCCAATGCCCTTCCAACCCAGGACCAATTGTGCAATTTACAAGCCAAATTGTGTGAGAAAATTGACGAATAATAAGAAGCTGTCTTCAAGTGGTGGGGAATCACCACCCAAATCCACATGGAGTTAATGATTAACCACCAACACAGCTTCAGATACTGTTTTGTGAAATTTCCAAATGAGATACTAGGGTTAAGTAAAATTATTAACCCTAACCAAAAGAGCCCAAATTTAATTGCCTGCAAGAGAATCAGAGTGTCTTCAGCATAAAATTCAGGACATTGAGATAGCACCAGAGTTTCAGTTTTGACAGTAGGAGGAACAACTCCAAGATTGGCAGGCATTGAATTAATATTTGGCAAATGCAACAACAAAGTACTGACAGCAGGCCCCCATCTTCCTGTAATAATCTGGCTAGGGATTAAATTGTAGGGAATGTAGCACAAAAGACTAACTACAGGATGCATTTGAATAAAAAATCAGACCAAGTGATATTTTGACTTTATTGAGTAAAATTTTGGAGGACTCAACTCTTAAGAGTTGAAACAGTGAAAATTATTCAATATATATCAAAATTCAACTAAGCAATACTGCCTGGATCCCAGGCTCTTATTCCTTTCACATTGTCAAGTGAGTAACTGGTCCAGTTTGAAAAGAACCCTTGAATGACCAACTTCTAATGTCCCTGCTGATAAATAAGATCATATCAGGTGATCCTCAAATTATGTCAATTTATCAACATCAGCTTACAAGGGGAATTCAGATTTAACTGGCAAACTGAAGCAGCTGTAACCCATTTTCAATCAACTGTTTGATTTAAATCTGTTAAATTGGTCAATTTTTTAAAGTTTTTGGATTTTCAAGCCTTCTTACTTGGCCAAATAATTCCCAGCATTATGGAATTTACTGTGAAAAATTGCAAGTATTCCTGAAGATGATGCCACCAGGCCTCTGGTGGCACAAAAGGCTACACATTCACCAGTAAGTATAAGTAGTGAGAATATAAGTCCTCCTCACTGTTGACATCTTAAAATAAAAAAATTATGCCCAGGAACCATTATTTTCTTGCAGGAATGATCTATTTTAGCACCAATATTTCATTCTGTTTGCATCTATTCATGAATCCACTACACAATACAACTGCGCTTACCCGTTCCCTCCTGGTTCTGCTCCTGTAACTTTTTTTAAGCCATCTTACGCCTTTGACTTGGAATTCTTCCATCCCCATCAGCTGGATCTCCCTCTTGGCCACCCTAGAGTGATCATTCTGCCTATCATGAAGGAGATTCCACTTACTCCCCCCTGCCCAAAGTGCCTCCTGCCCAGGACTTCAGCAATTTGAGGTTTGTTTACATCACAGTATTGGGGCTGGCTAATCAGCCTGTGCCCCATACTGTAAGTTGGTGTCCTCTGGCTACAGCTGTGAATTAACTTTTTTAGAATAGCACCAATTGTGTACATGGCCTTTCAGGCCCAGCCTGCCTCCCCTGTGGGATTCCAGCCAGACTCTGGTATGGGCCATAGCAGTATGTCAACTATAACAAAACTAGTAACCCTGGGCCTCTATTCTTCTTTGATTATAAGAGAATCTTGTATGCATTTATTTTTGACCTCAGCTTACTACCTAAGACAGCAGGCAACTGTGATAAGTTTGACTCCCTGCTGATTGACTCCCTGGTACTTGACACTTTGTTGAGTACCAGGGAGTCAAGTGCTGCATATGTGAATCTATTAGTATTTTTGGCTTAACTGATTTTAAGCTAATTTTTACTAGTAATTTAGGGGTTGAAAACCAAAACCCAAGGTTAAATTTACTTGAACTCAACTCTGTTTAATAATTCAGTTAGCTAAAATACCAATTTAAAGGGCAATTTATAAGTAAATTTACTAATAGAAATGAAAAAACTTGTGTTCAACACTTTAAAACAAAAAGTGACCAGTTCAACACTTTTTAAGCCAAATTTTAATTTTATTAATAAAATACATATGCGCTTATATAAAAATTGTTATTTACTATTATATTTTTATTATTAGTGTCCATAGTTGTCAATTAGGCTTCCAAGCACCACTATACTGGATTTAGTGGTAAAGTCATTAATCAAATATACCACTTGTTTTACATTATGTCATTCCCAGGTTTATGGATTAAGTGGTACCACATAAATTAAGCCCAATTTATTAAGAGATTTCATATGTAATTTATAAAAAACAGAAACTCAACATCTTCTTTGTTCAACTCTATCTACTTGCCATCCAATTGGTTTTGGATTTAACTAATCAAAGGCTTGGAATTAAGGCTAAATTAATATGTGATTCACTATGAGCGCCACTCAACACTTGTCTACTTGACACTTTAACTTGGGGATTAGTACAGAGAGCTTCTTAACGTTTTAACCAACACTATGGTAAATTAGTCACTCCCAGCTCCTCACAGCACAAATTAAACACTAATAAGAACCTTCCTAATAATTTACCTTTTTAACTTATGTTGTATTTTTTTATTTTTGAGCATACAAAACTGCCTTGCTTTTGAGTTAACTTTCAAACCCATTTTAAATTTAAGCAAGTTTTATATGTAAAAAACATAGTAAATTTGATTTTTCTGCTTGACTCCAGCATACTTGACAGTGAGAATTCATCTTTTCCAAGCTGATTGACAGTGCCAAACTTGACACTTTACCATGCTTTGAATTTTCAACTCCCAATAAAAGAAATTCCACAAAGATATTTTTTGCAATTATAATCTACTGCTTTTCCTGCTACTCTCCATATAATTTTTATATAATTTTTTGATTTTTAATTATACTTTTACATTGATTTAGCACTAAGATGTTATGCTGAACCCAACATCTTTAATGCTTCATCATAAATTCACTTATTTTCTATGTTTTAATCTTTATATCTATTTTTTGAGTTTCTATTTTGCTTCTATTTACTTTATTATGTTATTTTATTGATAAATAAAACTTTATTTGCATACTTTTCATTTAACTTTTACTTTTCTTTACCTCTGTGTTTCATATCTTTCATACTTCTATTATTTAAAATGCTAAACTTTTATTTAGACAAAATCAAACAAGAACAGCCAACAGCCCAAGCGCCAAGCCTCCAAAGGATCCAAAGAAACTGCCTCCACTCCCAAAAGTGCCAAGAAGCCTGCAAAGTCTCCTACCCCATCTCCACCCTCATCTTCCACATCTCCTCCACCTTCTCCCAAACATTCCTCCCCCAATAAATCTGATGGTGATCTTACTGACCACTCCTTTTATCACTCAGAGGCCAGCTCTGAGCCCACCAAGGAGCAACATACCAAGAAGTCAAAGGCTGCCAAGGAGCCCACCTCTTCTTCTGGTAAGAAAAAGGAGGCTTTCAAGCAGGCCTCAAAGAACCCTCCCCCTCCTCCCCCTGATGGCTCTTCCCCCCTCCCTCATCTGACCCCCAGGATGAGCCTGAGGAATATTCCAAGAAGTTCAAAGCTTCTGGTCACATGGCTTGGGATCCACTGGCCATCCACAATATCTGCAATGTGGACAGAGAGCTCAAATTCCCCAAGCGCTTCCCCCGTTTTTTCCCCATCATGTCAGTAAATGGCGGCCCTGGCTACGTCACTGACAATTACATCTTTAACTGTAATAATTAAAAGCGTGCTACCAAGAGCAAGCACTTTATATGTGAGGATAAGACTTGAAGGGCCCGGTTGAACACTGAGGGTTGGGAGCGGGTTACTGCTGAGAAGGGGTAGCCCACCTGTGAGCCCCCCAATCACCTGATCACTTGCATGCTGAAGTGGTACCTGGTCCAAGTCATCCCAACCTCTGCCAACCTCCGCACATCCAATCTGGCCATCAAGGCCCTCTAACACCTGCAGCCCAACAATCTTAAGTTGGCGCCCACCCAGGAACAACTTGTTAAATTCATCAGCAATGAGCGGATTTCCATCAATCCCCCTCCCCCTAAGGCTTTGTACGTCCTCTCAGAGCTTACGCTCACCCACAAGCTCAAGCAGCTTCCAAGTGGGGAGCACTTCCTCCTCCATGACAACAGGCCCAGCAGCAATGACTGCATAATCTGCTATTCCACTCAGCAGAACCTGCTGGAGTTAAAAAGGGCTTCAACCTGGCTAGTTGATGGTACTTTTGCCACTTGCCACCAGATGTTCAAGCAGCTCTGGACAATCCATACCCAGATTGACATCTGGGTGATTCCACTCATGTTCCTTCTTCTTCCTGGGGCCACCAAGGCCATCTACAACTGTGTTTTATCCATCCTTTGCCAAGCACTTTCCCTCCTTCCTGACAACAACAATGCCAAGAAGACCCCCCCTACACCTGCGCCAACCCTCCTGCCATTGACAAGGACCAGGCCACCCTGGACTTGGAGGAAAAGGTAAGGCTGAGAGCTCTGGAGCCTTACATTTGCATTATGGACTTTGAGCCTGCTCAGTTCAATGCATTTGAGCAGCTTTTCAGCAAGGAGGTGTAGTGGTACCACTTCCACTACCACCAAGAAGTTGCTTGGAATGTGCAGGCTTATGCTGAGCTAAGTAGGTTGAGCTGGAGGGACACTTCAGACACCTGCAAATTTGTGCTTGCACAATTTAGTGCCTTGACTTTTTTAAAGCCAGAGCACACTGTGCAGGGGTTCAAGGTTCTCTCAAAGGATCCTTACATAGTGAAGCACTTGGAGTTCAAGCCTTTCCTTGAGTACTTTGAACCCCAGTGGATTGGGAAGGTTGTCACACAGAGGCAAGGCAAGGCCTGCGCCAAGGCCAGTTGGAACGTTTACCAGGTGGCCATCAACAAGGAGCTCAAGACCACCTCAGCACTAGAGGCTTATCACAAGCATCTTAAGGCCAACTTTGGGATTCATCAAAAGTTCAATAAGTTCTTTTCCCTCCTGCAGCACAAGCAGGAGAAAACCATCTCCAAGCTGTGTGACTTGGTAAACTGCGTCCCCCCACCAAGCCCACAACCTGCTCCACCCTATTCACCAAGGCCATTCAAAATGCGGCCAAGTATAAATAAAAGGCCTCAGAGATCAAGCAGCAGCTTGAGCTCATTGCAACTGCTCGCCTGGAAGGGGCTAAAATGAAGAAGGGGAAGAAGGGTGAGGAATAAACTTACTTGCTTGCTCGCTTATATGATTTTAACTTTTAACTTTTTAGCTTTAATTTTTACTTTTTAATTCCAATCAATTGGTTTTTAGCTTTAATTTTTGTATTTTTTGATTTAATTAGATAGTGCTGATTACTTTATGTATACATGGCAAGTTTGAGATGAATAATTATAGTTGAAAGTGAATGAAATATCTTAATTTTTGTTAATTTACTAGTAAAGCCTAAGATAATCCCACTTGTGCTTATATGAACTATATCAAATAAATATTAATATTTCTTGATATTTTGCTAAACGGCTATTGTTTTGCTTATGTTTATTCTTGGTTCATTGGAATTTTATTTTTTATGGGAATCAAAAGTATTTTTATAATAAATAGTGTAAATTACATAGTGAAAGGAGAAATAGTTGCTTAATTCTCCTTATTATCATCAGTTAAAAAACACTTTTTATTGCATTTTTTAGCTTTCTGGAGACATTTTAGTATACCATAGCTGTATAGCTTAATTTTTTATATTAAAAGTTTCCAGTACATCAAGATTTGTTAATTAAAAAAGTGTCAATTTCCAGTTGTCAATCAGGGAAAACCCTGGATTCTCACTTTACTATAGTGTTTAGCACCAGGGAGTTGATCACCAGAAAGTCAAACTTACCACAGTTGCCAGACAGCATATGTCCAAGAAGCAAGAATTAAACAAAAGCCAAGAAGGAGTTGTTGCCAACCCATCCCAAGTTCAGACTGTGACAATCTCCACCTCCAACCAAAATGCTGCTGCCCCCACAAACCTTCCTGACCTGCCAAAATTGGATTTGGCTGGTTTCAGAAAAGGAATTATCCTGATAAACGCCTAGTTCTGTGCCCATCCCAAGAGCTTCAGAGACAACACTCAGAAGGTTATGATGGTGGCTGCTCAACTAAAAGATGATGCCAGAGAGAACTTTCTGACCAGCCTAGAGGAAGACATAGACCTCATAATCTCCTACAACTAATTTCTGGAGAGATTGAATTATGCAACCACCCCTGATGGGGCCAAAATTCAAGCCTATATGGGGCTCATCCGCCTGATCCAGTAAGGGGAGAACCTGGAGACCTACATATAACAATAACTACATCTGGAAGAGACTGCCAAGATTCCTGACAACATATCAGGTCTGCATTTCAGAAACAGTTTGAACCTGCACCATACCAGCCTAATGAGACACCACCAATGCAACCTTCCCAAAGACAAGCTCCTGGCTCTCACCAGAGGCATGGACTTCAGCCAACCACAAGAGTACCACACTGGCCAACCCAAGAACAACCAAACCCCTGGTGCTAGTAGGCCCTGTTTAAACATGGCCCCCAAAGAGTACCAATGCCACGTCAGAAGAGGGCTATGATTCTATTGCCACCAGAGTGGCCACTTATCCAAGTATTGCACTAGCTGCTCCAAGAGAACCCAAGAAGCCACCATCTCAGCAATAAACAACGCTTTTCAGTCTTATCCCATGATTGACACTACTTTATGTTATCATCACCATGAGGTGAACACCGTAGCCCTCCTAGACAGTGGGGCAACCCTCAACTACATGAATGTAGCCTAGCTGAGCAACTGGGTGTATAAATCCAAGGAAGCTCCCAACTGGTAACCTTGGGTAACAAGACAACAGACCTGTCCCATAAATATGAAGAGTTTGTCTCCCTGAAGTTAAATTGGAAACTCCACTCACCAGATTCCACATCATGGAGAAGCACCAAAACCTGCAGTGATAGGGTTTGAATGGTGGGTTGACCACCAATTGAACTTGGACTATAAGAACCACCAGGTGACTGTCACTCATGAGAGCCAAACTTTAGAGTTTCCCTGCTTGAATCCTAGCAGACCCCTGCACTAAACAACATCACCATGGGATCCTGCAAAGCTGAGATTCTAAAATGTTTGAAGCCTTGGGAGTCCATCTTCTCAGAAGAAGCCACCGCCTTGCCTAAACACAGTTTGTTTGACCACACCATTGACCTCCTCCCTGGAACCCAACCTAAGCATGGACCTGTCTATAGTTGTAACATGAAGGAACAAGCTGCCTTAAGAGAGTACTTGGACAAGATGTTGAAGAAGGGATATATATGCATCACCAAATCTCCTTGTTTTTTACCTTTATTGTTTGTTAAAAATAAGGGCAGCAACCAACATCTTTGTGTCAACTAACAGGACCTAAACAACATCACAGTAAAAACAGATGCCCTGTACCCAATGCTGAGGATCTCTCAGACCAGCTTTCAGGAGCCAACACCTTCTCAAAGGTTGATTTGAGGGATGTCTTTAACCAGATCAGGGTCAGGCCTGGTAACAAATGGAAGACTGTCTTCAAGACTAGGCAAGGTCTCTGCCTATACTTGGTTATGCTGTTTGGGTTGTGCAACACACCCAGCACTTTTCAAACTATGATGGACGTGGTCTTGGGAGGACTCAAGGATCAGTGTTATGTAGCCTACTTAGATGACATCCTCATCTACAGTCAAACCCCTGAAGAACATATTGAACATCTTCAAGCTGTCCTACAACGCTTCAAGGAACACAGACTCTTTTTTAGACTCCAAAAATGTGAGTTCTTCTAAGAGGAAGTAGAGTTCCTGGGATACAATGTACTGAAATGAGGTTTTGCAATGACACCTGATAAAAAAGAGGCTATGACGTCATGGATTAAACCTAAGAACCGCAAGGAGGTCAGAAGTTTCTTGGGCCTGACAAACTTCTGCCAGGACTTCTCCCAAAATTACTTCTTCAATCAGCTTGCCCTTGATCTGCCTTACCTCTGAGAAACACCCCTTTGTGTGGGATGACGCCGCCAAGTCTGCCTTTGAGTTGTGGAGGAACACTTTTGTCTCTGCCCCTGTCTTGACAATTTCAGTTTACAATAAGCCCTTCATTATGGAGACAGACACCTCTGACTTTGCATATGGGGTATTGCTTCAGGAGGGCATGATAGTAAGCTGCACCCTGTAGCTTACTACTCAAAGAAGTTCACTCCACCTGAGTTGAACTACCTCATATACAATAAAGAGATTCTTGGTATCATCCAGTCCTTGAAACATTGGATAAGATAGTTGTGTGATGCCAACCACCCAGTGAAAAGCATGACTGATCATAAGAATCTGACATAATTCTTCAAGCTGCAACAATTAAACCAGAGTCAAGATAGATGGGCTCTATTCCTAGCAGATTACAATTTATCAATCAGCTAAAAAACTGGCAAGATCTACATTGTACCTGACACCCTGGACCAAAAAGCATACCTTTTTCCTAGCGCCAAAGAGACTGAGGAATTCAACACTAAATTTTTACTGTCTCCTAACATGATTAAACCAATGCTCCAATTTCTAGGAATAGTCAGTAGAAAAGAAGAAATTCAACTGGCTCAGACCTTAGAAAATTACTGCATCTTCATAATGGAAGACTTAAGGAAAGATATCAACAGTCAATACTATCTAACAGGTTACTCTTTAAATGGAAACACCCTGCAGCTACACAGACGCACCTACGTACCAGAGGATCCACTGTGCTTAGAGATACTGAAGAAATACCACAACTCCCCCATTTCAGGACACCCTGGTTGTACAAAGACTCTCAAAGGAATCCATAGAACCTAAATGTGGCCCAGGATGAAGCCAGAAATTAAAGGATACCTCAGTGGTTGCAAGACATGTGGACACACTAAGCTCAAGCAAAGAAATTCAGAAGGATTACTAAAACCCCTTCAGATTGCAGAAGGCCCTTATAAGTCAGATCCATGGACTACATTATGGAACTGGCAAATTCAATGGGATTCAATGCCATCTTTGTAATTGTTAACTGTTTCACCAAAATGCCTCAAATCATACCAACAACAACCAAAGTAACTGCAAAAGAAACAGCCACCCTATTTAGGAACCAAGTATTCATGAGCCACAGACTACCACAAGAAGTGGTCTCGGACAGAGGCCCACAATTCACCTCCAAGTTTTGAGCCCAAATACTAAAAGACTTGGGAATAAAAATATTGTTGTCTATTGCATATCATCCCCAGAGCAACATAAATACCAAGATAGTAAACCAGGTCCTCAAACAGTACTTATGATGCTATGTTAACTTGAAACAGAACAATTGGGTAAACCACCTACCAATGGCTCAGTTTGCGTATGTTGTGTTCTGAGGCGCGGCACAGACACACAACAGGGAATCCTAACCTTGGGATTGGATTTGTACTAAGTCTTAGTTAGATGACAGGGAAGGCTATGCAATTACCTTGCGGCCCTGGAAGATTAATCTCTACTAGTTGTGGCTAGAGAGAGGCACAGAAGTACTGAAGACACAAAGACAAAAATGTGAATAAAACTTAATTTTTATTAGTGAATATGAAATGGAATATATAGTGATTAGGAATACCACAAAACACTACCAGGACGGTAGGATCACTTACCACCAGCATGAGTGGGGAAAGTGAAATGTGCAGGATCAAGAAACCAAACAATTGTATTTCCTGATTCAATCATCAACTCATTTCAAGAGTCAAAAGCAAAATCAAGAGATTTGTCTTTGAAATGGCCCACCAAAGGTAAAATTGACACATGGTGAATAGCAGTATTCACAACATTGCCCTCCCCTAGATTGGCCTTAGGGGGTGGTACTTGCAGAGGAACTTGGCATGCACTCAGGAAAAAGGACAACCACTAGAGAGGAGCTTCACAGTATATTTGATCCCTTGTTTGAGGGTCACTTCCAAAGGACCAATCCACAGAGTGTCCAGCTTATGCGCGTGCCCACCTAATCTAGTTGGTAGTAAAGAACATTGTTGCCAACATCAAATTCAGGCAAGGGGAAGCGTCTAGCATTATTGGGAGAAAGTTCAAGAATCTTAGTCTTGTATGCAGAAGTGTAGGCAGTGGCCTGTATATTGATTATGCGGTTGACTAGATCCTTGATGTGGTTGTCAGAATTAATGGCCTTATCAGAGGAAAGAAGGGGGGCCCAAGAGCAATGGGGTAGTAGCCTCTTGCTCATACAGCATAGCAAAGGGGGAGTACCCGGTGACACAATGTTTGCTAATGCAATACACAAAGAGAGCAGCAGGTAAGTATAGATCCCAATTAGCAGCATCAGAGTAGGTGAGCTTTCTCATGATGAAAACCAGTGTTGAATTTGCACACTCAAAGGCCCCATTGGTAGAAGGGTTTTAGGGGGCAGAGAAGGACTGGCAGGACCCCAAAGCTTTGGCAACAGAGGTTAACAGCTTGGCATTGAAGTTAGTCCCATTATCTGAGAGCAACACTTGAGTACAGCCAGGACGGTAGAAAACATCTTGTGACAGGAAGGCAGCAGTTGTCTTAGCTGTGATGTCCTTTGTAGGGCAAGCCTCTACCCACTTGCTGAAGTGATCAACAGCAATCAGGATAAAGCAACACCCAGAACGTGAGCGGGGGAGAGGACCTACCCCGTCAATGCTGACAGTATGAAAAGCATGTTGAGGGGGGAACTAATTTGAACTCATGGGCAACAGCTCAAGGCCTCTGCAGCTGGCAGTTGTGACAACTAGCTATGACGTCTGGGATCAGCAGGCAAAGGGTTTCCCAGAAGTAATTCTTTTGAAGCCAGTCAAAGGTCTTGGCAATGCCTCCATGCCCTTCTCTTTATGAGCTTGCGACACCAACAAGAGGCAAAGACTGGGTTGTACATAAGGCAGATATTGATCTTGTACTTTCTTGAAGAGCTGATTGTTGCATATGAGGGTACCTTTGGATAGCTTGGACAAAGCCAGTTGGACCTCTTATGTTTCACTATCCCAAGAAGAAGGGTATAAAATTAGTTTGTACAGCCGTTCAGCCTCTGCAGGATGTAAAGCAAGAATGGGCATTCTGGATAGCCCATCAGCGTTCTGATGTTGAATTCCAGGGCAATGAAGCACAGTGAAGTTGTAACCTTGTAGACGTAGGGCCCATTTAGCTAAGTGCCCTTCTGGATCCTTATGTTGTTGTAACCATTTGAGCAAAGCGTGGTCAGTGACAACTTTGAAATGGGTACCATACATGTAGTGGTAGAACTGCTTGACTGCATGCAACACAGAAAGACACTCCTTCTCTGTGACACTGTAATTCTTCTCATGCTTGTTTCTCATGCAGAAGTGTAAGCCACAGGATGGTCTACACCCTCATTGTCTAGTTGGGCCAGAATAGCCCCAATAGCAAAATTGCTAGCATCAGTGTATAGAATGAACTCCTTATCAAAGCCAGGATACACTAGGATTGGCGCCTCTTTGAGTTTTTGTTTGAGGGTTTCAAAGGTTTGCTGCTGACTGGAGGTCCATTCAAAAGGGATATTACGTAACAGCTGGACTAGAGGTTCACTAGTATTGACAAAGTCAGGGATAAACTGTCTGTAGTAGTCCATCATCCCTAGAAAGACTTGTACCTCTTGCAGGTTGGTGGGAGGAAGCATTTTGTCAATGGCCTCAACCTTCTTAGTCATTGGGCAAATCCCTGTCTGGGTTAATCTATGGCCCAAGAATTCAAGACACTTTTTGAAGAAGGCGCACTTGGAAGGTTTTAGTTTGAGGCCAGCTTCCCAAATCTTAATGAAAACCTCTTTGAGATGAGCCAGGTGATTGGGGAAGGTAGCGCTGAAGACTGTGATATCATCCAAATAAACTAGGACGCATGACAGCTTCAAGTTGTGGAGGATGGAGTCCATGGCCCTATGGAAGGTGACCGTGGCGTTGCAGAGTCCCTGCAGCATGCGAGTAGGCTCAAAAAGCCCTTCAGATGTAATGAGCGCGGATTTTTGGCAATCCTTGGGCAACAGATCAACTTGCCAGTATCCAGATGCCAGATCCATTGTAGAGAAAAACTTAGAGCCTCCAAGACTTTGGAGAGCATCATCAATACACGGCAAGGGGTATGAATCCTTCTTTGTCAAAGAGTTCAATTGGCGGTAGTTCATCACAGTGCAATGACCTCCATATTTCTTCTTTAAGATGAGTAGCAGGGATGCCCAAGGACTTTGGGAAGGCGCCAGCAGCCCAGCATCTAACAGTTGTTTGAGCTCTTTAGATACCTGGGCATCCTCCACGCAGCTGCAGTGATATGGTTTAGCACAGAAGGGGGGAGCGTTGCCAGTGTTAATCTGATGGATAACACCTTTGGCTAACCCATAGTCAGTACTGTCTTTAGCAAAGATGTTGGAAAACTGGTCTAGCAGGTCTAGCATCTCTTTCTGTTGAACTGGGGACAGCTGTGGAAAGTCTTGCGCAGTGAACAAGGATAGGACTTGGGGCTCATCCTTAGGTAGGTTAAAATCTTGGAACATTCCAAAGGGATGAAGAGACAGGACATCAGGAGCTCCCAACAACTTGCCATATCCAACAACCTGCCTCCTAGACACGTCATGGGGAGTGCAATCAGATTGGCTACCAACAATTGAACAGGGTCCTTATGGGAGACATCTAGGATTCCAGGACAGAGATAGGGTTTGTTGCCCCCTAATGAGGGGGAGAGTACAGCTCCAAGAAGGTTTTTTTTAGGTAGTTCATATGATATCTGGGAGTCTAGGATGGCCTGGGAGCCAGGGGGGATGGTGGCAGCAGATGTGGCTAGGAGAGGAATCCCTTCAGACGCAGGACAAGCCATGGGTGGAAATTTCATGTTTGAAGAGTGGGTGCAATATTTGAGGTGAAAAACCCACTGGGATATTCCAAGGAACAAGTCTTGAGGCGTTTCCTGGGAACTTTAACTGGCTCTTCAAAGATCAGAGGGACTTTGTATCCCAGAATAGAGAGGTAACCATCTTTCAAGTTGATTATCCCATTATATTCCCTAAGGAATCAAGTACCAACTAAGAGATTGTAACTCTTGTTTTCCAAGACAACTGCTGGTGCAGCTAGGAGAAGCTTGCCAAACCATATGGGTAGAGCAGAGTACGCTCCTATGGCACGGCTCATAGATAGTCCAGCCGTGCCATACAAATAGTGATAATTAAGGTCAGGGGCAAGTTTGAGTTTCTTCACAATCTTGGAAGAGACAACTTTGACTGGAAAGCCAGAATCTAAGACTGCCTTGATCTTCACTTTTTGAATGGATATCTCTGCTAGAGTAGTAGTGCAACCAAAGGATGGAAGGAAAGCCAAGATATCTTGAGCCTCTGCTAGTTCCTTATCCCACTTCTCAATCATACATCTTAACCCTGGGAACTCCTTATAAACCGTTTGGAGAGGGAGCAAAACAGATACATTCTTGAAGACAGCATCAGCAACTTCAGCAGCTTCTTCTGATAGCTCCACTATCACAGGAGACCTCTTAGCTTGAGTGAGGTAAGGGCAAGAGACAACTTCTTTGGCTTCAGGAAAAGACTTAGTGGTAGTTGTAGTCTTTCCTGATTGCAATTTATAGGAGACTGTAATGGTTTCAGGAACAGCCAGAACAGAGTACCCATATGCATTGGTGTTGTCAGTATCAGAGTCATCCAGGTCAGAGTTTTCAGAGATATTGTGGAACAAGAGGAGGATAGGAGAAGCCTCATTATCAACAGGCTTGGAGTCAGATATAGAGGGAGGGATTGAAACAGACTGGGAAGAATTGTCAATCAAGAGTGTCTCTGCCTCTAGGTTGACTTTTCTTTTCCCGCCTGCTCTTTTGGATCAGTCCCTTCAACCTGTGGGTTGGTGTAGACTCAATAATGGTGACCTATCTGACCACAGTTGTGGCAATCTTGGCGTTGAGGAGGATTTTGCGAGTTCATGGTAAGAATTTGAGGACCATGGGAAGACAAACTAGAGTTAGAAGCAGCTCAACTTTCCATAACAACTGCTCCAGAATGGATAAGGTGCATGTCCTGCAACAGCGTCTTTATGCTCTTCATAGAGGAAAACATAGCTTTATGGGCTTTGAAGTGAAGACACAGAAGCTGGTTAACTTTGAGAGCTTGAGCGCAAGCCATGTAAGCTTCATGGGCTGTCAATTGTCTGCTTGTTATCAGTTGCTGTCCTTCCATGTAGAATCTGTCTGAAAACTCAGCTAGCGTCTCTTTAGACTTGAAGGCAATGTGCATAAAAGCGTCCTTTTTTACTTCCAGGCTAAGGTCACCACCAAACTTGTCAATCAGAAGATGCTTCATATCTTCCCACGTCTCAATGATGGGTAGTTCAGGCACCACCACCTCCTAACAAGTCAGGTGTAGACAGTTAAGAATATGTTCTTTCTTAACCTTGTATGATGCTTGTCTCATGGCTGTTTTGTAGATAGTTAGGAAAGCTGCAATGGTTGAGGTTTTAGGATCAAAGACTTGCTTAAAGGTAGGCTTGGAGTGTGCTTTGGGGATTGGGTCACCATTGTTGCTATTGAGTACGTTTATCCACAGGGAAAACTCTGCTTTGGATTCAGAGGGGGGCTGTCTAGCCCATAGCTGACAACTACTTTCTTCAAGGGTAGTAAGGGTCTCAACAGCGCAGGCAACTGTATTGGCAGCTTGAGTGGTTTGTTGTGCAGTAGCATCTAGGCGTTACCTTGGGTGGTCACTACTGTGGAGAGCTCAGCCAGTCAAGAAGTAAGGAATGGCCCCACTGAGAGGCAAGGGGCAAACCTGTCATTCACAGAGTCAATCAAGTCACTCATCTCTTGTATGTCTCTATCCAGCTCAGTTTGGTCCCGCTTCAAATGATCCACCTTGTTAGCTAGGGAAATGAGTTCCCTAGCACATTGGATTTGAGGGGCTCCTGGTAAGCCAGGGCAGCAACTATCTTTGTCAAAAACCTCAACTGGACTAGCAGCAGTTTCTATCATCTCACATTGGGCGGCAAGTTCTTGCTGTAGCTCCGCAACTTGAGCAGTCAACTCAAGCACCTGGGTGTCAGGCACCCACCCACTAGGAATTAATCTCCCTAGGTGATGAATGATTGCAGAGGGATTTTTACTCCCGTTACCAGAGACCCCACAGGCAAGAGACCATTCCTAAATGGAATAATTCTCCTTTGAGTTGATACCTGCCTAGCAGGGGGTTGAAGCGCCCCAAGAAGAAGTACACTCCCAGATAACACAGTAAAAATGCTGAAGCCAAGGGACGGAAGACTTGGGGCTTGGTAACCTGGCTGGTGGAACCATAGACCTTGGTTTCTTCTCAAACAGGAGGGTTTTTTGAAACAGGAGTTGCATTATACCAGACTCCTGGAAGCACACGTCTCCAGGAACTGTCAAGGAATTGGGACTCTGGTGTCGTACCCAAATCAGCGCGTGAACCCATAGAAGCACTCGTAAAAACCGTCGTAATCAGGACTATCCAGAATAACCATTTATACTCAAGAGACTCCAAAGGAGGAGTCTTGGGTAATTTCATGGTTTGGAATTCAGAGGCTTAAGTAAAATAAAAGATAAGCAAGATAATTCACTTGGGTGAATGTAGACTTTATTGATTGAACAAGTAATAGATCATAACTTACCAGCCTTATATAGCATGGTAACAAAATGATAAACTGGAGGAAACATAAAGGAGATCAAACTCATGGAGATGAAGTTGGAGATATCTGAAGGGATTTTGAAGTCCTGGGGAGTTTGGTATTAAAACTAGAATTATTTGACTTATTGGAGCCATTATACTGACCTCAGAGTGGTTTAAAACAATATTTGATTTAAATTAACCAACAAAAGAAACAGGAAAAAACAGGAGATGACCAGCTATTCCCCAGTCAAAACTGGGTAGGAGATCAGGGACTAGCAGCAGAACCAGTGGCCAACAGCAAGTTGTAACCAAATCAAAGTCAAAACTGTTGTCAACATCATTGGAATGCTTAAAAGCATCTATCAAAAGGATTGTTGCAACAGCAGATTGGCTGGAATTGCTAATTGAAGGTAAAAATTTGTTTTTAGCTAAACTAACAATTTCTTTAAATTGCAAGTCAACACAGACAGGAGAAGATCCAGGTTTGAATCCCATTGTTGAATTTCCTTTGTCCAGAGCTATATTGGAGCCATAGAATTCAGGTAAAAAAGAACAGTTGCTACTAATTAAGCCAATAATTTTAGGAGACCCAATTAACTCCAAAGAAGGGGGTATTTCTGCTAATGTACCATAAGATAAATTGTTGTCAGTATGGTCTGGAAGAGCATTCCTGACACTGGGGGTCAAGTTGAGGCACCTCAGCAGGATGTCCTTGACTGCAAGTAGCTGTACGTAGCTCTCAAATAGCATCCCATATTCTCTGCTCTCTATTAACCAAGTCATCAGAAGGGGGAGAGGGCGGAACATATGGCTTGGGCATAGATAATTCATTCACTTGACTCTGGAGTTTGACTATAGTAGCAGCAGTGGCAGCTCTCTCTTGACCAAACACTGTACTGAGTTCATTAAGGCTGTTAGCAGCAAAGTCCGCTACCTGCCGTAGTTGCTTGAATGAATACATTCTGAATGCATTGAGCTGCTGCACAAGTTGTTTGAAGTCGGTGAGATAAGCGTTTAAAGTGGAATCTACTTGAGTTTACCAGGGTTGTTCTAGCTGGTGAAACTTGTGTAGACGCTCTCTCATGTATTTGGGGATGGACTGGTGCATTTGTTCAATAGAATTAACCAAACAGGTCTGGGAGGTAACAGAGTTGCGCTGATTGTCAGATACCAAGGAAAACAGGGAATGGATCCACTGTTGGTAGGTAGCAAACTGGTCCCAGTGATGAGTAACCTCTTCTTGTAGAGACAAGATTTCTTGGATGTGGAGCCCCAACACCATTTGATGATGGGCCAAGGCAGGCTGCACAAAGGACAGTAGTAAGTGCTCAGCAGAGCCAGCCGCTGAGAGGAGATGCTGTGGAATTTGAGAACCACAATTAATTCATAGTATTCCACTTGACTGAACTGCAGCTGAAGGCAAGGGATGGCTCCTTCACAGGCTATCCCAAGGGCTACCACCATGACTTGTTCTAAGTAAGGGGTACCCATGGGGTAAGCAACTAGGCAGGGACTATTCCTGAGGTTCAGTATAGTAGGGATAATAGGTGGGTTGGCAATATCTTCCTCAGTAGGAGGGCTAGTAATTTCAGGTGAAGTTGGCTCTTGTATAGGCAGAGGAAAAGGACCTGAAAACATAAATGCAAAAGGGATAACTGAGGGGCTTACAGCCCCTGTAGTGAGCACCATTTTTGTTGTGTTCTGAGGCGCAGCACAGACACACAATGGGGAATCCTAATCTTAGGATTAGATTTGTACTAAGTCTTGGTTAGATGACAGGGAAGGCTATGCAATTACCTTGCGGCCCTGGAAGATTAATCTCTACTAGTTGTGGCTAGAGAGAGGCACGGAAGTACTGAAGACACACGGCAAAAATGTAAATAGAACTTAATTTTTATTGGTGAATATGAAATGGAATATATAGTGGTTAGGAATACCACAAAACACTACCAGGACAGTAGGATCACTCACCACCAGCATGAGTGGGGCAAGTGAGTTGCGCAGGATTAAGAAACCAAACAATTGTATTTCCTAATTCAGTCCTCAACTCATTTTGAGAGTCAAAAGTGAAAGCAAGAGATTTGTCTTTGAAATGGTCCTCCAAAGGCAAAATCAACACATGGTGAATAGCGGTATTCACAACAGCATACAACAACCAAGACCACAGATCTACTGGTATGTCCCCCTTCAAAGCCAACTACAGATTCAAACCCACATGGTATGCCCCCACAGAGGAAACCAACAACCCAGAGGCAACCACCAGAATTAACTCATTCTGCAAGTCAACTCACTGAATGTCAACAATTTGTTGTCATTCAGTAAGTCAACATTATTTTAGTATTTATCTGCCGGAATTGGGCATTTCCAAAACTAAGCTATTTTTTATAGTAAACTATTAACTCAGAATTGCAGAATTAAAAAGGATTAGGCTTAATGTTGACACCATTTAAACAAAGGCTTATTTTTAAGCCAAAAAACCAATATAATTTACCATGAAAATGTAAATTTCTTTGTACTTTTACATTAAGGTCAACTACCGTAAGTATTATCTGGATGTCAACCCCAAATAAGAATCCATGAGTTTCTTAATAAATCATACAATGTTCTAAAAATAACTATTTTTTATATTTTATACTACTGTTTTTATTAAATAAATAATAAGATAAGCATTGAAAAAAGACATATGCCAACTTTCAGAGCATTCTTTGTATTACTTGGATATTTACTGTTATTTTAAACTCACTGGATAAACTATAGCTTATTTCCAGAAGTCCACTTAAGCTAAAACGCATATGTTAAAACTAGAAATTATATATGTAATTATAATGTTGACTTTGTGTCAAATTGACGCGTTGCCTAAATTGCAACAAAGGAATTTGGCTAAGCAAACAAAGTGATATAATTTAAGCGAGATTTAATAGGAGAGTTACTATAAAAGAACACTGACTGCCTGAATGTTGACACCTTCACTTTTTTATTAGTAAAACACTGCCGCTTAACAAAAAGCACACATACAATGGTATGGTAATTCAGGCCAAGGTACCCAGGGCTGTACTTTAGACTTCCCTCTACAATTCCTATTATTTAGTTTTCATAAGTTACATATGCAAATCCTTAAATCTTTAAATTTAAAAATAATCAATTTTGGCCTTAAAAAACCAACTCCAAAAAATATTAACCAAGCTTTATAAGTGATTTACATAGTGTTTTTCTACTTTAATGCTGACTGTCAGTATGTCAACGTCAAAATTAAAGCATTTTTTTATGCTGACAAACTAAATTAAATATTTTTGACTATTGGGACTACCAGAATGTCAACTTTTTATTTAAACATGGTTTTTTCTATTCTTTACTAATAAAATAGCTCTAAAATTACTTTCAATACTTCTATAAACTATTTAACTCATAATAAAATAAAACAAGTGATTATTATTTAATTTTATTCATGTTTCATATGATCATTCTTACTTTATGAACTATACTCTAATTATTGTAGGATAAAATCTTCCAAGAAGCCACAAAAGAGCCCCAAGTCAACCAAGAAAGTACCCAAAGCCTCTGGAAAGGCCCAAAGTCCCTACCCCAACAAAAAACCAGCAAAGAGCCCTCAAAAAAACAGAAGACAAAGGAGAAGACACCAGACCCTGAAAGTAAAGAGCCCTCCCCTGCCCCCTCCTCTTCTCCAAGCTGGTACCAATCAGAAGAAAATGAGGTTCCACTAAACAAGAAAGGAAGAAAGAAGATACCCAAGAGTCCAGAACCCCAGTCAAGCCCAGATGAATCAAGCTCAAAGGAATCAAGCTCATCCCAGTCCAAGAAGCGCAAGAATCCAACTCCAGATAATTCCCCTCCACCACCTAACAAATCTGCACCTTCATCCTCCTTATCAAGTATCAATAAAAAAGATCCTGATGATTACCTGTCTGACTATCATCAAGAACCAATTGGCCCATGGGATCCCCTAAAGGTTCACAATATATGTAACGTCAAAGGAGAGTTTAAGCTCCCAAAGAAGTTCTCTTAGTTTTTCCCTCTAATGTCTGTCAAAGGAGGTGCAAGTTTAGTCTGTGATGGCTATGTTTCCAATTGCAATAATCAGAAGAGAGCAGGAAGAAGCAAGCGCTATGTATGTGAAGATAGAAGCTGTGTTGCCAGGATCAATACAGAAGGATGGGATAAAGTTGCTAGTGAAAAGGGAGAGCACACATGCAATGCTCCAACAAATCTTATTGAAAAGCTTCTAAAGTGGTACCTCTACCAAATGATCCCAGTCTCCAAAGACGTCAAGGCTTCTGATCTGGCAGTTAAGGCCACCACACACCTAAGTGATGAGAACCTGAAGCTCATCCCTGACTGCGACCAGTTAGTGAAGTACATATGTGACAAACACTGTGATCTATTCTCCCATAAGAAATCTTCCATGATCCAAGGAGAGTTAGCATTGACAGAGAAGTTAAATATGTTCAATGGTGATGAGGTATTCTTTTTACATGATGATGGGCCTACAGCAGAGGCAAGAATTATATGCTATGCTACACAACAGAACCTGGAGCAGTTGAGGGATTCAGAGACCTGGTTATATGACGGCACCTTTGCAGTATAACCTCCATCTTTTTTACCAACTATGGGTTGTACTTTCCCTTATTGAAGGCAAGGTGCTCCCAATTTGCCTACTTTCTGCTTCCTGGGGCAACAGAAGAGATCTACACAAAGGCCTTTAAAATTCTTAAGGAGGGCATCAAAGCCCTACCCAGTAATAGAAAGAGTACCCCTGGCCATAACACTAGAACCAATCCAGATGATGATGAAAAGGATGAATCCACCCTTGCTGCAGAAAAAGAAGCTCAAGATAAAGCACTTGGACCCTCAACTATAATCATGGACTATAAGACTGCCCAGTATAACGCTTTTGTAAATACCTTTGATGGAGAGGTCCAGGGGTATTTCCCGTTATTGAAAGGCTGTCAACAGGCAACTAAAGGGTCTACCTGAGCTCAGCAAGCTCCACCGTCTAGATACATCAGGAAAGTGCAAGTTCTTAATTCAACAGTTTGTAGCACTAGCCTTTTTAAAGCTATAGCATACTTGACAAGCCTTTGACCTCCTATGCAGGATCCATATGCCAAGAAACATGATGGTGTCTTATACCCTTTCATTGAATATTATGAACCATAGTGGATTGGACGTAAGGTCACTAAGCACTGGAGCAAGCCCAGAGCCAAAGCTAACTGGAACTGCTACCAGGCAGTTCTTAAGGATGAGATGAAAACAACTTCATCTTTGGAGGGCTGGCATAAGCATATTAAGTCCTCCTTTGGAATAAAGCCCAGATACAACACCTTCTATGATCACCTCAAAGTCCAACAGGGGAAGACTGTTGCATCCATCAGAGATATTGAGAACCACCCACCCAAGAAAAAGAGAACCACCAAAGAGAAACAGTATCAAGAGAAGATCAAGGACGTTGTCAAGGCCAAGTATAAGCTTTCAGAGATTGGGGAATACATCAAGAAGATTGTCACAGTTCTTAATGGCAACCAGGTGATCACAGTCTACCTTTCAATTAAATTTATTGAGTATTATCTAATTTTTTATATAGTTCTTATATATTAAATATAATATTTTTAAATAATTAGTTATTCCAAATAACTCATTAATAATTTATGGTACTGTTTTTATAAAATCATTGATTTTCTATTGATAGTTTGATGCATTAGACTGTATTACATGGTCTAGATTGGTATTTTACTAGTAAATTATATGTTTTTTGTAGTTTTCAACATAGAAAAAACTTTATATTACTGTTTCTGACTATTATATTTTCATATAATACGTGAAACTTTATGTAGTATTTTTTTGTGTATTAGATTTTTTTGTTTTTATAAGTGGGAAAAAATTTATTATAGTAAAGATAGCTAATTTCATGGTAAAATAAAATAAAAGTGTATTTTTATGAATTTTTTTAATTTTCATGTATAATTTTTTATGGACTTTTTAAAGTCTATGTTGTCACATTATGTCAGGAACCAATTCCTGACATCATTAATTATCATCAAGGGACTGTTAAATTGTTCACAAATATGGTATAGGATTTCCTAAGGACATCTCAACAATTTCCCTGATTATCCAATTCCCCTGGTAATTGTTTCACCTCCAGGGTATTTTGAAACTCTATATTATTTCATTATCAAAACCCAACTGCAATGTTTCACACTTGTGATCCACTGAGCTCAACCCCTTGCTCCTGATACGTAATAGATGTGATTGAGATCTCCTGATGTTGGACCTTATGGTTATTTAAGTGAATAATGTCCTTCCTTGATACTTGTTTGTTTAATAAAACCTTTATCCTGTTCCCAATTCCTAGATTTACTGCTTGCTACAATAGTTTGATATAGGAAACCTAGCTAGTGCCTAGAATGCTTACTACTAATATTGGTGATGGCTTGGGTGTATTAGCTTTGCTACTATGTATGACTCTCGTCTTGATCTCCTACAACACTGACTTGGTCCTCTTGGTTGTGATTCCTGCTATGAAGAATGTGAGCGCTACTGCTGGGTTGATGAAAATGGCCACCTTGCCTGAAATCAATATGGAATACTGGATGGAGTACAGAGACCTTATTCTGGTGAAGTGGGTCCCTGACACATTACCCTAACAAATATCTTGAAGCTTAATTTTTATTAAGTAAAATGTTCAGGAAACAGATTTCTGCTTATTAAAAAAGTGTCAAAATTTAGTAGTCTGCATGAGTTAAAACTTAATTCTGACTTTTCAATGCTGTTGATATTAAATTATTTTTCATTCTGATTATTGATATATAGTAAGAAAACTTGTGGAATGAGTTAATTCTGGCAGTTGCCAACCCAGATGAATGTGATTGGGTCAGCAACATCCACACGTACCAAGAAGATTGTGCCCAGAACCTGAGAAGAGCAGTAAAAGTATACAAGGACTTTTCTGACAAGAAATGAAGCCCCAGTCCACCAATTAAAGTAGGAGACCTTGTGTACCTCAGCGCAAAGAACATCAAGACCACTGCCCCTTGTGCCAGCTTGAGCCCCCAACAAACAGGTCCTTACAAAGTCTTACAACACATTGGTACTGTAGCATACTGACTAGAACTGCTCCCCGGATGGAAGAGTCACAATGTATTCCACCGCTCCCTGTTATCAAAAAATAAAGGACCTTCTCTACTGCACCAGATAGTAAAAACAGCTCATCCATCTATCAAAGTAGGAAGCTTCACAGAACATAAGGTTAAAGCCATCTTAGGATTCAAACTCTGCTATCAAAAACCTCATTTCCTGATAAAATAAAAAGGGTACCAAAATGAAGAGAATACTTGGGAACCAGAATCCAAACTGGGAAATACCACTACTTTGCTGAAATAATACAAGTCTTGGAATAAAGAGACGTTCTCTGCAAGCTCAACTATGGTAGGGGATAATGTCAGGGCCCTGAATTACCTGGACAATCAGCTAGCATTCCAAAGAAAAAGCAACCCACAGCATGGGAATCATTACCAACTGTCTTCCAGAGAGAAAAACCACCTTTTAAATAAAAATAGTCTGGGATTTGAGAGGCTCACAAGCCTCAAATCCCTGGAAGAAATTATATTAACAAATTTGGCCCCCTTCACTATCAGGAAATGGTACATTGGGAGTGCAATTTTTTAATTGTGCAATCAGGCACTTGATTGCTTGCAGGCTCTATAAATAGCTGTGGCACCTTGGCATGCTGCAGCTCAACTAAGGTTTATGCTATACTATCCAATAATCATACATCACCAGGCTCAAGTACAAAATTCCTGGGCCATATTGCCAGTTTGACTGAAAATGATTCCACCAAATCCCTGGTGGCACAAAAGGCTACACATTCACCAGTAAGTATAAGTAGTGAGATTATAAGCCCTCCTCACTGTTGAAATAATAAAAATAAGCAACATTATGCCCAGGACCTATTATTTTCTTTCAGGAATGATATTTTTGCACCAATATAATATTCTGATAACATCTATTTGTATCTATATGTGAATTTACTACACAACATAACCACACCTATCTGTCCCCTCCTGGGTTTGCTCCCATCACTTTAGTTAAACCACCTTGTGCTCTTGACTTAGAGTTCTTCCATCTCCACCAGCTGAATCTCCCTCTTGGCCACCCTAGAGTGACCATTCTGCTCACTATGAAGGAGATTCCTCTTGCTCCCCTCCTTCTCAACGTGCCTCCTGCCCAAATTTCAGCAAGTTGGGGTTCATTTATATCACTGTATTGGGGCTGGCCAACCAGGTTGTGCCCCATACTGGAAGTTGGCGTCCTCTAGCTACAGCAGTGAATTACCTGATAAGAATGGTGCCAATTGTGTACATGGTGTCGTAAAAGTTGCAGCAAAGGGTTGCTAGTTTCTACAAACAGTTAGTCAGTGACCTAATTCTTAATACTATACCTGTTGATGGTATAGTGGCAGCCTATGAAGGACAGAAGAATAATAAGGTGTATTGACAAAACTGGTATTTATTTAGATAGTATTGCACTTATATAGTGTGAGGCGGGGGAATTGCCACCAGGGGCAGGGAGGCACAGCCAGAAAGACTTCCCTAATGGAGGAGAGTGGATTGGCGCAGCTAAAAGTCCACCGCAAGAGAACAACCGCTTCCACGCGGCTTTCCTTAAGGAGGTAGATATAAAAAACTTTGTTGTTCTATTTATAATTGCAGAAGTAAAGCCCATGCCTTGTGCGCATTTGAAAGGCAAATTGAACACCTGTTTTAGAGGCGTTTTAAACATCTTTATCCCTAGTGAAATCAAGATGCAATAGCGCAATCATGCAACTGTTCTGTTGCTCAATTCCTAGATAGACAACTTTAATGTCTAATCCATTCAATCTGCAACACATGGCCTTCCAGGCCCGGCCTGCCTCCCCTTTGGGAATCCAGCTGGACTCTGGCATGGGCCGTGACAAATATGGGGAAGTTAGAGAATTAAAAACTATAGCCTTAGTGTTATTTCATAATTATGTGATGCCAATATAGTTATTTAAAAATTGCTCTAACTTTTCCTTATAAGACCACCAAGGTATGAGTTTCCCCATTATTTTCTCCACAGAGGCTGGGGAATAGGCCACAGAATCTGGCCAGAGGGATAGAAGACAATATACAAGAAAACATGGAGCCAGAGTCATAAAGCAAGCTAAAATCACCAGTGCAGCTCAAAACACAGTTTGAAGTTGTTTTTGTGCTAGTTAATTGGCTCAATGACAATAAAAAAGTAATGATTAGTTAAACTCAATATTTACACCAACATCACCATTTTGAAGACTGGTTAAGTGGAGAGAATGAGCCATGTTGCAACCAAGATTCCCCTCTTGCCTGTCAAAATATCTCACAATACACAAGGGGCTCTTAATGAGTCACTCCATGGCGTATCTAACAGCATGGATCAATATTAAGGCAAGGTCAAATTGCAGACACTAACTCCTAATTAGGAGTGTTGCCAATTTGACTTTGCTGATCCCCATACAAGTTATTCCTTGGCTCCAACCCTTACATGAAATCTGACACTGTGCCACCCCCTGGTGGCCTTGTGTATTACAAATGAAAAACTCTTGTTAACAATGACTATTGAAGAATCTCAGCTACAGGATTCAAACCCCAACACCCATGCGGCAGCCAGCCTGCCAGCCCAGCTGCCTGCATTTTTCTGGGCTTGAACCAGAGCCAAATCTGTCTTCTGTGAAAATCCTGATGCCCATCATCCTAAAGTCACCAGAACCTATGCCTCCCCTGAAAAAGGATCCTGTTAGTCCAACCATTGGGAGTGCAGGCTTGGCCAAGGACCCTAAAATAACTTGGGACACCACAACCGAGGAATCAAAGAAACTTCCTGTGGAATGTGGGCCATCCAAGGATGAACAATATTGCAACTTGAAAAGGGAATTTGAGTCCTCTCATTTTGACCCAGCCAATGAAAGATCTCCTGTGCAAGATGTCACCAAGAGTTGCCTAACCCTGATAGATGGTATCACCTGGCCAAAGGGGAATTGTAAATTTTCTCCATGGCAGATGGGTATACTTATACCCTGGGCTGCCAGGAAGTTGCTCATTGTCATCCTTGCAATAAAGTGATATAAACCTTTGGTTCAACCAGGTTATTACATATTTGGTTTTAGGTCTATTTCAATTGCAGACTAACCTCCAGGGCCTTGTCTCCCACGTCCATCAACCTCAAGAAACAACTGACTGTCTTCCTGAGCTATATCAACCACCCAGAGCACTCTTTGGCCTGGTACATTTTACTGATTACCCACCTAATCCTGTGTACTCAGAGTTCACTCTAGAGGAAATCCTGATATACAACCCTGAATCCAGAACCTGAGAGACTGAGATCATTGGCAGAGAAAGATCCTGGATTACTGTGCCCCCTCTGCTATTCCAAGATAAATATAACTATCTGCCTGCGTATTTGGTTCCAATGACCCCGCCCCTCACCCTGAGGCCCAACTACCTTCAGGATTCTGTGGCAGTCAATGAGTCCACTTCAACACAACTATTTGGAGTAATGTACATCACTCTTACTGGAATCATGGATTCTATGATGCCTGCTAGCAGCCCCTGGGCTCTTCTGGGAAAACTTTTATCTTATATTGTAAATTTAGCTCCAATCTTGTGGTGGGCCCTTCCTGTAGGACCTGCAGACCGTCTGCCTATAAGTTCTCAAGAACCCCCTGCAGGATGGATCCCTGACTTTTGTGGCTTTCCCATATAGTATATTTGTCACAATATTAATTAATAAGCCTTATCTTATTCTATTAAATCTTATACTTTATATTGGACTGTTGTCTTCCCCAATCAAATACTGAACTATCATTAGTTCAGTTGCAACAGTGGTAGCAGTGGTAGGTTTACAACTTACCTAAAATAAAATTCCCCCAAGAAAGGATGGAGTACAAGCTGTATGACTACTCCACACCAGGAAATCTTCCTCATTATCCCTGATGGGGAGATCCTCAAGGGATACATTATCTATCAAGACCAGTGGGTACTCACAAGTGTTTAAAATTGTCTTCACCTAGGGCAATGTGACGCCAGCGTCATGCCACCTCAGTTGGACTTCTTGCAACTTATGCTGAATCTTCAACTTAGTTAATTAAGAGGTGGCATGGAGAGGACCAAAATTGTCGGTTAGCTCCACTCCACAGAAACCCACCTCCATATCTGCCAAGCACCTGAGCCCATGTGAGTTGCCACTGCAAGTGGGCGCCTCACAGGCCTGCCACAGTATAGTTCACCAACTGGGCCAGTCAAGAACACGAAGTTACTTGGACCACCTTCAGGGACGCCACCAGATCCTGCTACAGCAAAATCTTCTTGTCTATCAAAGTAGAGACCCCTCTACTTACCATCAAGCAGACAGGCAGTGTCTCTGATATGGTACTTTTCTACAGGGCCTCTAAGATCAACTCAGGGGAGTCCTTACTAGAAGGACTTAGCGGGCGGTGAGAGGGGGGTGCTAATCAATAGCACTTATGAGAGGAGGCAGACAGGGGGTCTGTCTCGTATACCTGATAGGAGGGTGTGTTCTGGTAAGGAAAACAGATAGGTTATAGCACTTACTGTTGTGCAACACTATCTTAGAAATACAGTAATCTATATCTGTGAAGATATTGGTAGAGCATCTATAGTAAATACTACAGTACAGATAACTCATAGCAATAACGGTATTCTATAGCATAAGTTATGGAGGAACAGACAGGACTGTCTGAACCTTGCTCTTTCTATCAGAAGAATGGGAGGCGGCAGGTATACACCAAGGTTTCCTAAGTCCACAATAGGAGAAGGAGGGGATAGCACTTGTGGTTGGGCCTGGGAAACTAGCCTGGTAGAGGTGCTAGTATAGCAGGGGGATCTTTCTATCACCTTTAGTCTCTGCAAAAAAATAGCAGGGGCTTCTAGAGGAAGAGCCTGGTTAAAGAACACTATCTAGACAGTAGAAATGTCCAGACAAGTGCAAAGCGCAATATATGTCAAAAGATATAGGTAAAAAGGGTCAAAAGGGATCTTGTTTATTTTGAATGATGAGGGGTTTATATATGTACTATTATGTACTTTTATAAAAGAAGGGAATCAGATTAAGAGAAATACATTGATAATCTCATATTATAGGAAACAAGAATAGCAGGGCATTTATAATGTATGGTCAAGAGTATCAGGTACACATATCATTTGCAGCATAGAGAATCCAGAGGTTTCAAGAGGTTCAATTATCAGATGAGAGGGTTCCATAATCAGATTAGAGGATCTAATACCTGAGAACATTAGGTAGTGCACCTTAGATAGTACACATAAGATGGTGTACTGTGGACAGTGGGTTCTGGGTAGTGCACATAGGCGTTTTCACCTTAGAGTTCTATTTTATGGCATAACATATGAGTACCTTGCAGCCTAACAGCAAGTACTTACCGCCACTCCCAAAGCCATCACTGACAGAAATGCAATGCTACTCACCCTCATTGTCAATGGGTTAAAACCCCACATCTGTAAATGGGTTCCTGTAAGACACTGCACCTCCATCAATGATTACTACAAGGCTTGTAGAAGCTAACAATCAAGCCTCCATGGGATTCCAAAGGTCCAAAAATGCTTCCTCCTAACCTTTTCCTGAACCTGGCAGTGCCCACAACCAAGTAGGCTGCTGCCAGTCCTGCCAACAGAAAAATGGGGTTAAGCGTCCCTGCAAGGGGGAACTCCAACTAGCACAAATTGAGGACCAGGGAAAAGCCTAGGGGTTGTAGCTAAAAGAGGTTCTACAACCCCACTTGACTCTCACTCTCAATACCTCCTTGCAAAGAACCCCTGTGATTACAACGTGCATAAAGTTGAGACCCTCAACATATTCCAGGTTCACAGTGACAAACCCCTTCCAAGCCAGTCATTCATCAAATAAAATCACCTGCTTGGACTACCCCTTTTGTTTCTGTGGGAACAACCAAAAGATTTTGGTAGAAACTGGGGCCCATCACACCATGGTCAACCAGAAATTTCCAGACTCCCAACAGCTATACCAAGTATCCAGCTGCTTTAAAGCTGTGTGTGTGGCCAACTCCCGTAGGGTGGCCATCACTCATGAGAAAGTACCCTTCTCTGTGAGAATGGGGAACATCCAGGTTAAGATTTCTAGGACAACTATGGCAGGAATCAGCAACAATGTCTTTTCTGGCCTCAACTAGCTCCAACATAACCAACGCTATATTGACTTGGACACCCCTATGATCACACTCAACCAGAATGGGGTGGACTTTCAGATCTACCCCATTGAAATGAACAAGTTGCTTCATGACACTGTGTTTGTCCACCTCACAAAAACTGGCTCCTACAACTTCAAGGGGGAAACTGGACTTTAATTGGTGTTTAGTGAAATTTATTTGCTCCGAGCCCACAACACCCCACCTTAGACACACCATCACCTCCAGCCTAAGTATCAGTTCTTGAGGAGTACAAGGACGTATTCAGCAAAACACTAGATCAATTGCCCCCTCCAAGAGAAATAAGACATGCTGTCCAGTTATAAGGGTTGCTGCCCAAGGCACAACCTCCCTATTGTTTGAGGCCCAAAGATGACAAAACTCTTTGTCAACACCTTGTGGATGCTCTCAATAAGGGCTTCATACACCCCTCCCTCTCACCTTATGGGGCGTCAGTCTTCTTTGGAGCCAAGAAGGACAGGTCCCTTTGTCTTGTAACCAACTATCACAAACTAAAAGGGGTGACAGTCAAAAACAAGGCCCCCTTACTACTAATTGACAGCCTGTTTGATATGCTTGCAGGTGTGAAAGTCTTCAGTAAAATTAATCTCATTATAAGTACAATCAGGTCTGCATTGCGCCTGGGGATGAGGCAAAAACTACCTTTTGCACCTGCTACAGGTTGTTTGAGTGCTGTGTCATGAACTCCAGAATAACCAACGCTCCCTCCACCTTTTTCATGTTGATAAATAAGCCTTTAAAGACCTTATTGGAAAATTTGTTGTTGTTTACCTTGACAACATCATTGTCTTCAGTCAAGATCAAACCACACACCTTCAACACCTCCAGCTGTCCTTGGCACCCTTTGAAAGAACCAGCTGAAGGCCAAGCCTTCCAAATGCAAATTTATCAGGTTGGAGCTCTTATTCCTTGGGCACATCATCTCTTCCCAGGGGATAAAGCCCAACCCTGCCAAAATCAAGGCAATCACAAGCATGCCACCTTCCACCAATGTGGGCCAGATGTGTACAGTCTTAGGTATGATTGCCTACGTACACAAGTTCATTCCCAATTGCAGGGAACTAATTGTACCTCTCACTGAGCTCCTCAACACCAAACAGTGCTTCCATTGGACCCCTGTCAGAGATCAAGCCTTCAAGACATTGAAGCAAAGACTTACAACTGTGCCTGTATTGAAGTTTCCCAATTGGAACCACCAATACAAACTTGATACTGATGCCTCTGACAGGGCCATAGGGGGCATGCTAAGGGTGGAAACTGATAGGGGTGTCTTTCTTCCTGTGGCCTACAAATCCAGGAAACTTACCAATTCAGAGCAATGCTATCCCATACACAATAAAGAGTTAGTGGCAATTGTGCACTGCATCAAGAAATGGTGTTGTTAGCTGGAAGGAGCCACCTTTCCACCCCGCATTCTGACAGACCACAAGTTACTCCAGTACTTCAATACACAGTCCCATCTGACACAACTTCAGGAAGACTGGGTTGAGCGCCTATTCCCTTACCAGTTGCGCATTGAGTACAAGCCTAGGAAGAAACTTGTCACAGCTGACGCCCTTTTGCAACTCTACATAGTGTCTATCACTGGAGAAGATGATTTGGACCCTGATTGGCCCATGCTCTACCTGCGTCCTGAAGTAACCCACTACAAAGGCCTCAATTCTGTGACTATTTACAAGCTGAAGGAAAATGAAAGCAGTTCACCTCTTATGCTGACAATGTCTGTTGTTGGGCACAAACTGGTGAGAAGACACCGTATATTCCCACCTCCCAGAAAGGAGATAACATACTGCATTACCACTGCACCTTGGGTCACATCAGAGGATGTAAACTCTTTGAAATAATGAAGTGTAAGGTTTGGTGGCCTTCTATGTGCCAAGACATATTGGACCTCCTCAAAATGTGTGTCCTGTGTTAAAAGAACACTTCTGTTAAAACTAGATGACAAGCTGCACTATTCAAAGAAAAATTATGTAAATATAATAAACACAGAGTTAATTGTTTGAGTAGCAGTAAGTCAAATTTAGAGGAGGGCTTGATCATTCTGGAACTGCGACCCGTGGAGCATAAAATGGAGATCAAGATCAAGGTCAAGAAGATCATTTTCAGAGGAAAGTTAGAATAATGACAAGAAGGTAAGATGGCGTGAAGGGCAGGCCAAGTGATAGCAAAGGAGTCCAAAGCCAACTAAATCACTGCCCCGGCCATATCATTAAAGACAGGGGCCAACAGGCCCAAATACGCAAACATGAGGTTAACTTCCCTTTTTTTCTTTATTCCAAGGTGAGTAAGATATCTAGAAACAAGTTTCTAGAGGGGAATGGGGAAAGTCTTAAGGTAGTTCAAAATGGGGGAGGGGATTCTGCATCTTCTGATTGGGTGATACAAATATTTTCAACAGTTGGAGGTCCTGCATTGGAATTTATGCCAATGACATCATAATTTGAAAATTCTGGCTACCTGCGGGTCAAGCGCTTCCATCACCAAACAACGTATAACACGTGATTTTCTTGTCATAATTGTTTGGATAAAAATACAGTAGGTCCAGATTTTCCAGGGCTATTTGTGCAACCCCAGCTTTGACCCATTTTTTTTTGTCAATTACGGCATTTAAATTGTCAATTTCTCTTAAGGGTTTGGCGGCAGTTCTTTGCTGGTTTTGGGTCTTACGTGGATGTACTATTCCTTCCATTTGGTTTTCTACCGTAACAACTTCTAAGCCTGCTCTTCTTAAATTTGTTCAACCATCAAAGCCATGAAACACTTTGAAATAGTGGGCTCTTGAAATTGTTGGCCCCTTAATAGAGTACAAGCTGGGCAAGAAATACATCATCACAGCAATTGATTATTTTACTTGCTGGCCTGTAGCGTGGGCAACTACCAACCAAACTGCCACTACCATTACCTGGTTCATTGGTAAGGAAATTGTGGCGCACTTTGGAAGGACCACATGTCTCATTACAAACTGGGGGCCTGAGCTTGTAGAAAACATCATGAAGGCATACTGTGCCAAGAACAACCTCCAACAAGTAGTCACCACCCGTTACTATTCTCAAGTCAACAGATGTGCAGAACACCTGAATGGTTCCCTAGTACATTGATTGCCAATCTCTCTCAGGAGCACCCAAACACTTCCTAGACTGAACACCTACCCACTTCCCTACTTATATTACGTGCCAGGATAAATTGGGGTACAGGCTTCAGCTCCAGTGCCTTGGCTTTTGGGACACCTGATGGTCTGAAAGGGATAGAACAAGGGAAGCTAAGGTCCACAGTTCCTGAAAAACCTCCCCTTATAACTACCCCCTCCCTGGGTCAATGGTGTTCCAATGCCAGCAACATCAAACAAGAAAGGATCAAGGGGGACAAAACACCTTGAAGCAAGGTATGCTATAGGTGACCCCATCTACGCCCTCAACCCTAACTTGGCCAAATTGGAACCCAATTACCTTGGACCCTTCAAGATAGCTGCTATCTACAAAAATAATACATAACAGCTTGAAGATGCCCAATTAAACACCAAGACACTCCACCATGACCGCTTGCGCCCCTGCCGCCCCATTCCCACATAAAGACTATGTGTTACTTTCCAGATCTCCCACAAGTTCTAATCCTGGTACCTGACAGCAAACATGGGCAAGGCAGGGTTGCAACTGAGATTCCCCTCTCACCTGCCAACATATCTCACAATACACAGGGGGATCTCAATCAGTTGCATCATGGCATATCTAACAGCATGGATCAATCTGAAGATGAGGTCAAATTGCAGGCACTAATTCCTAATTATAAGTGTTGTCAATTTGAATTTTCTGATCCCTGCATAAGTTATTCCTTAGCTCCAAACCTTACACAGAACCTGCCACTGTGCCACCCCTGGTGGCCTTTTGGCTCTCCCCATATAGTATATTAGTCACATTACCAATTAATAAACCTTATCTTATTCTATTCATTCTTGTCTTTTGTATTGGACTATTGTCTTCCCCAATCAAATAACAAGCTATCATTGCTTCATTTGCAGCAGGTTTAATCCCCAAAGCCAAATTTGTTGTATAATTACCATTAACTATTTCATAATCCAAAGGTAATGAAAGGCGTAAGATACATATTAACCCTTACTTATTAGATATTCCAACTACCTCCAAGGGGAATAAGATCCTTCTTCCTTGGTTTTTGAAAGATTGTCAACAGGAATGTTATGAAACAAATTCCTGAAAATCACATCAAGAACTTGGCTGATTATCCAGATGAGTTCAGACAGATGATGGCCTGCCTCCAACAGAAGGATCTCATAAATGTGAATGACACCAGAAGGTGCTTAAAGCATTTCCTCCCCTCACAATTCCCAAAAATTATGAGCTGAGTTCTTGTTGCAACCAAGTTTTCAGACTTGCCTGCTAACGTATCTTACAATACACAGGGAGCGCTCAATGAGTTGCCCCTTGACGTATCTAACAACATGGATTAATCTGATGACAATATCAAATGGTGGGTACTATATCCTAATTAGGAACGTTACCAATTTGACTTGCTGGTCCCCGCACAAGTTATTCCTTGGCTTCAAACCTTACATGGAACTTCCCACTATGCCACCCCCTTGTGGCCTTGTGGCTTTCCCCATATGGTATATTAATCAAAATATTTCACAATAAACAATACCTTATTCTTATTATTCTGTCCTTTCTATTGGACTGTTGTCTTCCTCAATTCCAAATACTGAATCCTCATTGGTTCAGTTGCAACAGTGGTAGCAGAAGTAGGTTAACAACCTACCTAAAACAAATTTCCCCCTAGGAAAGGATGGAGTACAGGCTGTATGGCTACTCCCCAACAAGAAACCTTCCTGTCAATCCCCAAGGGGGACATCCCCAACGGGTACGTCATCTATCAAGACCAGCTAGTTCTCACAAGTGTGTAAAATTGGCTCTGCCTCAGGCAGCTTGACGCCAGTGTCACCCGCCCCAGTCAGACCTGTCCCAATACATGCTCAACCTTTAGCTAGAATCCTTTGCGGGGGCGTCAAGGGGGCCAACATTGTCAGTTGGCTCTGAACTACTGAAACCTGCCTCTGTATCTGTCAGGTTCCTGAGCCCATGTGGGTTGCCACTGCATCTGGTTGCCTTGCAGGGCCTGCTGCTGTGTGGTTCCCCAACTGGGCCAGCCAGGAACTCAACGTTACCTGGGCAGCATTCTGAGATGCCGCCAAGTCCTGCTACAGCAAAACCTTATCACCTTTTGTTGTGGGGACTCCTCTTCTAGAAATCAAACAAACTGGGTCAGTTCCTGAGTACCTTGCCACCTGGCAACAAGCTCTTGCTGCCGCCCCCAAAGCTGTGACTGACAGAAATGCAATGCTACTCACTCTCATCATCAATGGGTTAAGACCCCATATCTGCAAGTGGGTCCCTGTAGGTTTCTGCACCTCCATTGATGACTGCTACAAGGCCATTGTGGAGGCTAACAACCTGGCCTCAATGGGCTTCTGCCATACCAGTGACGCTCCATCCCAACCTTGTACAACACCTGGCAGTGGCCACAATCAAGTGGGCTGCCGCCAGCCCTGTCAGAAGGATAATGAGACTAAACGCCCCCGCAAGGGGGGAGCTTCAGCTAGAGCAGATTGAGGATCAGGGAAAAGCCTGGGGGTTGTAGCAACAAGAGGCCATGCAACCCTATCTGACCCATCCTCTCAATCCTTGCTCACAAAAAACCGCTGTGACTACAACATTGATGAACTCAAAACCCTGGACGTCTTTCAAGTCCACAGTGACAACCCCATACTGCAAGCAAGTCACTTCTCAAATAAAGATACACGCTTATCCTATCCCTTCTGTTTCTGTGGGAACACCCACAAATTACTGGTAGATACTGGGGCAACCACACTATGGTAGTGCAGGTGTTTGCCAACCCTCAACGACTGGACCAAGTGCCCAGCAGGTTTGAGGCAGTACAAGTAGCTGACTCCCTCAGAGTTGCAATCACCCACAAGACGGTACCCTTCTCTTTGAGAATGGGGAACATCCAGGTTAAGCTCTCTGGGCCAATCATGGCCGGGCTCAGCCACGACGTGATTGCTAGCCTCAACTGGCTTTGGCACAACCATCCCTACATTTACTGGGATACCTCTGTCATCACCCTCAATAGAAATAGGGTGGGGTTCCAGATCTACCCTGAGGAAATGAGCAAGTTACTTCATGATACTGTGTTTGTCAGAATAACAAAGACAGGCTTGTACAATTTCAAGGGGGGAACTAGACTTATACCAATGCTCAGTCAAAGTTATCCGCACTGAATCATCTGTGGTCCCTCCCTTGACCACTTCACCACCACCAGCACTTGCTGCACTCCTTGAGAAGTACAAGGACATATTCAGTGAGACACTTGAACAACTACCTCCTCCCCAGGAGATCCAGCACACTTTACAACTTCAAGGATTGTTACCTAAAGCACAATCATTATACTGTCTTACACTAAAGGAAGATGAGACCATCCACCAGCACCTTGTGGTCGTGCTTGATAAGGGCTTCATTTGCCCCTCACTCTCTCCATACGGGATGGCTGTCTTCTTTGTAGCCAAGAAGGACGGGTCTATTTTCCTGGTCACAGACTACCGCGCCCTAAATGAGGTGATGGTTAAGAATAAGTGACCCCTGCGCTGATTGACAACCTGTTTGATACACTTGCAGGTGCAAAGGTCTTTAGCAAGATTGATCTCACTGCAGGGTACAACCAGGTCCACATTGCACCAGGGGATGAGGCAAAAACTGCCTTCTGCACATGCTGCAGGTTGTTTGAGTGTCATTTCATGAACTTTGGAATGACCAACGCTTCTTCTACCTTTGCCATGTTAATGAACAACACATTTGAGGACCTTATTGAAAAATGTGTGGTTGTGTACCTTGACAACATTATTGTCTTCAGTCAAGATCAAACCACACATCTCCAACATCTCTGTGCTGTCCTTGACACCCTTTGGAAAAACCAGCTAAAAAGCTAAACCCTCCAAATGCAAGTTCCTTAAGTTGGAGCTGTTATTCCTTGGGCACATCATCTCTGCCCAAGGGATAAAGCCCAACCCTGCCAAAATCAAGGCAATCACCAGCATGCTGCCCCCCACTGATGTGGGCCAGGTGCAAACATTCTTAGACATGGTTGCCTACGTGTGTAAGTTCATTCTCAATTTCAGGGAACTAATTGCACCTCTCACTGAGCTCCTTAACACCAAACACTGCTTCCATTGGACCCCTGTCAGAGATTGAGCCTTTGAAATGTTGAAACAAAGACTCACAACAGCACCAGTACTGCAGTTCCCCAATTGAAATTGTCAGTACAAACTCAAGACCAATGCCTCTGACAGAGCCATAGGGGGCGTGCTAAGGGTGGAAACTGATAAGGGTGTCTTTCTTCCTGTGGCCTACAAATCCAGGAAACTTACCAATTCAGAGCAACACTATCCCATTCATGATAAAGAATTGGCAGCAATTGCGCACTGTGTTGAGAAGTGGCGCTGTTACCTGGAAGGTGCTACCTTCTCATCCCGTGTTCCGATGGACCACAAGTCACTCCAGTACTTCAACACACAGTCCCACTTGATAGGCCGCCAAGCAGGATGGGTTGAGCGTCTATCCCCTTACCAGGTGCGCATTGAGTACAAGCCTGGAAAGGAACTTGTCACAGCTGACGCTCTTTCACAACTCTATGTAGCGTCCATCACTGGAGACAATAGTTTGGACCCTAATTGGTCCATGCTATATCTCTACCCTGAGGCAACTCACTATAAGGCCTTAACTTGGTAAACATCTCCAAGTTGAAGGACAACAATAGTCAGTTCACCACCAATGCTGGTAATGTCTGCCGTTGGTCAGAGACAGATGAGAAGACGCCTTACATTCCCACCACACAACAAGGTGACACAATATTGCACTACCACCAAACCTTGGGTCACATCAGAGGGTTTAATCTCTTCAAGATCATGAAACAGAAAGTTTGGTGGCCGTGCATGCATCAAGACATCTTGGACCTCCTCAAAACGTGTGTGCTGTGCAAAAAGAACACGTCCAAACCTGCACCCCCCAAGTCTGTCCTGCCCATCAAGGCCATGGAACCCTTTGAGCAGTGGGCCCTTAACATTGTGGGGCCACTCCCCAAAGACAGACTGGGAAAGAAGTACATTATCATTACATCAACTACTTCACTTGCTGACCAGTGGCCTGGGCAACAAACCACACCGCCACCACCATCACCTGCTTCATTGGCAAGGAAATTGTGGCCTGCTTTGGGCGACCCAAATGTCTCATCACAAATGTCAGCCCCAAACTTGTTGGACATGTCATGAAGGCATACTGCGCCAAGAACGCACTTCAACGTATATTTACGGCCCCCTACCATCCTCAAGCCAATGGACATGTAGAACAGTTAAATGGCTCCCTGGTTCATCTGATTACTAAACTCTCACAAGAGCACCCCAACACCGCATGGACTGAACACCTGCCCACCGCTCTACTTATCCTACAAGAAAGAATCAACAGGGGCAAAGGGTTCAGCTCCAGCACCCTGGCCTTCAGGACGCCTGACAGTCTGATAGGGGTTGAACAGGGAAAGCTACGGTCCAGGGTTCCCAACAAGCCTCCCCTAGTAACAACCCCATCCCTAGATCAATGGCGTGCCAAAGCCTGGGAAATTGAACACAAGCAAATTGAAGGAGGGACAAAGCAGCTCAAAGCTAGATACGCCTTAGGTGATCCCATCTACAGCCTCAATCCCAATTCTTCCAAGTTGGAGCCCAACCACCTAGGGCCCTTCAAGATAGCTGCTGTCTATGATAATCATACCTATCAACTTGAAGACGCCCAAGGGAATACCAAGAAGCTTCACCATGATTGCTTGCGCCCCTGCTGCACCATCCCCACACAAAGGCTGTTTGTGCAGACCTTCCCAGACCTTCTTCAGACTCCGGTCTTGGTGTCTGACAACAAGCAGGGGGCAAGGGGGGGTGTTGCAACTGAGTTTCCAGACTTGCCTGCTAACGTATCTTACAATACACAGGGGGCGCTCAATGAGTTGCCCCTTGACATATCTAACAACATGGATTAATCTGATAGCAATATCAAATGGCAGGTACTTCATCCTAATTAGGAATGTTACCAATTTGACTTGCTGGTCCCCACACAAGTTATTCCTCAGCTTTGAACCTTACATGAAACTTCCCACTATGCCACCCCCTTGTGGCCTTGTGGCTTTCCCCATATGGTATATTAATCACAATATTCTACAATAAACTATACCTTATTCTTATTATTCTTTCCTTTCTATTGGACTGTTGTCTTCCTCAAAACCAAATACTGAATCCTCATTGGTTCAGTTGCAACATTATCAAGACAGTTCAATGATTTAAATGACCTTTTTGAAATAGGGGATCAGGTTACACCCTTCTAAACCTCCAGGCTCAACTGGCTAAATACAAGACTGATGGTTCTTCCTTATGTAAGGTTTTCTTTAATGCAAAGTAATAACATACACAGAAAAGCCATATCATGAGAGAACAGATTATGAAGGGTATTTTGCCTGTCAAGAAAAAGGGCATGCAATAAAGGATTGCCTATAAATTAGGGCCTACTAACAGATGCAGATTTTAGGTCAGAAAAAGCTGTTTAAGAAGTTCCAAAAGAAACAGCCAGGGGTTAGTGTTGTCATTAATGAGGAAGAATGTAAGGATCATGAACTCCCCTCTAGTTCTGATTTGGATGAGTCAAAAAACTAGAGGGTGATTCTCAACTTTGGTAAGAAGAGAGTTGATAGGTTCACCGTAAGGGAAGAGAGTATTTGTTCCTTGTATGAAGACTAAGGATGTCAATACACAGTTACTAACTTCAAAAATACCTTTTACTTATCTAGGCAGACCAAAACACATTCTTAGTATCTTTAAACACAGATAAACCTTAATAAAGAGTAAAGTTGAAGAGAGTAAGAGTTGAATCTTTATTATTGTTAGAAAAATATTCTTTTATAGGATTGTTATCTCATGGGCAGTTGACCCAAGAATCCTAGGGCCAGACCGGCCTATGTATTAGGGATTTTACTGGATAGTGTTACTCAAAAGACATCTTGCCCAATGCTCCATTGCAGAGTCATTTTTATTGCATCATTTCTGCTCCTGACCTTGTCCTAAGGCAAGCGTGATGTCAGCTGCAATGTCAAGCTGCTATTGTGGCTTTCTTCCTGAAAACCAGTCCATTCATCCCATGTCCTATGGGTGGGATCCACTCCAATGCAGAGTATAATTATATAACATATGAAAAATATATCAAGGAGTTTTTTGGGGTTCAACCCCAATCAATATAGGCAGAGCTGGGTTAACCCATAAACCAATCATTATTGTGGTTATGATGTTTGGGATAAGCACCTAAAAGTGCATTAGTGACCAAGTTTTCAGCCCCTATGGAGCACTTGGATATTTTGGGGTGGTGCTGCTGTACTGCTGGATTGATTGAAGTGGATACTTATTTTGGATTGGATTTAGGCGGACTGGTCTATTGATTTTGGGTCAGGAAGAATCATTCTTAATTCTTGGAGCACTTTGGCTTTAGTGCCACCAATTTGGCCAATGCATCAATGTTTGCGCCAAACATCAATTTATTCCAAATATCTTTCCAAATTCCAATCAAAAGATTGATGGCTGAATTGTCAAGTCAAAAAGCCAGGGATTTCACAGTAATGGAACCTGGGATTACCCATCACCCAGACCAAAACCTCCCCCTGAATTAGGTGCTAGCTTTGAGGGCATATTTGCTGTTTTTTTCTTACCTGCATATGGCACTAAGGATCCTCCTTGGCATTCAGAGCATTTGCAAGCTAGACAAGCACTAGCTCAAGGTATAAGCGCCACCATTGAGAACCCAATAGCAAAACCATACCTTCTTCAGAGTGCTAAAAAAGATGAAACTGATCCACGGGAACCAATAGATTTTTCTAAGGTTTTCATGAATATCAGTATACCTATTTTGTTGAAGGATGTTTTGAAGGTGGTACCAGAGTTGAAAAAATTCCTAACTTACCTTAAGGCAGCCTTGAGTATGCAGGGGGTACACACTACTCTCCCTCATACACTACAATATCATACTTCTTGGTCATATACCTGGCTCAAAGTTACTGTCTTTGATACCCAGATACAGACAGTACTAGACACAGGTGCACCAGCCACCACTATTTAACTCAATTAGTACAAATACTGGGGTTTTTATTGGGTGTCTCTCTTTCAGAATCCTTCTTTACTGCTGTAATTGAGTCACTTAAATCACATGAAGCTTACTCCAGTATACCTCTCTGCTTCAGTGAATTTTTTGTGTCTTTTCCTACTGTAGTTCTAGAAAGTGAATCCTATGACGTGCTCATAGGCACTGATTTTCTTCAAACATACAAAACATAGATTAGTCACCTTCATAGACATTTCACCATTTTGGGCTACACTGTTTCTTTCCTTTTTAAAGAATTGGCAGATGCATTCTTGGTATCCAAGGAGGAGAATAACATAATTCACGTTCAGCTGCAGTACCCACACAGTGTTTTGGGGATTCCTTACCAACTGTATAATTCCTCTGTAAAATCATTACCTGAGTGTTTTCATAACAATAAGGGACTCAAACTGAGGTTAAATTAATTTGTTCACATACCACCAAAAACCCTGGTATTAATCAACACAGCGCTTTATATTGACCTCTCTCCTGGATTGCATGTGGAAGTTAGTAGCATAAATAGTGTATCCTGTAAAGAGCCCCTGGTGGCCCCATAGCTTAGGGGCTCTACCGCTAATGGAACATTAACAGTGTTACTAATCAATCCAAACAACTCCCAAATGAAGATTATAAAGGGACAACATGTTGCCACCCTCAAAATAGAAAATAATCAAGATCTTTTAACTGTTCATTTCCTGAGAGGTATAAATCAACTTAGCATCACCCTGGACAATGAGCCTATAGCTGCTGCAGTGATCCCTAGGGAAGAAATTAAAGGTCTATAAGAAGTGGAAAAGGACTCCTTCAAAGCTTTATTGGATAATTTTAAGGATATTTTTTTGCAAAATCCAATAAAGGCCTTGGTTGCATAACATATGAGCTACATAAAGTGAATGTTGAGGGCACTGAGCCTATATCTCAGCTTATTTATTGACAATCACCCAAAAAATGTGGTAATAGGAGAAGAGATCCATAAGCTCCTGGCTGCAGGGCTTCTGGTTCCATCAAAGTCTCCATTGAATTCTCCTCTTCTACTGATAAAAAATGGATGTGACTAATAGAGTAGTGATAGATGATAGAAAACTTAATCTTGTCACTAAGAAGTATAAGTACTCCTACCAAGGATTGATAATACCCTGGATAAACTAGGTGGGGCCACGTACTTTTCAGCAATGGACTTTCTATCAGGATATTGGCAAGTTCCAATGTCAGATAAGGATCAGCAAAATATGCTATCATCACCACAGAGGGCCTCTTTCAGCCCACCATAATGTCACAAGGATTGGTGAAAGCACCTGCCACCTTTCAAAAAATGATGGATGATACATTTACTGATCTAAAGCTTAGCTGCATGCTCATATACCTGAACAACATTAATGTATTCTCAAGGACATTATCAGACCATCTGGAGCACCTAAAACAGGTGTTCCTAAGACTTAGAAACAAAGGATAAAAACTTAAGGCTTCTCATTGTTCTTTCTTTAAAGAAAACCTTGAGTTTCTTGGTCACATTATCTCATCCAATGGGATTATACCAGTACCATCAAAGGTGGAAGTTATTGCTAAACTTTTGCCACCAACTGATGTATATGGTGTCCAGGTCTTTTGGGAATGGCAGGCTACTACCAGAGATCCATACTAAACTTTGCAGAAATTTCCTAACCATTGTTCCACCTCCTCAAGGATGATACAGCAATCTCTTGGTCAGACAAATGTGACAAGGCCTTATTGGTTTTAAAGGAGGTTCTTAAAAGCAAGCCATTACTGACTTACCCAGACTTTGACCAAACCTTTATGTTGCACACTGGTGCCTCTATGGTTACTGTTGGAAAGGTGTTGTCCCAGAAACATTTTTGGGATAGGAGCACCCTATGGCTTGCTTTTCCTGCACTCTCAATAAGCATTAGCGTAACTACTCTACTACCAAAAGAAAATGTCTTGCTGTTCTGTACACCATAACAGAACACTGGCCTTATCTACATGGGGCTAGATTACAGTGGCTACAGACCATAGCAGCAACAGCACCCATGTTGGCACTAATAATGTTGATATCTTTAATGTCAACACTATAGTAAAGTGACAACCTGGTTTTACATAATGTTGTCTCCTGGATGTTGACACTTTTTTAGTTAATAAAGCACTTCACCCTGAGCGTTTTTTATAAAAAAAATTTGAAATACATTATTATACTAAAATGACCTCAGAGAGTTCAAAAATGCAATAAAAAATACCACAATTAATAATAATGAGATAAAAGCAAGTATTTTTCAGTTTACTATGTAAATTACACTCTTTATTATAAAAATGTTTTTATTCTCATAAAACTTAAAATTCCAATGAACCAAAAATAAAGATATTTAATATATCACAATAACTACAAAATATAGGAAAATTCTATATTTATTTATTATACTTTACATAAGCATAACTAAAAAAACCTCATACCTTAAAGATTAATCAACAAAATATAAGATATTTCTTACAAAACCACATTGAAACTGTATCTGAAACTTACCATTTATACCTAAAAAAATTAGTGATATCCAAAAAATAAATAAATATAAAAATTAAAAGTAAAAAGGATCCAGGCAAAGCAAAGTTCACTGGCCTAATTGAAGCCACCAACAAAGAGAGGTTGCTACATATTCAAGGTATTTTGATTTCTGCCACCTTATACTTCTTCTTCACCACCTTTTGAAAGTCTTCCTGATAGTCCTGCTCCTTACTCTTTCTCTTCTTGGGGGCCACCCAGTTGGCCAGGTCACAAAACTTATAGACATTCTGGGCTTGCTCCTCCTGCAGCTTGGAGAAGAACTTGTTGTACTTGGGGTTGGACCCAAACTTCACCTTCAAGTATTTATGCCACACCTCCAGGCTGGATGTGGTTTTCATCTGCCCCTTAAGACAGGCGCTCTGAAAGTTCCATGGCGCTGTGGCCCTGCTCTTTTCTCTCCGGGCAGTCACCTTCTTTCCTATCCATTGGCGCTCAAAGTAATCAAGGTAGCCCTTGAAAATGATGGAGTGCTTCTTCATGTAAGCATCCTCCAGGTGGGCCTCAAAGTCAATCCCAGTATGCTCTGGCCGCACAAAAGCCAAGGCATCAAACTGGGTTAAGGCAAAGCAACACTTCTCTTTACCATTGTTTAAACACTTCTCAAAGAGCTCCTTCTCACTATTAAGATGCTTGATGAGGGCCTGCCTAAAATGAAAGAAGCATCCCTGTACTTCCACATTAAAGGTGGCCTCAAAGGCTTGGAACTGAGCAATATTAAAATCCATGATGATCACCTTTTTGCCCATGTGAGTGCTCATAAGGTAGCTTCTCAGTGGCCTGGGCAGACTCATTCTTCTCAAAAGAGGAGGGAAGGATCTTGTGGCGTGGGTGGGAGGGGAAAGCTTGTTAGTGGGAAGGGAGCCCAAAGCATCCTGGATGATTTTGAAAGCTCTGTAGTAGACTTCAGTCTTTGAACCAGGCAGGAGGAAGAATATAAGAGGGATGAACTGCATGTAAATGTTGCAACCAAGTTTCCAGCCTCGCCTGCTAACGTATCTTACAGTACACAGGGGGCGCTCAACAAGTTGCCCCTTGACGTGTCTAACGTTATGGATTAATCTGATGGCAATATCAAATGGTGGGTACTTCATCCTAATTAGGAGTGATACCAATTTGACTTGCTGATCCCTGCACAAGTTATTCCTTGGCTCCAAACCTTACATGGAACTCCCCACCATGTCACCCCCTTGTGGCCTTGTGGCTGTCCCCATATAGTATATTAACCACTATATTCTACAATAAACAATACCTTGTTCTTATTATTCTGTCCTTTCTATTGGACTGTTGTCTTTCCCAATTCCAAATACTGAATCCTCATTGGCTCAGTTGCAACATAAAATTGGCCATGTAGTACCCAAAGCTTCTTGAATAGGGAGGGATAGGTTGAAAATGTGCTGTCGCACAGCCAGTTGGTAGCAGTTTTTGGATGCCCCAGGTTTTTTGAGAGGCATAGGCAATGATCCTATCCTCCAATTCCTTCCCATTGTCATGAAGCAGGAACATCTCACCACCCTCATTTTTTTAGGATATCTATGAGGACCAGCTCTTTGATTGTAGTGGCACTCTTGGCCAGGGGATTGGTGGCTTGATGCCTATCACTAAAAAGCTTCACCAGCTGACTATGGGTTAGGACCCTCTTCAAGTATGTTGGGAAGAGGTACTTGCAAGAAAGAACAGCCAGCTGGGTGGGGGAAAGGTATTTTGAAGTGGGAATGACCTGGAAGATGTACCACTTGAGGAGGCGGGCTATGATGGTATTGGGCATTATGCAAGTGTGCTCACCCTTAATGGTTTGGACCAAGTCCTGGCGCTCAGTGTTGAGCCGCACTGGGCAGGAGCGGTCCTTGCAGGTGTAATGCCAGCTCTTGAAACCTTAGTTGGCATTGTTACAGGAAAATATGTACCCATTTGCTACCATGACCAGCACACCCTTCACACTCATGATAGGGAAGTATTTGGGCAAGGAGGAAGAAACCTTGAATTTGCTATCAACATTGCAGATATTATAGGCTAACAGAAGGTCTCAGGGGCCAGGAGGAGCATGGAAAAGCCAAGGAAGTAGTCAGGCCAGGGCTTTGAGTCACTCCCTGATAACCTGGAAGGAGAGGAGTTTGGTGGGGGGGAAGCAGAAGGGGGATTATCTTGGTGCTCCTCATGTGTGGGAGACTTATCCTTGGGAGGGGACTTCTTGTCTTGGCAGCGCTTCTTGGAAGGCTCCTCATCTGAAGCTGAGCTATAGAAATGTGGTCAGTAAGTCAGTCATTTTTTCCTCTCCCTCAGTGGAGTGAGCGGGGCTCTTCTTGGGAGAGGGCTTTGGGTTAGCATTTTTGGATGAGGAAGGCTTTTCCTTTGGAGTCTTTGGAGTCTTTGGAGCCTTGAAGAGATTCTTGGTACCCTTCTGTTGCTTTGAGGTGCTCTTGTCCTAAAATAATAAGCTACAAGCTCTAAGATAAAGCTTTGTATTTAAAAAACAAAACAAAACAACTTAAAAAGCATAATATATAAAAGTAAACTTTATATGGCTTTTATTAACATTTAAAATTTAAAAAAAATATTGTATAGCTTTTATTTTATCATAGTTTTAAATAACAAGTTAAAATTTAAGAGATTTATATAAATTTAATATATTTATATTTATATTTTAATTTAAAAATTAGAAAATATGAAAGAAAAAAGTTAAAAATACAACATATCAAAAAATCAGATGTTTTCATTATATAAAAACATAAAGTTTCATTTGTAAGAAATAAAAAGTGCCAACTTTATGAGTGACAATTAGTATAAAAATCTTAATTATCACTGAAAATCAGAAAAATTATAGACATTATTATTGAAAGCATTAACACTGTTAACATTTTTTTGAAAATTTAATATGAAAAAACATAGTACACTTAATTAAATTTAAGCAGGCTAGCATATGTTACCCATTTTTATGCCTTTTTTGTTCATGTAATAAAATTAAAAAATATGAAATATTGAATTCTTTTTTAAAATTATGTTTTGGGGGTAGGAATATGATGTTTTACTATTGCACTTATATTAAGTTGTTAAGCAGTTGTATTCAGATATGAAAAAAGGTAAAGTGTCAACAACATCACTTACAACATTCTTTATAGGAAGTGACATATTAATTTAAGACTAATTGCACCACTCTAATTTGCTTAAATCCACCCTGGCAGATGATCACAAGCAAATAAAAAACATTTCTGAGTGTTGACGTTATTAATAATAAATTCTATAGTAACTTACATAGTAACTCACACTTAAATTAGTAATTTGCTGTTAGCCACCAATCCATTTAATACTTTAAAGCCAGAATAAGTGCCAAAGATATATTTATAAGATGAACATTTCATCAATTGGCTATATACAATGCCTTTTTCTATATATTTGTCACAGCCTATACCACTGTCTGAGTGGACTCCCACAGGGGAGGCAGGCCAGGCCTGGAAGGCCATGTACACAATAGGTGCAATACAGACTAGGTAGTTGACAGCAGTGGCTAGGGGGCGCCAACTTGCAGTATGGGACACGACTTGGTTGACCAGCCCCAATACTGTGATGTAGACAAACCCCAACTTACTGAAGTCCTGGGAAGAAAGAGTGTGGGAAAAGCAAGGAGCAGTAGGAATCTCCTTCATAGTAGGCAGCAGATTCAGATGGTGGGGGTGGAAATACTCCAAGTCAAGGGTGTGGGTGGATTGACTGGAGTAGCAGGAGTATAACCAGGAGGATATGAATATGCAAGTTTATATTGTGCTGTGGATTCACAAATAGATGCAAAGAGAAATAATTAAATTTGAGAAAAAATAGACAATTCCTGCAATAAGATAATGATCTCTGGGCATAAACTTGCTTTATTAAGATTTCAACAGTGAGGAGGGCTTCTCCCCCTCACTACTTATACTTATTGGAGATTATGTGTTCTTTTGTGCCACCAGAGAACTGATGGCATCAATTTGAGTTGAATTTACAATTTTCACTGGAATTTGCGTCCTTAGGCAAGGGGGTGAGTGCTCATTGGTTGCTATAACATAACCTTTCTTGAACTGCAGCAGGCCAATGCTCCACAGTTATTTATAGTTTCCACAATCAATTGAGCACCTTTTTGAGCAATCAAACAATTGTGCTCCCAATGTGCTATTTCCTGATAGCTGAGAGACCCAAATTGGTTAATAGAATCAAAGCCAGGGATTCAAGGCTTGTGTGCCTCTCAAATTCTGGGCCATTTGTTAGTCAAAAGATTGGTTTTTTGGCTCTGGGGAATAATTGGTAAGGGTTCCCAAGCTGTGGGGGGTTTTGCCTCTAGGATGACCAGCTGGTTGTCCAGGACTTTCTGGGCCCTGACATCATCCCCCACCATAGTCAAACTTTCAGAGCACAACTCCTTATTATGAGATTTGTATTCCTTTAACAGAGTAGCAGCGTTCTCAAGGTTGGATTCTGGTTCCCAAGTATTCTCTTCATTGGGGTATCCTTTCCATTTGACCAGGAAGTAGGTTTTTGGTTTTGAGTTTATGTCCCAGGATGGCTTCAACCTTGTGTTCCGGGAAGCTTCCTATTTTGATGGGTGGGGGAGCTGTTCTCACTATCTTGTGCGGGAGAGAGGGTCCTTTCTTTTTTGATAACAGGGAGCGGTGGAATACATTGTGACTCTTCCATCCGGGGAGCAGTTCTAGTCAGTATGCTACAGTACCAATGTGTTGTAAGACTTTGTAAGGACCTGTTTGTTGGGGGCTCAAGCTGGCACAAGGGGCAGTGATCTTGATGTTCTTAGCGCTGAGATACACAAGGTCTCCTACTTCAATTGGGGGAACAGGGCTTTGTTTCTTGTTGGCAAAGTCCTTGTATACTTTTACTGCTCTTCTCAGGTTCTGGGCACATTCTTCTTGGCATGTGTGGATGTTGCTGACCCAGTCTTGTCCTTCAGGGTTGTTAGCTTCCTCTGTGGGGGGCATTCCATATGGGATTAAATCTGTAGAAGGGCTTTAAAGGGGAACATACCAGTGGAGCTGTGGTCTTGGTTGTTGTACGCAAACTGAGCCATTGGTAAGTGGGTTACCCAATTGTTCTGTTCCAAGTTAACATAGCATCATAAGTACTTTTTGAGGACCTGGTTTACTCTCTTGGTCTTTCTGTTGCTCTGGGGGTGATATGCAGTAGACAACAATATTTTTTCCCAAGTCCTTTAGGATTTGGGACAAAAACTTGGAGGTGAATTATGGGCCTCTGTCTGAGACCACTTCTTGTGGTAGTCTGTGGTTCATGAATACTTGGTTCCTGAATAGGGTGGCTGTTTCCTTTGCAATTACTATGGTTGTTGTTGGGATGATGTGAGGCATTTTGGTGAAACAGTTGACAATTACAAAGATGGCATTGAATCACATTGAATTTGGCAGTTCCATAATGTAGTCCATGTCTGACTTATAAGGGCCTTCTGCAATCTGAAGGGGTTTTATTAATCCTTCTGGATTTCTTTGCTTGGGCTTAGTGTGTCCACATGTCTCGCAACTACTAAGGTATCCTTTAATTTCTGGCTTCATCCTGGGCCACATTTAGGTTCTCTGGATCCCTTTGAGAGTCTTTGTACGCCCAGGGTATCCTGACATTGGGGAGTTGTGGTATTTCTTCAGTATCTCTAAGCGCAGTGGACCCTCTGGTATGCAGGTGCGTCTGTGTAGCTGCAGGGTGTTTCCATTTAAAGAGTAACCTGTTAGATAGTATTGACTGTTGATCTCTTTCCTTAAGTCTTCCATTATGAAGATACAGAAATTTTCTAAGGTCTTATCCAGTTGAATTTCTTCTTTTCTACTGGATATTTCTATAAATTAGAGCATTGGTTTAATCATATTGGGAGACAGTAAGAATTTAGTTTTGAATTCTTCAATCTCTTTGGCGCTAGGAAAAAGGTATGCTTTTTGGTTCAGGGCATCAGGTACAATGTAGATCTTGCCGGTTTTTAGCTGATTGATAAATTTTAATCTGTTAGGAATAGAGCCCATCTATCTTGACTCTGGTTTAATTGTTGCAGCTTGAAGAAGTATGTCAGATTCTTATGATCAGTCATGCTTTTCACTGGGTGGTTGGCATCACACAACTATCTTATCCAATGTTTCAAGGACTGGATGATAGCAAGAATCTCTTTATTGTATATGAGGTAGTTCAACTCAGGTGAAGTGAACTTCTTTGAGTAGTAAGCTACAGGGTGCAGCTTACTATCATGCCCCTCCTGAAGCAATGACCCCACATGCAAAGTCAGAGGTGTCTGTCTCCATAATGAAGGGCTTATTGTAAACTGAAATTGCCAAGACAGGGGCAGAGACAAAAGTTTTCCTCCACAACTCAAAGGCAGACTTGGCGGCGTCATCCCACACAAAGGGGTGTTTCTCAGAGGTAAGGTGGATCAAGGGCAAGCAGATTGAAGATGTAATTTTGGGAGAATTCCTGACAGAAGTTTGCCAGGCCCAAGAAACTTCTGACCTCCTTGCAGTTCTTAGGTTCAATTCATGACAACATGGCCTCTTTTTTATCAGGTGTCATTGCAAAACCTCATTTCAGTACATTGTACCCCACAAACTCCACTTCCTCTTCAAAGAACTCACATTTCTGGAGTCTAATAAAGAGGCTGTGTTCCTTGAAGCGTTGTAGGACAGCTTGAAGGTGTTCAATATGTTCTTCAGGGGTGCAACTGTAGATGAGGATGTCATCTAAGTAGGCTACACAACACTGATCCTTGAGTCCTCCCAAGACCACGTCCAGCATAGTTTGAAAAGTGCTGGGTGTGTTGCACAACCCAAACAGCATAACCAAGTATAGGCAGAGACCTTGCCTAGTCTTGAAGGTGGTCTTCCATTTGTTACCAGGCCTGACCCTGATCTGGTTAAATACATCCCTCAAATCAACCTTTGGGAAGACGTTGGCTCCTGAAATCTGGTCTGAGAGATCCTCAGCATTGGGTACAGGGCATCTGTTTTTTATTGTGATGTTGTTTAGGTCCTGGTAGTTGACACAAGGACATAGGTTGCCGCCCTTATTTTTAACAAACAATAAGAGGGACAAACAAGGAGATTTGGTGATGCATATATATCCCTTCTTCAACATCTTGTCCAATTTCTCTCTTAAGGCGGCTTGTTCCTTCATGTTACAACTATAGACAGGTCCATGCTTAGGTTGGGTTCTGGGGAGGAGGTCAATGGTGTGGTCAAACTAACTGTGTTTAGGCAAGGCAGTGGCTTCTTCTTCTGAGAAGATGGACTCCCAAGGCTTCAAACATTTTGGGATCTCAGCTTTGCAAGATTCCATGGTGATGTTGTTTAGTGCAGGGGTCTGCTGAGGGTTCAAGCAGGGAAACTCTAAAGTTTGGCTCTCATGAGTGACAGTCACCTGGTGGTTCTTATAGTCCAAGGTCAATTGGTGGTCAACCCACTATTTAAACCCTATCACTACAGGTTTTGGTGCTTCTCCATGATGTGGAATATGGTGGGCAGGAGTTTCCCATTTAACTTCAGGGAGACAAACTCTTCACATTTGTGAGACAGGTCTGTTGTCTTTTTACCCAAGGTTACCATTTGGGAGCTTTCCTGGATTGGTACACCCAGTTTCTCATCTAGGCTATGTTCCATGTAGTTGAGGGTTGCCCTACTGTCTAGGAGAGCTATGGTGTTCACCTCATGTTAATGATAACATAAAGTAGTGTCAATATTGGGATAAGACTGAAAAACGTTGTTTATTGCTGAGATGATGGCTCCTTGGGTTTTGTTGAAGCAACTAGTACAATCCTTGGATAAGTGACCACTCTGGTAGCAATAGAAGCATAAACCACTTCTGACGTGGCATTGGTACTCTTTGGGGGTCATGTTCAAATAGGCCTACTAGCACCAGGGGTTTGGTTGTTCTGGGGTTGATCAGTGTGGTACTCTTGTGGTTGGCTGAAGTCCATGCCTCTGGTGAGAGTCAGGAGCTTGTCTTTGAGAAGGTTGCATTGGTGGTGTCTCATTAGGCTGGTATGGTGCAGGTTCAAACTGTTTCTGAAATGCAGACCTGATATGTTGTCAGGAATCTTGGCAGTCTCTTCCAGATGATCCCCATATAGGCTTGAATCTTGGCTCCAGTAGGGGTAGTTACAGAGTTCATTCTCTCCAGTAATTGGTCATAGGAGAGTATGAGGTCTGGGTCTTCCTCAAGGATGGTCAAGAAGGTTTCTCTGGCATCATCCTTCAGTTGTGCGGCCACCATCATAATCTTTTGAGCGTTATCTCTGAAGCTCTTGGGATGGACACAGAACAAGGCGTTTATCAATATCATTCCTTTTCTGAAGCCAGCCAAGTCCATTTTTGGCAGGTCAGGAAAGGTTGTGGGGACAGCAGTATTCTGGTTCAAGGTGGAGATGGTCACAGTCTGTACCTGGGATGTTTTGGCAACAATTTCTTCTTGGTATTTGTTCTTTTCTTGTTTCTTGGTCAAATACTGTCTTAGGTAGTAAGCTGAGGTCAAAAATAAAGCATACAAGATGCCCCTGTAATCAAAGAAGAATAGGGGCCCAGGGTTATAATTTATATATGGTTGACTTACTGTCACAGCCTATACCAGAGTTCAACTGGACTCCCACGGGGAGGCAGGCTGGGCCTGGAAGGCATGTACACAATAGGTGCTATACAAACCAGGTAGTTTATAGCAGTGGCTAGGGGGTGCCAACTCCCAGTATGGGGCACAACTTGGTTGACCAGCCCCAATACTGTGATTTAGACAAGCCTCAACTTGCTGAAGTACTGGGAAGAAAGCGTGTGGGAAAAGCAAGGAGCAGTAGGAATCTCCTTCATAGTAGGCAGCAGATTCAGATGGTGGGGGTGGAAGTACTCCAAGTCAAGGGTGTGGGGTGGGTTGACTGGAGTAGCAGGAGTGTAACCAAGAGGATATGGATATGCAAGTTTATATTGTGTTGTGTATTCACAAATAGATGCAAAGAGAATAATTAAATTTGAGCAAAAATAGACAATTCCTGTAATAAGATAATGATTTCTGGACACAAACTTGCTTTATTAAGATGTCAACAGTGAGGAGGGCTTCTTCCCCTCACTACTTATACTTATTGGAGATTATGTGTCCTTTTGTGCCACCAGAGAACTGATGGCATCAATTTGAGTTGAATTTACAATTTTCACAGGAATTTGCGTCCTTGGGAAAGGGGGTGAGTGCTCATTGGTTGCTATAACATAACCTTTCTTGAACTTCAGCATGCCAATGTGCCACAGTTATTTATAGTTTCCACAATCAATTGAGCGCCTTTTTGCGCAATCAAACAATTGTGCTCCCAATGTGCTATTTCCTGATAGCTGAGAGACCCAAATTGGTTAATAGAATCAAAGCCAGGGATTCAAGGCTTGTGTGCCTCTCAAATCCTGAGCCATTTTTTAGTCAAAAGATTGGTTTTTTGGCTCTGGGGATTAATTGGTAAGGGTTCCCAAGCTGTGGGGGTTTTCACCTCTAGGATGGCCAGCTGGTTGTCCAGGGCTTTCTGGGCCCTGACACACAAAGCCTAAATAGTACTCTTTCATGATGCAAGTCCAATAAATTCAAATTATAGTTGAGAGCTCAAAAAACCCAAGCCTTTTATTAACTTGGAAATTTGAGGTGCAGCAAAAAAAGTGATGAGCTAACCAGAACTGGTTAAATGGCAGAGATTGAGGCGCAAACATTAATAAAAGTTATCTTAAATTTTTTAGTTAAGGAACAAGGAAACAGCAAGAGAAAAGAGAAAGAGCTGCAATTTAACTGCTAGGAGTAATAGCAATCAAAAAATAGTCAGAAAAGCCAAGCCCAAATAGAATTATGTAAGCCACAGAGAAAGCAGCAGAAGTAATAGTTTTGAACTAAATATTAACTTTAAACCTCAGGTTCTAAGTTCACAACCTGCTGATTAGGATTAAGGTAATTTCAGAAAGACTGCTAACTTAGGTTTATTTAAAGTAGCAGTGAGAATGGGAAAAATGAACCAAAAGTAGTGAACTGTTGTTATTGGCTCTAGGATGTAGATAGCAGAATTTGAAAAAGAAAAATAATAGTGCATAATAGCAGATGACAAAAAAAGATATAATTCTGATACTTATAACTCTTGTTTGGCCATTCTTTCTATTTCCAGACTGCCAACATCAACCTCCAGAGTCAGCCATTCATGCAATTACATGTGATTCTTTTGCATAATATGCTGTGCTAGGTACTATTTACTTCATTGTTATACACAATCATTGGCATGCCAGCAGTGGCAGTGTAGATTGTTTTTTCTATTTATAGTGCATAATCTTGAGAATGCTTGTCAGCTTTTTACAACAGGAATATACAGTGGCACCAGCAGCTACTAGTGAAAATTGATGCCAATCCTCATTATTTTTGGGGATTCATGTCATTCTCTTGGTGCCTTGATATCAAACTTATTTTGATTTTGACCCAGCAGGGTGCTAAGGCATTCCAGAATAATTGTAGCCAATCAGGATCTGACCTGACTAATGACCTGAAATGCTCCTGGTTGACCTTGCATTTATTGTCCTGAATTCATTTTGTCAAAAGCTTCTGAGATCAAATTAAGCTTGATTGCAATATATCAGAAGCTTTTTATATTGATGACATAACAGGGCATCATATTTTTAGAGTTTTAACCTATCTGTTCATTAACTATTTTACCAAGGTAAGGCAAAGCCAATAATAAAAAATGTTTTTCATGAATTTTTTATTTTTCACACTACATAAAGGTTTTATTTTTGCACTTTTTGAGGGCCCCATTTTCAATTTCTGCACTTTAGACCTTAGGAACTTTGACCTAAAAAGCTTGCCCTTCAGTTGCTACTGTAAATTCAGAACCTGAATGTAAAAATGTGGTATTGTCAAATCCTTGGTCCAAATTTTGAATCATCTTTGCGGGCAACTCAGCTGAGTAAAAAATAAAATACTTAATAAAATCACCCATTTAATTTTACTTTTTTGGTTTATTTAAATTGGTTAATTTCAAATCTCTTGACCAGATAACTCAACTAACAAAAGACAAAACACAACAAACAAATTCAGGATACATGAATCAGAAATTCAGGATTCTAATGTACAATTTGAGATTTCCTGTATTTCAAACAAATCATAGAGAACATGTAAAAATTAACAAATCTGAAATTGCGGGATTGTAAAATCCAAGAACCAAATTTCAAATCAAAAATGAGGTGAATTTGAAATAAATATAATTTATGGGAGTCTCAAAAAAGATGCCAAAGGATCTAGAGTGGGTTTGTGCTAATTCTTTTAGGAATCATAGACATTCTCAAAAGCCACCCTATTCCATTTTAGGATAGCTAAAATTTAGATCATAATATCCACCAACTTAACATACTTAACAATAAAATTGACTAAAATATAACCTCTCCTATTTTTGAGTTTAATTTTTTAATAAAAATTTATTATGTCTTCTTCCAATAACAACCAAGTCAACAAGCTGTTCCCTGGCCTTGACAAAATCATGCAGGGCTACACTGGGTCTCTTAACAGCAAAGCCTCTATCTATGGCCACTCCCAACCCGCAGGCCTCTCTGCAAGCACTACCCAAGAGTGTGCTTTTTCTCCCGTGTCCTCAAGTATGGCCCTGTTTGCCCATCATGCACAGGCAGCTGCTAACCCAAATCCTGTATCCATAATGGCATCTGGAACCAGCCATTTGAGCCATAGGGTCACCCAGAGAACCCAAAATCCATAAACAGCCAATAAGATGGCACTGTCCAGTTCCCAAGATGGACAAATCCCTCCTCCAGCCAATCAGCCTGCAAGACACAGAATAAAATTGATCACCCCAGAAATTGTTCTCAAAATGGTTGAAAAGCAAGGGATGCTTATGTCCCTTGGGGAATTTGTGGCCATGATGGGTTTTGAAAAGTCCACTGTGGCTGCAACCCTGCAAGCCCATGTCAACTGTGGAACCTCTCCCAAGAAGATCCCAACTGGTGCCTGTACTTCAACTTAAGGTGAAAAAGCCCACCTTCTCATGATGGCTATCATGGAACTTGACCCGCAGATGCCCTTGGTCCAGGTTTGTCTCCAACTGGGACTTCATGGCATTTTCACCAATAAAAGAACAGTCAATTTGTGAATGCACAGAGTTGTGGTTACTGCCAGAATCCTATCCAATCAGGTTCTTGGTGGCCCCAGTTTGATGGATACCAACCCATACAATTTGACCATCATCAATTTTATTAAAGGGGAGGGCAATGAGGGCCCGTAATGACGTAATATTTCTATCATACACTAAGATCTTGGCCAGTATCCAAGACTACAGAGAGAAGTGTATCCAGTCTGATGTGTACAAGTGCGGCCCAATCTTGTATTTTTTTGTTGGGATCTTATTGGCAGTTTCCCCATTAGGTGGCAATCATTACTTGGCAATATCAAACACTGAAGATGGGTATACCTACCAGATGGAGCTCAAGGACATGCTGGAGGAGTGGGCTACCCAACAAGCTGTATACACAGTTGTACTGAGTACCAAGATGGAGCAGCGGGATTGGCAGCCAAAGAAATTATGGCTGTGGGCACACCTGTTGGATCTATCCCACCAACCACGCTGGCATACATCTTTTGGATGTATGTCTTTACAATTTTGGTTTGGCTCTCAGGCGCTTAAAGCCTGCCACCTACAATTAACTGTGCTCCCAAATTGAGAAGGGGTACAAGCTTTTCCCTTTCATATTTGTCCAGGACTTATCAGATCTTGTCATATTCTATGCAAGTGATAGTGATAAGTCTAGAAAAGACTCCTGCCTCCCTCCACGTCCATCCATTTTTTTCAAGCCCACATATGTGACAGAAGAAGAATTCAAGCAATTGAATGAATCAGCTCTTGCCGCTTCTTCCCAGTCAACAAACCCTACCTCCCCAACTCCCCTATCAAGACCAAGCCACCTGCCTTCTAACCCTGACTCCCAGATCACCAGCCATTCACTTCCCATAACCTCTGATTCTATCCTTTCCACAAGCGCAGATGATGGCAACATACATTCTGCCCATTCCCTCCCCCACTTGTCCCTTGATCAATAAAATAAAACTTTTCTTTGTGACAACTTATTAAAGTTATTAATTATACATCAAAAGAAATAATATTAACATATTCTTTTTACATTATTGACATTCTCATAATCAATAAAATGTTATATATTTTATGAATAACATAATTTATTATTGATAACAAAAAATATTTATGCAAATAATTTTAAGAACCACAAATGTAAATATTGCATTAAAATATTGCAATTAGACGTCAGCTCTTGATATTTTGATATTATGTGCATAACTCAATGCATTTTGTTTAATCAAATTCATTGTAAATGGGGTCTTTTTCATTGTAATTTATTTAAATGGACTATGTTTATATTAGAGAGCCATTAACACTTAATACAAATATTGATACATAGTGCATTTTACAGTCTGTATATTTATCTATTGGTAATAATTCTGTAAACTTTTCAGTTGGATTTTGTGAGGTAATAAAATGTAATGGGTTATTAAATTACTATTTATTACCATTAATTGGCTGATTTTCTTTGCTGTGGCAATTGTGCATTTTATGATATTTGCACACTGTTATCCAATTGGATGTGAAACCAATCAATTGGACACCAGTGCATAGATATCAGAAAATGTACAATTGCCACAGCAAAGAAAATCAGCCAATTAATGGTAATAAACAGTAATTTATCAACCCATTTGTCAGGGACCCACTTGACAGGGAACAAGTTCCCTAATTGATGGACCAAGGCCCCTAAGTTAAGCCCTGCTATTACTGAGCCAATGGGTACCGTGATCATGGCAAGATGTCCTAGGTGACCCAAGTAGGCAAATCTTGTGAGCATAGAGCTGAATTGACCAAGCATATAATATCCCACCACATACGTCATAAGGTAGAAGGATGCATAAGGTCTAACCAGAGAAGGTTTGGCAGGAGGCGGAGTGAACAAGAGACCATAATGGAATTTGTGTCCCCAGTAGCCAGAGGGGTACTTAAACCATCCATGGGCTAGGGATTCTTCTTGATGAGCGTTGTCTGGAGAGGAGTTGTACCAGTCAGTAGTGGGTGTTGGGTTTTCCAAGGTTAATATCACAGACAAGAAGGAAGCTAGAAATCAGAACAGGAATAGAATTCCTTTCATGGCTTCAAAAATAAGGTATCAGAAGGTAAGTGCTTGTCAGATATGGGATAAAGTCTTTATTGTTGGAACAAGTAGGAATGATGAAGGTGACTCACTTAAATACCCTCAAAATGAAGGCTGGGACATTTAAGCAGTATTTAGAAAATAAGAGGGATTTACATGAAACTTGTGATCAAAAGTAATACCTTTTCCAGATGCTGATGAAGGTGGAGCTTAATAATATGGATAGCAATATGGTGGGAATAGAGGCTCCAGGAATAAGCCACAAGGCTGATCATAATTAAGCGGTGTGTTGGCAGGAAATCACTTAAAATTAAGTACAAAGCTTTGCTCAAATATAGGCTAATCTGATTCAAGAGCAGCAAGAAAGATGAAGGCAGCCAATCAAGATGTGAGAGGTAAGTGACGTTGTTAAGTGAACTATTAACCTTTTTGAAAACTGATTCAAAAGCCAGAGCAAAAGTTGAATGAATAACATCAACATAAATAGGTAAGATAAGTTGAATAATTGATTCCATATTAACACTGGGCCCTTTCTTAGGGTTCTGGGTTCAATTCCTGTTAGTTCCACCATCAGAGTGCAACCTGGACCCAAATACCTTGTTGTTGTGTTGTCTTGATTGGAAATTATTACCAATATTGCCCATAAAATTAATGTAGCCAGGGAAAGAATCCCTGACACTATCCTCCCCAGGAAGGCCCTTCTCTTCCAGAGTCTCTTTGTAGCATGAGAGAACTTCAGGTTTGTTCTCTAGGTTCTCTTCTGGTTCCCAGGAGTTGGATTCTACCTTGTAGCCCTTCCATTTTACCAACTATTGATGTTTGCCTTGGGAGGTCCGGTGATTGAGAATATCTTCTACTTTCCATTCCAGAGTATGGTTCAAGATGATAAGAGGAGGATCCTTGTGGTCCATGTCAGATGTTAACCCTTTGAATTTAGACAGAAGGCTAATGTGCAAGACATCATGGGCAGAGGAGCCTGCAGGAAGTTTGAGTCGGAAATTAACATCAGAGCATTGCTCAATGACCAACAGGGGCTCAATCTTCTTTGGTCCTAGCTTTTGCCCCAGAATATCCAGTTTGAGATTCTTAGCACTGAGGAACATGTAGTCTCCCACTTGGATATCTTCAGGTGTTCTTTGATGTTTATCAGCTTGGGCCATATACTGCAGGATGGTCTTTTCTAGTTGTGTCTTGAGTTGTTGATGATTCTTGAGTAAAGAAGTTGCCCATTGGTGCACAGAAAGAATTGTGTCTTTGGTTTCAGGGTCAAGAAGATCTTCAGGGTTATATCCATAGTTGGCAAAGAAGGGGGATACTCCAATAGAGTCATGGTGATTGGTGTTATAGTATAGTTGGGCAAGTGGAATTAGAGTTACCCAATCATCCTGTTGTAAGTTCACATAGTTCCTGAGAAACCCTTCCAGCACTTGGTTAATCCTTTCTGTTTGTCTGTCAGTCTGAGGATGGAAGGATGTAGACATAAGATTCTTGATGCACAAGGCCTTCATTAGGAACTTCCAGAACTTAGAGGTGAATTGTGTGCCTTAATATGAAATAATGTTGTTGGGATACCATGGTTGGTAATTACATGTGTCAAAATCATGTTGGCAGTATCTTCTGCAGTAGCATGCTTAAATGGCGTAAAGATTGCATATTTTGTTAGCCAATCTACTATCACAAAAACGCCAGTCATGTTGTCACTATCTGGAAGGTCCACAATAAAATCCATGGTGATGAAATGCCAAGGGCGCAGAGGAATAGGTAATGATTTGAGTAATCCTTGGGGCTTCATGGTGGAGAGTTTGTTGCAGCCACACAGCACGCATGTGGTGATGTATTTGGCAACTGTCTTCTTCAGATTAGGCCACCAGTATCTTTGTTGGATTCTCTTGACTGTCTTGTGTATGCCTCCATGTCCTGTGAAAGGGGAGCCGTGGAAATTTTCCAAGATTGTTTGTCAATGTTTGTTGGTTGGTACATAAAGGCTTCCATTCTTTGACCAAGATCCATTGTTTAGAGTAAGCCCTGTGGGAGTGTTCTCCTTATCAAGGAGTTGGGATGCTATGATGTCCTGGTCCAAGGTGGATAAATAAGATAGGGTCATGATGTGGGAGAAGAACTGATCTTCAGAGAGTATGGCGCATTCATTATGTTTCCCGTAGGACTGGCTTGGGTCATCCAAGTCCTCTCGTCTACTGATGGCGTCTGGCACTATGTTATGGTGTCCTGGGGTGTAACTAATCTTGAAGTTGAAAGCAAGTAGATCAATAGCCCATTGTGACAGTTGTGGGCTAACCTTCCTCTTCTCAGTGAAGTAAAGGAGGTTCTTATGGTTGGTTCTGATTTTCACAGGGAATTTACTTCTTTCCAAATAATGACACCAGTGGTCCAAGGATTTGACAATGGCAAATAGTTCCTTTTTTTACACATGGCAATTTCTCTCTTGGTCAAGCAGCTTATGGTAGTAGAACGCCACAGGGTGGAGTTCACTATCCTCCCCAAGCTGCAGTAACACCTCTCCCAGGGCAAAGTTGGAGGCATCTGTGTCTAAAAAATTGGTGTTAAGGGTCAGGGCAGAGAAGAACAGGGGCCAAGGTAAACCGCTTCTTGAGGGTTTCAAACGCCTGGTCAGCTTTAGACGGCCAGACAAAGAGAACCTTTTTGGAGATAAGGTGAGTGAGAGGGAGAGCAGTAGAAGAGAAATCCTTGATAAACTTGCGGTAAAAATTTTCTAGACCTAAGAACCTGCAAAGTTTGGTACATGCTGTGGGTCTCAGCCAGTCCAAGACTGCCTGTACCTTGGAGGGAGCAACCGCCTGGGTTAATCTTGTATCCAAGGAATTCAATTTTGGTAACAAAAAATTTGCATTTTTCAAGTTTACAGAACAATCAATTTTCAATGAGCAATTGTATGATCTCCTGTAGGTTTATAGTATGGGCCTCCTTGTTCTGTGAGTATACCAATATGCTGTCAAGATAGACAACCACACAGACATCAATTAGAGAGAAGAGCACCTCACTCATTAGACCTTGAAAGGCTGCAGGGGCATTACTCAAACCAAAGGGCATCACAAGGTATTCATAAAGCCCAAAGGGAGTGTGAACTTCTGTCTTCCACTCATGACCTTAAGCAATACATATCTGATTATAGGCACTGCAGAGGTCTAGCTTTTAAAACACCTTGGCGTGAGTAAGTTGGTTGGTCAGGGACTCAGCAGATAGTAAGAGGTTTTGATTATTAATGGTTATGGTGTTAAATTTGGTGAAGTCCACAACTGGCCTCAGGGTGCCTTCAGCTTTTCCTACAAAGAACATGGGTGATGAACATGGGGAGTTGAATTGACGCATAAACCCTTTGGCTAAATTTTTTGTCAAGATACACCTTCATTGCAATTCCCTGTGCTAGGTTCATGGGATAGAGTTTTTCCCAGATGGGGGAGGAGCCTGGTATCAAGTCAATTCTAAGATTGGATGGTCTTCTCTTGGGGAGGATGAAGCAGAGTTCTTTGTTGAAGGCCTCCTTTAAGTCTTGGATTTCTTCTTGTATGAAGTCATGTTCTTGGTCACCCAAAAAAAGTAGAGAGTTCAGGAAGGCCATGAAATTCTCTGATACCTGGTTATATGGTCTCTTGAGAGGCACAGTGGTAGGTTTCCCATGAGAGTAAAGTGTGACTGAATTGGTGTCCCAGTTGAACTGCAACTTGGATTCCTGACACCAGGGAAATCCCAAGACTAACGGGAAGGCCAAGTTAGATAGCATGGAGGTAGGTAGGTGATATGAGTTTTTCCCCACCTGAGCGTGGAGGGGTTTGACAAGACGTCCTACTTGGGCAGGTGTACCTTTGGCAAGTCTTACAGATGCTAGTCCTGAGGTCTCAAAATCTAAAGATGTCAAAAAGTCTTGATAAATGAAGTTCCCCATTGCTCCTATGTCAATCAGTGTGTAGCTGGCTGTAGTGCCAAATTTGTGATCTAGAAAAACTGGCAAAAGAGCGTAAGACTGGGTTGAAGATTTATTGACATCTGTGGTTGAAAGAAGATGGCCTGAAGTGGATTTTACCTTTGAAACTGCCTGGCAATCTTTGGCAGAATGACCTGATTGCCCACAGTAGAGACATAGTCCTTTGCAGACTTGACGTTGTTTCTCTTCAGGGGCCCACTGGTAAAGTCCCCTGGGTTTTGAAACTAATCACTTTGGAACCTCAGCAGGGGATGGTGAGTTTTTGGCGGGTAGAGTCTTGGTGTTGTTCCAAGAAGGAAGCTGTTTTACCTTGAAGGACCATTTCAAGACCTCTTTGGTAAGTTCAGAGAACTTATCAGGTAATACATGATGGGCCAGGAAGTTCTTGAGCTCAGGAGATAGTTTTTTATGGAAGAGGTAGCAATCTTTGGCATCATTCATCCCAATTGCTTCCTTGAGGTGAGAAAATTCTTCAATGTAGTCCTTGGTGGCCATTCTTCTTTGTTATAAGGTCATTATGTGATCTCTGAGTTCTTTCATGGTTTGACCAGCATTACAGTAGACAACAAGGAGTTGCAGAAGGCAGGGTAGTTGTTTAGCAACTTCTCCCCTTGAAGGGAGGCTTTGGTGTACCAGACGCAAGCCTTGCCTGTAAGCTTTTTGGCCACATGGTGCACCTTCTGTGTGTCAGTCTGAAATTGTGCGGAAGATGTTTCAAATAGTGACTGTGAGAAGGCCAGGAGCATAGGAATCTTGTTTCCTTTGTTGTTGTTGGAGGATACCACTGAAATCTGGTTTAGTACCACAGTTTGGTTTTGAACCTGTTGAGGTGCAGATGCGTTGGAGGCAACAGAGGTCTTGGTATGCATGAAGAGACAAACCAGATAATAGATGGTAAGGCTGACAATGGTGGTAGTCAAGATGACTGCCAGGCTCTTGATGAGTGTGGTGTAAAGCAGGTAACTTGAAGGGGTTGATTCTGAGCTTCCAAGCAAGAAGCCCAAGATGGGTTCCAACAAACTGTCAGTGACCCACTTGACAGAGAACAAGTTCCCTAATTGGTGGGCCAAGGCCCCTAAGTTAAGCCCTGTTATTACTGAGCTGATGGGTACTGTGATCATGGCGAGATGTCCTAGGTGACTCAAGTAGGCAAATCTTGTGAGCATAGAGCTGAATTGACCAAGCATATAATATTCCACCACATACGTCATAAGGTAGAAGGATGCATAAGGTCTAACCAGAGAAGGTTTGGCAGGAGGTGGAGTGAACAAGAGACCATAATGGAATTTGTGTCCCCAGTGGCCGGAGGGGTACTTAAACCATCCATGGGCTAGGGATTCTTCTTGATGAGCGTTGTCTGGAGAGGAGTTGTACCAGTCAGTAGTGGGTGTTGGGTTTTCCAAGGTTAATATCACAGACAAGAAGGAAGCTAGAAATCAGAACAGGAATAGAATTCCTTTCATGGCTTCAAAAATAAGGTATCAGAAGGTAAGTGCTTGTCAGATATGGGATAAAGTCTTTATTGTTGGAACAAGTAGGAATGATGAAGGTGACTCACTTAAATACCCTCAAAATGAAGGCTGGGACATTTAAGCAGTATTTAGAAAATAAGAGGGATTTACATGAAACTTGTGATCAAAAGTAATACCTTTTCCAGATGCTGATGAAGGTGGAGCTTAATAATATGGATAGCAATATGGTGGGAATAGAGGCTCCAGGAATAAGCCACAAGGCTAATCATAATTAAGTGGTGTGTTGGCAGGAAATAACTTAAAATTAAGTATGGAGCTTTGCTCAAATATAGGCTAATCTGATTCAAGAGCGGCAAGGAAGATGGAGGCAGCCAATCAGGATGCAAGAGGTAAGTGACGTTGTTAAGTGAACCATTAATATTTTTGAAAACTGATTTGAAAGCCAGAGCAAAAGTTGAATGAATAACATCAACATAAATAGGTAAGATAAGTTGAATAATTGATTCCATATTAACACTGGGCCCTTTCTTAGGGTTCTGGGTTCAATTTCCATTAGTTCCACTGTCAGAGTGCAACCTGGACCCAAATACCTTATTGTTGTGTTGTCTTGATTGGAAATTCTTACTGATGTTGTCCATAAAATTAATGTAGTCAGGAAAAGAATCCCTGACACCATTACATTATTATTGCCTCACAAAATCCAACTGAAAAGTTTACAGAATTATTACCAATAGGTATACAGGCTTTAAAATGCACTATGTATCAATATTTGTACTAAGTGTTAATTGTTTTCTAATATAAACACAGTCCAATTAAATAAATTATAATGAAAAATGCCTTGTTTACAATGAATTTTATTAAACAAAATGCATTGAGATATGCACATAATATCAAAATATCAAGAGCTGACTCCTAATTGCAATATTCTAATACAATATTTATATTTATTGTCTTTAATTTAGTAATGATGATGAAAAATAATCACGTGTTGAAGGCAGTACTATAAAAACCAGTTTTTTGATGCAATTCAAACAAAATGTCAGATATCTACAGCCTTATCAATAAATTAGAGTCAGCCCTCCAAAAGGTTGTCAAGCTTGAGCATAACATAAGGAAAATTGTGGTAAATCAACTAGGAAATGAGGGAAGGGCCTTGGTCCAGCAAAAAACCTGCAAAAATAGCCTGGGAACAATAGTCAACAAAGAACACTAGGAAATAGTTTATATCTTAAAAAGGAAATACTCAAGCAATTAGATTTCAAAAGTGAAAGTTACAACTTGTGGGAATTTGCAAAAACTAACAGAAAGAATACTCAAAAAATCAAATTGATTGAAGGAAATGAAAGCTCAAAGGAAACTAACACAAATGAAGAGGAAACTGATAAAATGGAAACATATGAAAACAAAACACAATCAAGAAGCAGAAGCGCCTCAAGAAACAATGAAAATTCAACCAATGAAAATCAAGAGGAAACACAAGTAACACAGAAAATAAGGAAGACCAAGCCCAGAAAAATAAATGAAGAGCAGCCAACACTCATGAAGTTTGCTGAAGGGGCGCATGTGGCTGAGGGGGCCGTATGGGAAATAATCTGTAAGTCTTTTTATGTTTTACTTGTATTTACTTTAGTTATAACTAGGAATGGGGACAAGGTTGCGGAAGTGGTGGCTTTCACGCCAAGTTGGTTTTACGGGGGTTACCAATCACTGCTAGCCCCTGTAAAGCAAATAAATAAAAATAAAATAAATAAAATAGTTCAAATGAATATGAATAATTTTTGCAAATATAGAAGCAAAAGCCAGGGAATATTTACCACCCACAGGGTGCTTGCCATGTTTTAAGGAAGCATTAATATATATACAAGTGAGTCTGTCTATCTGTCTGTAATGTCGCCTCAAGTGGGCTCAAGCCGTAAGGGATTTGACTGAATTGATTTTTACTTAAATTTGATTTTAAAAGTTGATTGTTAAGCCACAAGCTCAATTTGGCTCATCTTTACATTCAATCCCTTACATGCATCTTTGAGAGTGCACAGATTGAATTCAATGGAGTGTGGTCTAAATCATGTTGAACTGAAATATAAGCCACTTGAACTTTAATAAATTTGAATTTAATTACTTGAATTTTAAATTAGTGGCTAACACCAGTCAACCATATCAAAGTGGCTTATCTGTATAGATTACCCGACTCTAGAATGGGTGGATTAAAATTAGAAAAGAAGCAGCAATTGTTTGAGATCCTTTTATATGATTGGATGGTTATGCTCTATGCTGAGGATTGAATTGACAACGAAAAGAGAGCTTGGTCAATCTAAAGCAATACAGTTTAAATTATAAATATAAATATTAGTTTAAAAAAGGAGATGGTTGTCTCGGACATTTCGAAATTATTATTCTTCAAGTGAGATAATAGAACATTCCAATTCGATGCCACCTGATCCAAGTGGCTCCATATTGTTTCAGAGTAAATCTTGCTTGCCCAAGCTTCATCCCAAAAGAACATCAGTGGAGTAAAAATACTATGATAAAATTATGATTAAATATAATGATTTTCATGAAATTTAGAGGGCGTAGATCAATTTTTCAGATGATTCCGATCACAATATTACCAAACATGATAGCTCTAGCTGCTCTAGATGCTGAGATATATAGTTAAGGGCTGGAATCGGGTTCACATCATAATCAAAGGCTCGGACTCGATTTGCTATTATCTAAATTTACTTTTAATGCACACTAAAAAACTAAGATCGATGTATCTCAGTGAATACTAAGCCAGTTTTGATGTCCAATAGCTTATTTTAAAGCTGCAGATCAGCTCTACATTGTGAAGGGATTTAAAAAAGCAACTAATAAATTTTAAAATAATTATTTTATCTTTACTAAACTTAAAAGTGATACTATACTTATTTAGGTTTAGTTTTTATTTATACTTGGAATATACAATTTTAATTTTAAATTTAAATAAATATAATTGAAGCTATGTTTTAATAAAGCAATTAAATAAATTTTAATTAAACATATGATAAATGATCCCAACTTAAAAATACAATAAAATATATTTAATTGATTTATTAAATATAACTTTAATTCTGTCCTTGGACGGGGCAACCACCTAGTACAAAATAGGAGCAAATATCAACTTCAAAGAGATGACTGAAATTTGCAGAGATATCAAAATAAACTTTGATGAATTTATTTATAAAAGTATAAAATAATTTCCCATTTCAAATACCAATGAATATGAAAAAAAACCTAATAAAAACCAACTTTCAAATAGGACCAGAATATCTTAAACTGAAATTTTCAATGAAGTATTCAAAGCATTATCAAATAAAGTCAGGGACACAGTCCTTGTGAATACATGTAAACCTTTATTTATTTTGTTTGCTGAGGCCTGGGGGGCTGATTCAAGTCAGGCGCTCCCTGGAACCCTCTTCAAGTTCAACCAAACATCCTATATTAATAGGTTAGTTCAAACATTCAAAAAATTATACATGTTCTCAGAAAAGTATACCTCACAAAGAATTTATGTTGCTGTATACCTGGGAATCCTCCTATACTGCATATTAAAAACTAACGTCAAAAAGTTGGAAGATGTACCTATACAAATTGATATATGCTGTGTAGCCCTTGACTGCCAGAAGACACCACAGGGATACAGGACAGTCAAGCACGTCCTGTATGAACCCTTTGCATTGGCAACGCTATACAGGTACTGTGTGCCCCCCCAAAAAACCTACTAGTTGATTTTCTCACCCGCCTGCCTTTTATCAAATAATCAGCAACCACCGGGGTACAGTGCGCACCCCTCTAGCAATCACATCCAGGGTTGTCCACCACGTACAGAAGAGTACGTGGATCCAATTAGATGCATTAGCTGAAAATTTAATTTTGGGGTATAATTCCCCGGAATAATCACATTCCCTTTGCAGTTAGCATCCCCCAATAAATATTTCCCCCTTTCAAATTAATTTTTTTTACTCTTTATATTTTAATACTAATTTTTTTAATATTGTAATATGTACTATTAAAATTTTACTATAAAAATTTTAATAGTACATATTTAAATATTAAAAAAGTTAGTATCTAAAATTTAATATTAAAATTTTAATAATCCATATTACAATATTAAAATTTTTAATATCAAATATTTTGATATTGAATAAATCACAATTTAATAAAATTGTTATATTTTGATTATTTAAACTTTAATATTTAACTTTTACAATTTATAATTATAACTTTAATTTTAATATTTAAATTTTAAATTTTAGTATGTAAATTATAATATTAATATATCTAAATATATTACAAGACATTAGTTAAAGTTGCAACCACATCAAATATTAAAATTAAGTTGAAAATGTTTTTATTTACTAGCTCGTCAAGTACAGGTTTTATTTATCACATAGATAAACATTGAGAGTTGAATTTATCTGCATCATGCGGCCTGCTCCACTATTGTTCTAAACAAATGATTGTTTAGAACTCAAATTACCTTTCCCTCATAATGTGATTTGATAAACATATTTGATATACTTGACCTGCGTCCTAAGTACTAATTAGTAAGCAATACATGAAAATCATTGGTTGTTGTGTTGTGTGGTTATAGTGGCACTGAAATAACAAGGATCAGATGATGACATGCAAGGTCCAGTTTGTGGCTTAAAAAAGCCAAAGTACCATCAAGGATTCACAATTATTTAAATAAACTAATTTATTTCTATCTTTTTTTAATTTATTCATTTGTTAGCGCAAAAGCCAGTAATAATATTCAGTGCATTATAATAAAAATATTTCCATCTTACCTAGTAAAATTAATTTTACTTACCTTTTCTACGTATTCTTATATGTCTATAATTCAATCAAATGTCACATTATTATGTATAAATAATAATTATTGAGTCCTAATAAAAACAAACTAAATAAAATTAAAACTAAATAAAACACAGAGCGCCCATTTATCTGATTAGCTCGGAGGCCAGGGCTTTTGGGAGGAAGGATTCTGAGTGCTCATAGAAAGCTGCCACCACATTGGGTGGCATTGCAAATTGGCTGATCTTGAGAATATTGAATAGATCCTCAGTGTCCTGAGGGGGGCCTTGTTTTACCTTATTCTTGATCCAACCAAACACCTTCTCAATTGGATTCAGGAATGGGGAATATGGCAGGAGGAAGAGAAGTCTCATTGGACAATTATTAAGTCAGTGGCTGGAGGTGTGGCTGTTTTTGTTGATGGGGGGAACTCAGACACAACCAGATACACTTTGTGGAGCCCAGCATTATCAAGCACAACAACATTGGTTGTGCCGCTGTAATTTATCTGAAGGTACTCCTTGACAGCTTGGAGAAAATTGAGAAAGGTCCCTCTGTTATGGGAGCCTTTAATCATCTGATACTGGTCCAACCTGCAAGGACCAAGAAGTGCAACCATGGAATAGGTCTGGGAACAGACAGCTGCACAATAGGCTACGCCGTCCTTGGACCCCTTCTCAATCCACCCATTCCTAGACCTGAGTGAGGAAGAAAACAACAATTTGTTGATATAAAAGAACTGGACATTCCCAGTCTCCTTTAGTGCCAGATATGTCTTGGCATAAATGCGTTAATCCTTGATGGTCTTTTCACTGTTCCTATTGTACAGAGAAACTCCGAGCACCTTCCACAAGAAGCCCAAATCAACCATTGCTTTGTAAACAAGGGTTTTAGAAACAGAAAGCCCAAACTCTGTGGCGAGCATTGATTGGACAGCAAGTGTGTCCAGGTGGCAATCCTTGGCTACCCACTGCTTGATTGCATCAATGTGAACAGGCTGAAGGAGTTTGGGCTGCCGCTTAGCCTTGGTGGATTTGGCAATTTTCCTGGTGTTGCTATATTTGATGTTAATGTCAGCAATGTATCTGGCTGTGACACCAAATTAGGATGCAATATCCCAAACCACCATTCCCCCGTTCAAGCAGTTGAGGAGAGCTTCACACTCACTATCTGTCAACTGACGCTGGCCCTTGGCAGGTACCACGGCATCCTGGCTACCAGGCTCAACACAGGGGACAGGGACCTTTGTGTAGAAGGTGGGATCACGCTTGCTTGCAGTGGCGCCGTCAATGGTTGAATACACAATAGGCGCAGATAGTTCCTCAGTGGTGTCTAATGGCTTGTAGGTGGTGTCAAAGACACAGGGGCAGGAAGTAGCAACTCTTGGATCAAGAGTGCGGGGCTGGGTGACAACTGGGTAAACAGTGGAGGTGTAAGTAAACTCAGTATTCCTGGTGACCCTGGTGTAGGAGACTTTGGTAGCAGGCCTTGAAAGCGGCTTCTGCCTGGGATTCAAGCTGGTAGTTCTGGCTTGGGATGCAGGAGGTGGTTGGCTAGCGCTGACACCTTGGGAGGCCTGTGTATTGGCATGACTCCCCTCGAGTTGGGTTCTGGGTCTGTTCTTGGACCCTCTGGGACGCCCTCGTGGACAGGCTGCCCCGCAGGCTGGTGCAGGAGCGGGTTGGGAATGCAATTGATGGTCCATAAAAATAAAATAAAAAATATATATTAGATTAAATAAGTATTTATTTGGAGTTATTGGTTTAGTTGTGGGTAGTTGTTTTCTCTTGATTTAGCCTTGAATAGTTACAGAATTTCTATATCCGTGATTTGAAGTGAATAATATTGTATACTTTCTGGGTTTGGATGATTTTAAAGTTTAATAACTTTTTATGTCTAATAATGGTTATTAAGATTGAATTTTTCATTTGATTTTATGCAGAGTGGAGCTTCCTTATTTGGGTTGGTGTTTCCTAGTGTGCTTAGTATACATTAAATTTGGATTCCAGTTCCTGCAATTAATATCTGAGTTTACTAGTGGCATTTAAAAGTGATTTGAAATTTGGTTCTTGGATTTGACAATCCCACAATTTCAAAAAACATAGTAAACTTAATGAAAATGGCTGATGGATTTGAACGCTTCAAATCTGATTCCAGTTAATTCATTTTGTCCATTGAAAATATGCAGTTTGACTTGAACTTTGCAAAGTGCCTATGAGTTCCCGCATTTTCAAATATTCAAATAAATACTCAAAAAAATCAATTTATTAAAAAAAGGCCATCCCGCAAAAGTGATTTGAAATTTGGACCAAGGATTTGACAATCCTTCATTTTTACGTTCAGGTTCTGAATTTACAGTGGTGTGTATTAAAAGTAAATTTAGATAATATCAAATTAAGTCCGAGCCTTTGATTATGACGCAAACCTGATTGCAGTACTTAACTATATATCTCAGCATCTAGAGCAGCTAGAGCTATCATGCTTGGTACCATTTTGATTGTAATTGTCTGAAAAATTGATCTACATCCTCTAAATTTCATGAAAATCATTATATTAAATCACAATTTTGTCATAGCTTGTTTACTCCAGAGATGTTCTTTTGGGATGAAGCTGTTCAAGCAAGGTTTACTCTGAACAATATGCAGCCACTTGGATCAGGTGATACATCCAATTGGAATATTCTATTATTTCAAATGAATAATAAGAATTTCAAAATGCTCAAGCCAACCATTTCCTTCTTTAAACTAATATTTATATTTATAGTTTAAACTGTATCACTTTAAATTGACCAAGCTCTCTTTTTGTCATCAATTTTATTGTCAGCACAGAGCATAACCATCCAATCATGTAAAACAGTCTAAAACAATTGCTGCTTCTTTTCCAGTTTTAATCCACCCATTATAGAGTTGGGTAATCTATACAGATAAGCCACTTTGATATGGTTGACTGGTGTTAGCCACTAATTTAAAATTCAAGTAATTAAATTCAAATTTATTAAAGTTCATGTGGCTTATATTTCAGTTCACCATGATTTAGCCCACACTCTACTGAATTCATTCTGTGTACTTTCAAAGATGCATGTAAGGGATTGAATGTAAGGATGAGCCAAATTGAGCTTTTGGCTTAACAATCAACTTTTAAAATCAAATTTAACTAAAAATCAATTCAGTCAAATCCCTTACAGCTTGAGCCCACTTGAGGTGACATTACAGACAGACAGACAGACTCAATTTTATATAGATTAATGGGGAAAGCCACCAGGCAACAAGGGGGTGGCATGGTGGCATGTTCCATGTAAGGTTTGTGTTACGGTAGAAAATCAAATGGAAGGAATAGTGTGTCCTTGTAAAACCAGAAACCAGCAAAGAACTGCAGTAAAACCCTTAAAAGAAATAGACAACTTAAATTCTGTCATAGATAAAAAATGGATCAAAGCTGGGGTTGCCCAAATAGCCCTGGAAAATCTGGACTTGCCTTATTTTCCCCCAAATAACTATAACAAGAAAATCACGCATTATACATTATTTGGGGATGGCGGCGCTCAATCCGCTGGTTGCTGGAATTTTCTGAATTATGATGTCATCAACTCAAATTCCAACACAGGATCTCCAACTGCTGAAAATATTCTTGCCAGCCAATCAGATGCCACCAAATCCCCTCCTCTCCCATCCTGAACTCCCTTAAGACTTCCCCATTTCCCTCTAGAAACTTGTTTCTAGATAGCTTAATTTCACTGAAATAAAAGAAAGTTTTCAAAAAATATTGGCTCATTTGGGGCTGCTTGCCCCTGTCTTTGACAGATTAGTGTTTACTATCTTCAAGGCTGCCGTTGATACCATGGCCGCACCTTGGCCCGCCCTTTACATGCTGACGCCCTCTGATTCTCTCTCTAATTTACCCCTGCAAATCATTTGCATTCTGACAATTTTGACCTTCATCTTCTGCTACACAACCACTGATGCCAAGATGATTAAAACGTCCTCCTGAGTTAGTCTCCTGTTGCTCAAGCAACTCAAAATTTGTTTACTGTATCCTCATTATTTGTCCTTGAATCATGCAGCTCACTGTTTTTCTCTAACAGTTTGGAGCCAAGGGATAACTTGTGCAGGAATCAGAAGATTGAATTGGTAGCGCTCCTAATTAGGAGAAAGTGCCCACAGTTTGATATTGCCATCAGATTGGTTCATGCCATTAGACATGTTAAGGGGTAACTCATTAAGCACCCCCTGTATATTGTAAGATACATTGGCAGGCAAGTATGAAAACTTGGTTACAACACCCCTCTTGCCCCCTGCTTGTTGTCAGACACCAGGATCAGAGTCTGTAGAAGATCCAGGAAGGTCTGCACAAACAACCTTTGTGTGGGGATGGCACAGCAGGGATGCAAGCAACTGTGATGAAGCTTTTTTGTATTTTCTTGGGCATCTTCAAGTTGGTAGGTGTGGTTGTCATAGACTGCTGCTATCTTGAAGGGTCCCAAGTGATTGAGTTCTAACTTGGCTGAATTGGGGTTGAGGGTATAGACAGGATCACCTACAGCGTATCTAGCCTCAAGGTGTTTTGTCCCTCCCTCAATTTTCTTGTGTTTAATCTCTTGGGCTTTGGCGCATCACTGGCTCAAGGAAGGAGTTTCAACAAGGGGGTTTCCTGGGAACCATGGATTGTAATTTCCCTTGTTTTACTTCTGCCAAGCTATTGGGCGTCCTAAAGGACAGGGTGCTGGGGCTGAAACCGGTGCCCCTGTTGACCCTCTCTTGTAAGATGAGTAGGGCAGTGGGCAAATGTTCAGTCCGCACAGTATTAGGATGTTCCTGTGAGAGCTTGGTAATCAGTTAGACCAGCAAATCATTCAATTGCTTTATGCCTCCATTGGCTTGCAGATGGTATGGAGTTGTGAATATTTGTTGAAGGGCATTTTTGGCGCAGTACGCTTTCATGACATGCCCAACAATCTCAGGGCCACCATCTTTAATGAGACGTTTGGGCTGCCCAAAATGGGCCACAATTTCCTTGCTAATGAAGCAGGTGGTGGCGGCGTGATTAGTGGTCGCCCATGCTACTGGCCATTGGGTGAAGTAGTCAATGGCTATGATAATGTACTTCTTCCCAAGTCTGTCTTCAGGGAGAGATCCAACAATGTTGAGGTCCCACTGCTCAAAGGGTTCCATGGCCTTGATGGGTGGACAGACTTGGAGGGGGTGCAGGTTTAGATGTGTTTTTTTCACATAACACACATGTTTCAAGGAGGTACAAGATGTCTTGGTGCATACACAGCCACCAAACCTTATGTTTCATGATTTTTAAGAGAGTATGTCCTCTGATATGAACCAAGGTGCAGTGGTAGTATAGTACAGTGTTGCCTTGTTGTGTGGTGGGAATATAGGGCGTTTTTAACGTGTTTTTGCCTGGCAGCAGACATTGCCAGCATTAGTGGTGAACTAGCTTTCATTTTCCTTTAGCTTGGAGATGGTTACCAAATTAAGGCCTTTGTATTGGGTTGCCTCAGGAAAGAGATAAAGCATTGGCCAATCTGGGTACAAACCATAGTCCCCAGTGATGGACGCTACATAGAACCTTGAGAGGGCATCTGCCGTGACAAGCTACTTCTCAGGCTTGTACTCAATGTGCAACTGGTAGGGGGATAGACGCTTGACCCAGTCTGCTTGGCAGCATGTCGGATGGGACTGCATGTTGAAGTAATGGAGCATCTTGTGGTCCGTCAGGACGCAGGGTGAAAAGGTGTCTCCTTCAAGCTAACAGCGCTATCTTTATGACGCAGTGCACAGTTGCCACTAACTCTTTGTCATGGATTGGGTAGTGTTGCTCTGAGTTGGTGAGCTTTCTGGATTTTTAGGCCACAAGGAGGAGGAAACCCTTGTCAGTTTCTACCTGCAACACGCCCCCTATGACTCTCTCAGAGGCAACAGTCTTGAGTTTGTATTGGCAGTTCCAATTGGGAAACTGCAATACAGGCACAGTTTTAAGTCTTTGCTTCAATGCCTCAAAGGCTTGATCTCTTGCAGGAGTCCAATGAAAGCGCTATTTAGTGTTCAGGAGCTCAGTGAGGGTTGCAATCAATTCCCTGCAACTGGGAATAAACTTTTGAACGTAGGCAACCATGTCTAAGAATGTACACATCTGGCCCACATTGGTTGGAGGTGGCATGCTTGTGATTGCCTTGATTTTGGCAGGGTCAGGCTTTATCCCCTGGGCAGAGATGGTGTGCCCAAGGAACAAGAGCTCCAACTTGAGGAATTTGCATTTGGAGGACTTAGCCTTCAACTTGTTTTTCTGAAGGGTTCAAGGACAGCACAGAGGTGTTGGAGGTACGTGGTTTGATATTGACTGAAGACAATAATGTTGTCAAGGTACACAACAACACACTTACCAATCAATTCCTCAAATGCTTTTTTTAACATGGCAAAGGTGGAAGGAGTGTTGGTCATTCCAAAGTTCATGACACAGCACTCAAACAACCTGTAGCGTGTACAGGAGGCAGTTTTTGCCTCATCCCCTGGTGCAATGTGGACCTGGTTGTACCCTGCAGTGAGATCAATCTTGCTAAAGACCTTTGCACCTGCGAGCGTTTCAAACAGGGGGTAAATCAACAGCAGGGGGTATTTATTCTTAACATTCACCTCATTTAAGGCGTGGTAGTCTATGAACAAGCAAAGGGACCTGTCCTTCTTGGCTACAAAGAAGACAGCAGCCCTATATGGCAAGAGCTAGGGGAAGATGAAGCCCTTATTGAGTGCATCTAAAAGGTGCTATTAGAGGGTTTCATCTTCTTTTGGCGTCAGGCAATAGAAGGAACATGCTTTAGGAAGTGATACTTGCAGTTGTACAGAATGCTGGATCTCTTGAGGAGGGGGTAGTTGGACCAGTGTTTCACTGAAAATGTCCTTATATTCCTCAAGAAGTGTGGCAAGTGCTGGTGGAGGTGAAGTGGTTAAGGGGAGGGCTGCAGGTGGTTCAGCGCAGATAACTTTGACTGAGCATTGGTTAAAGTCTAGTTTCCCCCTTGAAATCACATGAGCCTGTTTCTATTATTCTCACAAACACGGTATTGTTAAGCAACTTGTTTCTTTTTGGCAGGATATATCTGGAAACCCATCCCATTTCTATTGAGGGTAATTACAGACTTATCTCAGTCAATTTAGGGACAGTTGTGACAAAGCCAGTCAAGGCCAGCAATAACATTGTGGCTGAATCCTGCCATAATTGGCTCAGAGAGCTTAACCTGGATGTTCCCCATCCTCACAGAGAAGGATACAGTCTCATGGGTAATTGCTACTCTACAGGTGTCAGACACTTGTACTGCCTTGAACCTGCGTGGTACTTGGTCTAGTTGTTGAGAGTTGGCAAATTTCTGGTCAACCATAGTGTGATTGGCCCCAGTATCTACCAATAGTTTGTGGGTGTTTACACAGAAAAAGAAGGAATAGGCCAAGCAAGTTACTTTATTTGAAGAATGGCTTGCTTGGAGTATAGGATTGTTGCTGTGGACCTGGAATACATTGAGGGCTTCAAATTCATGCACATTGTAATTGCAGGGATTTTTTGCAAGAAGGGATTGAGAGGATGGTTCAGGTGGGGTTTTAAGGCCTCTTGTTGCTACAACCCCCAGGCTTTTCCCTGATCCTTGATTTGCGCTAGCTGAAGCTCCCCCTCACGGGGGCATTTAGTCCCATTATCCTGTTGACAGGGCTGGTGGCGGCCTACTTGGTTGTGGCTACTGCCAGGTGTGGTATGTGGTTGGGATGGAGCGTCACTGGTACAGCGGAAGCCCATTGAGGCCTGGTTGTTAGCCTCCACAATGGCCTTATAACAGTCATCAATGGAGGTGCAGCAACCCACGGGAACCCATTTTCAGATATGGGGTTTAAGCCCATTAATTATCAAGGTAAGGAACATGGTGTTCCCATCAGTCACAGCTTCTGGGGTGGCAGCAAGATATTCAGGAACAGACCCAGTCTGTTTAATGGCCAGGAGGGAGTTCCCACAACAATGGGTGAAAAACTTTTACTGTAGCGGGGCTTCACGGCATCCTGGAACAACACCCAGGTAATCTCTATTTCTTGACTGGCCCAGTTGGTGAACCAAACTGCAGCAGGCCTTGTAAGGCGGCCTGAAGCAGTGGTGACCCACATGGGCTCAGGTACTTGACATATACGGAAGCAGGTTTTGGTGAAGTGGATCCAACTAACAATGTCAACTCCTTTGACACCTCCCGCAAAGGATTCAAGCTGGAGATTGAGCATGTACTGAGAGAGGTCCAATTGGGGCAGGGTGACAATCCATTGTGCTGTCCTAGGTGGAGTCAATTATACACACTTGTAAGTACCAGTTGATCTTGATAAATGACGTACCTGTTGGGGATGTCCCCCTTGGGGATTGGCAGGAAGGTTTCTTGGTGGGGAGTAGCCATACAGCCCGTACTATGTCCTTTCTTGGGAGGAATTTTTCTTTTAGAAAAGTTGTGAACCTACTTCTGCTACCACTGTTGCAACTGAACCAATGAGGATTCAGTATTTGATTTGGGGAAGACAACAGTACAATAGAAAGGACATAAATAATAAGAATACAATGTTGTTTATTATAGAATACTGTGATTAATATACCATATGGGGAAAGCCACAAGGCCACAATGGGGTGGCATAGTGGGAAGTTCCATGTAAGGTTTGAAGCCAAGGAATAACTTGTGCAGGGACCAGCAAGTCAAATTGGTAACGTTCCTAATTAGGAGAAAGTGTCCACAGTTTGACATTGCCATTGGATTGGTTCATGCCATTAGACACGTTAAGGGGCAACTCATTGAGCGCCCCCTGTGTATTGTAAGATACATTGGCAGGCAAGTCTGGAAACTTGGTTGCAACACTCCACCAAATAAAACCTTTGTACTGTCAAAGGTGCATGTAAGAGATTACATGTAAGCATGAGCCAAATCAAGATTTGGCTTGATTATCAACTTTTAAAATTATTTTTAAAGAAAAAGCAGTTCAGTCAAACCCCTTATGACTTGAGCCCACCCAAGGCAACAATACAGAAAAACAGACTCACTTTTTTATATATTACTGATCAAATTGTCATTAATTGTGGAATTCTTGTCATTGTTTACATAAACATGTATACAATATTCTTGTAACTGTGTTGTATTAGCAAGTTACTAGAGGAAATTATTTGAAAACTAGATAATTATCTTTATTGAAATATTGGGATTGCATAGTTATGATTAATTGCTTAGAGAAAACAAGGTTCCTGCTGATCAATCATTTGGATGGCAAGGGGGTGGCTTATTCCTACTTTTGAGTGAAACACCAAATCAAGTGGTCACTAGATTGAGATAGATATTTATTCTTGCTTCCTGGTTTGGTAATTTAGGCTGACTCTTTACATTTGACTTTAAGTTCTTTTATAGTTAACCAAAAAGATACATGATTTTTTGTGTGAAACCTTGACAGGGGTCAACCTCAAAGTTTTGACACCCCCTTATAAGAGTTGTCCTCTTTCACAGATAATTTGGTAGAAAAGTTGTCTGAGGCACAAGCTACATATTCCACTAGCTGTTATTCTCTTGCAGGTAGTATGGTTGTGCACTTTTTCTGCCTTATTTTCATAGTATAAGACAGTTTTGATGCAGGATATTGTCCTGGTTCCTCTGATCTAACACTTGTACTAGATAAGTGTTTTTTTTATCTTCAATATGATGACAGGGTCCAATTTCTTGAGCTTTAACTTTCTATTGTCCAATTTTATCATCCAGACTTTTCCCCTACCTTTGTATCTCTTTGTTAGAGGAACCAGTGTTTTCTGTAACCATTTTTTTCTTTAAATTTATGGTTAAAATTGTCAAGGAGCACATTTGGGTCAGTTCTGGGTTATACTTGCTTGGGTATTTCTAGTCTGGTGCCTGTAAAGACTTGAATTATGTTTGGCTGTGTGTCATAAACCAATTTGAAAGGCCACTGTAGTGAAATTGACTTCCAGGGAGTTGACTATTATGTATGTGAATCTAATAGTATTTTTGGCTTAAACAATTTACGCTAATTTTTACTACAGTAGCTTTCAAAAGCTATGGCAACGGCAACTGTGGTAAGTTTGACTCCTTGGTGATTGACTCCCTGGTACTCAACACTTTGTCAAGTACCAGGGAGTCAAGTGCCACATATGTGAATCTATTAGTATTTTTGGCTTGACTGATTTTAAGCTAATTTTTACTAGTAATTTAGGGGTTCAAAACTGAAAACCAAGGTTAAATTTACTCAAACTTGACTCTGTTTAATAATTCAGTTAGCTAAAATACCAATTTAAGGGGCAATTTATAAGTAAATTTACTAATAGAAATAAGGAAACCTGTGTTCAACACTCTAAACCAAAAAGTGACTAGTTTGACACTTTTTAAGCCAAATTTTAATTTTATTAATAAAATACATATGCACTTATATAAAGTTTATTATTTACTATTATATTTTTATTATTAGTGTCCATAATTATCAATTAGGCTCCCAAGCACCACTATACTGGATTAAGTGATAAAGACATTAATCAAATATACCACTTGTTTTACATTATGTCCTTCCTGGGTTTGTGGATTAAGTGATGCCACATAAATTAAGCCCAATTTATTAAAAGATTTCATATGTAATTTATAAAAAACAGAAACTCAACATCTTCTTTGTTCAACTCTATCTACTTGCCACCCAATTGGTTTTGGATTTAACTAATCAAAGGCTCAGAATTAAGGCTAAATTAATATGTGACGCACTATGAACACCACTCAACACTTGTCCACTTGACATTTTAACTTGGGGATTAGTACAGAGAGCTTCTTAACGTTTTAACCAACACTATGGTAAATTAGTCACTCCCAGCTCCTCACAGCACAAATTAAACACTAATAAGCACCTTCCTAATTATTTAATTTTTTAACTTATGTTGTATTTTATTTTTATTTTTGAGCATATGAAACTGCCTTGCTTTTGGGTTAACTTTCAAACCCATTTTAAATTTAAGCAAGTTTTATATGTAAAAAACATAGTAAATTTGATTTTTCTGCTCAACTCTGGCATAATAACAGTGAGAATTCAGCTTTTCCCAGCTGATCAACAGTGCTGAACTTGACACTTTACTATGTTTTGAATTTTCAATTCCCAATAAAAAAAATTCCACATAATAATTTTTTTTGCAATTATAATTTACTACTTTTCCTGCTACTCTCCATATAATTTATATATATTTTTTGATTTTTAATTATACTTTTACATTGATTTAGCACTAAGATGTTATGCTGAACCTAACATCTTTGATGCTTCATCATAAATTCACTTATTTTCTATGTTTTAACCTTTATATCTATACTTTGAGTTTCTATTTTGCTTCTATTTACTTTGTTATGTTTTTTTATTGATAAATAAAACTTTATTTGCATAATTTTCATTTAACTTTTACTTTGCTTTACCTCTGTATTTCATATCTTTCAAACTGTTTTATTTACAAAACTAAACTTTTCTTTAGACAAAATAAAAAAAGATTAGCCAACAGTCCAAGCGCCAAGCCTCCAAGGGATCCAAAGAAACTGCCTTCACTCCCAAGCGTGCCAAGAAGCCTGCAAAGGCAAAGTTCTCTACTCCTCTCTCCCCAATCCATCTCCTCCCACACCTTATCCCCCCTCTACTCTCATCTTCCCCTTCACCTTCCCCCCAAAATTCCTCCCCCAATAAATCTGATGATGATCTTACCAACCACTCCTTTTACCACTCAGAGGCTGACTCCAAGCCCACCAAGGAACAACATACCAAGAAGTCAAAGGCTGCCAAGGAGCCCACCTCTTCTTCTGGTAAGAAAAAGGAGGCTTTCAAGCAGGCCTCAAAGAAACCTTTCCCTCCCCCCTGATGGCTCTTCCCCCCTCTCTCATCTGACCCCCAGGATGTGCCTAAGGAATATTCCAAGAAGTTCAAAGCTTCTGGACACGTGGCTTGGGATCCACTGGCCATCCACAATATCTGCAATGTGGACAGAGAGTTCTAAGTCCCCAAGCGCTTCCCCCATTTTTCCTCATCAGGTCAGTAAAGGGAAGCCCTGGCTACGTTGCTGACAATTACATCTTTAACTGTAATAATCAAAAGCGTGCTACCAAGAGCAAGCACTTTATATGTGAGGATAAGACTTGCGGGGCCCGGTTGAACACTGAGGGCTGGGAGCAAATAACTGCTGAGAAGGGGGAGCACACCTGTGAGCCCCCCAATCATCTTATAACCCAGATGTTAAAATGGTACCTTGTCCAGGTGATCCCAACATCCTCTCACCTCCAGGCATCTGATCTGGCTATAAAGGCCCTGCAACATCTCAAACCCAACAATCCTAAGTTGGTACCAACCCAGGAAAAGTTGATTAAGCTCATAAGTGATAAGTGTGTTGCCTCCCCTCCCCTCCCCCAAGGCCTCAGACGTCCTCTCAGAGCTTACTCTCACTCACAAGCTCAAGCAGCTTCTAAGTGGGGAGGGCTTCCTCCTTCATGACAACAGGTCTGGCAGCAATGACTGCATAGTCTGCTATGCCACCCAGCAGAGCCTGCTGGAGTTAAAAAAGACTTCCTCCTGGCTAGTTGATGGTACCTTTGCCACTTGCCCCCAGATGTTAAAGCAGCTCTGGATGATCCATGCCCAGATTGACATCTGGGTGATTCCACTTGTGTGCTTTCTTCTTTCTGGGGCCACCAAGGCCATCTACACCCGTGATTTTACCATCCTCCACCAAGCACTTTCCCTCCTTCCCAACAACAACAATGCCAAGAATACCCCCCTACACCCGCGCCAACCCTCCTGCTGCTGACAAGGACCAGGCCACCCTGGACTTGGAGGAAAAGGTAAAGCTGAGAGCTCTGGGGCCTTACATTTGCATTATGGACTTTGAGCCTGCTCAGTTCAATGCATTTGAGCAGCTGTCCAGCAAGGAGGTGCAGGGGTGCCACTTCCACTACCGCCAAGAAGTTGCTTGGAATGTGCAGGCCCATGCTGAGCTAAGTAGGTTGAGCTGGAGGGACACTTTGGACACCTGCAAATTTGTGCTTGCACAATTTAGTGCCTTGGATTTTTTAAAGCCAGAGCACACTGTGCAGGGGTTTGAAGTTCTCTCAAAGGATCCTTACATAGTAAAGCACTCAGATTTTCAGCCTTTCCTTGAGTACTTCAAGCCCCACTGGATTCTGAAGTTTGTCATGCAGAGGTGAGGCAAGGCCCGCGCCAAGGCCAGTTAGAAAGTTTACTGGGCGGCTATCAATGGGGAGCTCAAGACCACCTTGGAGCTAGAGGCTTATCACAAACACCACAAGGACAACTTTGGGCTCCACCCAAAATTCAATAAGTTCTTTTCCCTCCTGCACCACAAGCAGGAGAAAACCATCTCCAAGCTGCTTGACTTGGCAAACAGCGTCCCCCCACCAAGCCCACAACCCGCTCCACCCTATTCACCAAGGCCATTCAAAATGCGGACAAGCATAAATAAAAGGTCTCAGAGATCAAGCAGCAGCTTGAGCTCATTGCAACTGCCCACCTGGAAGGGGCTAAAATGAAGAAGGGCAAGAAGGATGAAGAATAAACTTGCTTGCTTATATGATATTTACTTTTAACTTTTAACTTTTTAGCTTTAATTTTTACTTTTTAGTTTTGATCAATTAGTTTTTACTTTTAATTTTTCTATTTTTTGATTTAATTAGATAGCACTGATTTTTTATGTATACATGGTAAGTTTGAAAAGAATAGTTATAGTTGAAAGTGAATTAAATCTTAATTTTTGTTAATTTCCTAATAAAACAAAATATATTCACATTTATACTTATGTGAACTATATCAAATAAATATTAACATTTCTTAATATTTTGCATAAATTTTATTTTTGTGTTTTTGTTTATTTTTGTCTCATTGGAATTTTAATTTTTATGGTAATCAGAAATATTTTTATAATAAAGAGTGTAAATTACATAGTAAAAGGAAAAATAGTTGCTTAATTCTCCTTATTATCATTAGTTAAAGTACACTTTTTATTGCATTTTTGAGCTCTCTGGAGACACTTTAGTATACCATAGCTGTATAGTTTAAGCTTTTATATTAAAAGTTTCCAGTACATCAGGATCCATTAATTAAAAAAGTGTTGATTTCCAGTTGTCAATCAAGGAAAAAGCTGAATTTTCACTTTACTATAGTGTCAAGCACCAGGGATTCAATCACCAGAGAGTCAAACTTACCACAGTTGCCATGGAAACAATAAAAAATTCCTCAGATTTAAACAAAATGATTTCAGATTTGAACAAAATCCAACTATCAGGTTAAAATATACACTCTGTTAACAGGGATTTTTGGCGTTAATGGGCAAAATGGGTCAACACAGCAAAGAAATGCTCATGCGCAAAGAAAAACTATTCAGAATAAAATCTGAAATTCATTTATTCACAAACAAAATAGTGTGAGTTGACTTTTGGTGTACATATGTTTACTATGTGAATCAGTGACAAAATACACCCAAGAGTGGTGAGTCAAAACTCAAACCAAAAACAAAACACAATAGCAACTCACTATGTAAACAAAATCACTCAAATGTTGTGTGCAATGGATCTAATCAAGAATGATACCAAAGTATCTAAAATAAGATACACAATCTGAGACATAAATTTTAAAAATATTGTGTTGGGTGCTTAAATATGGCGTAAAATCTGGGAAAATTGGTGGAAATCATTTTGAGTATTCTAAAACAGGCGTGGTAAAACCAAAAACAATTAAGAAATAAAAAACATATAATTGGGATATTGGGTGGGGAAAACTCTAACAAAATATACATATTCAGATAAAAAAGCAAAAATTAAAAACCATTGTATAACTTAATTGAAACTTAGTTAATATTTTATTAAATTCTCAAAATGGAAGGAACACAACAACAGAGTACCAATGGATCTGTTTTGGGCTGCAGTTGTAGTTGCCCTTGCAGGTCAAAGAGCAGAATTATTGCAACACAAATTCCTACTCATGAAGGAGACAGGAGAGGAGAGTTTGATAGTGACGCTGCACTGACACAGACGGTTTGAGGAGCACAAGCTGCTAGGGTGCAGAGCATAAACCCTTGGGTCCCTAAGCTGACCCAGAAGCCCACCAAGGTTACGTTCACCAAGAAAGTTAGAAACAAGGAGGTAGAACTTACTTTGTATGTGTTTGATGTTGTGTACCAGCAAGAGCCGGTCCTGTCAGCCATGCTGGAGAAGGTAAAGCCTGTACTTGATACTAGCTACAAGCCCTATGTCAGTGATGGAAATCAGGAAAAGGACAAGGAGCCTGAGTTCTTCAGAACTGATAAGGGATAGTTAGTGATAAAAAAGGTTGCAGCCTTCTACAACAAGGTACCCATGCCTTGCAAGCCTATCACCAATCAGGATCCCAGTTTATCTGAGCCCACTAAACCTGCCCAGAAGCGCATTCCTGATGTCAAGCGGATCATCCTTCTCTGGCTCATGCAGGAATCTGGTGACTACAAGGCGGCTGCAGCTCTTGTTGAGGTGGATTCCAAGTACGCCTCAAAGACCTTCAACAAGTTCAGCAATACTGGCCATGTCCTTGCCACGGAGAAATCCATGTGTGTGTCCACCATGCTCACCAAGGAGCACAAATGGGCAATCTGCTAGTGGATAACCCAAGATTACCATCTTGAACTAGAAAATATACAGGTCATGGTCAAATCTACTTTTAGGGTCAAGGCCTCAATTTCCTTTTACTACCATCTGGCCAAGGGAATGCGCTTTTCCTGGAAAAAGCTTGGGGTATCCCCATACAACTGTAATAGCCCAGCTAATGTTAGACCCGTAAAAAATACACTGAGGCGTATACTGCCCTCAAAGCCAAGGGGACAGTCAAATTCTATTACATTGACAAATCAGCATTTACATTGTCTATGAAGAATGCATATTGGTATGTCCTAAAAGGCTCAAATGACAGGGTAGCTTGGCGTGCTGCAGTCCGCGCCACAGCATACTTAATGGTTGCTCTCCTTGGTCCAAAGGGGGTCAAGCTGTATCAAATGATATTAGGATCTCACAACAGCTGGACCTTCCTATCATTCCTCTGATTGGTCCAGGAGCACCTGAGGTGTACAAGCCCAGGCTTCACCAATTTAATTGTGCTGGATAATGTTGGTCTCCACAAGGTGGCCAATATGCTCAAAGAATTCCCAATGATTGACACCAGCATTGCAGTGGGTTCCCAACAATTGGCCACAGAAAATTTGCTCCTTCTCTTCCTCCCTGCTTATTCAATCTTCCTAAATCCCATAAAAGAAGTTTTTGGGTGGCTCAAGCAAGTTGTAAAGGAAGGGACCCCAACTAGGCCCAAGGAACTATTTGATTTGCTTCAGGCTGGGATCCACACCCTCCCAGCTGAGACTTCTGCCAAATTTTATGGCCACACTGATTTATTCATCCCCACGTGCCTTGCCAAACAACCAATCAAATAAAGGCTTAGATTGTCTAACTTTTTTATATTATCTAATTTACTATTTGAAATTTATTAATTATCATTTTGTATTTAGAAGCTTCTAAGCCCACAATCACATTTAGCAGGACCATCAATGAAGGTTATTAATTTATTTATTTTATATTAATTTTTTATGATGGCATCTGAGGCTATCTGTCAGGATTGACAATTCTTCCTCTCTGGAAACCCGGGCCCAGAAGCAGGAATCAAACCCTGACCCGGGATTCCCTTGGGCCGCCGGGCCTTTGGACTGCCCGCCTGCGTTTTTCTGAGATTGGGCCCCCACAAGCTGATACCAAGAATGTTGACCCATGGAGTGAAACAAGCCAAACCAAAGGAATTATTGCACCAAGTAGAAGACTAATCACAGCGCCTAATTAAAGTACTGATTTGGCAACTATTAGCTTCATGAACTTGAAGTCTACACCAGCAACCAATCAAGATCCAACCCAGGAAAGAGGCACGGGCCTGCAGCCCAGTCCCATGACCACAACACTAAAGCAAGATAATCAGATAGCCAAATCAAGATTCTTGACCAATAAAAGAACTCCCAGGCCAAGTGCCATTTTGCTGCATTTGGACCCAAGCACCCAGTCCCCCCAACCCTGCCCTTCCCAATGCCCTGATGAGCCCCCCATGAAAAATGTTAAGTTTGGAGGTGGGATACTATATAGACCAAAGGACCCCTTGCTCCAAACTTATTATCATTTGTGAATAAAGGTTATGTTATTTTGGCTCACACAGCTATTATCTTATTTTGTATTTGCTGTCTACCAATTCAGTTTGAGATCACCTGCCCTGCCTGCCCCACCACCCACTATTTTCTGCCCTCCTGGTGTACTCTTTGGACTCGTCCATTTTACTGACTACCCTCTGAAATCTGAATACAAGGAATACACCCTGGAAAAGATACTCAAACTTGATCCTTTGGCCCATATACAATCTGCAATTAGATACAACTGACAAGGCCTGTGGATATTTTCAACACCCAAGTTGTCCAGAGGGAAATTCAACTATCTCCCTGCTTACAACCTGCCCATGGAAACACCTATGACCCCAAAACCTATGCCCACTTCCTTGCCTGACCTCACAAATAACCATTCTGGCAAGCTTTTTGGGATTGAGTAAATCAACCTCACAGGGGTGATTGGCACTATAATCCTGGCTGCTGGCCCGTGGTCCTGGGTGGGGAAGTCCGCCTCCTACATTTTAAAGTTAGCTCCTCTCTTGTGGTGGTCATTGCCTGCAAAAAACCCGGCCCAAGTTATCCCTGAAAATGACAAGCTGACTGCTCAAGACTGGATCCCTGAAACTATCCCAAACACTTGATACTTGATTACATGAATATATTTATATCACTCTTATCAAATAATATAAAATGGGATTAAAAAATTAAATGTAAAATGTACAAATTAGAAGTATATTTTATTAAAATATATTATTATGCTTTTATGAAAACTGTCTCTGGGATTTATTTTGTAAAAATTGTTTGCTAAAATAAGAATTAGCTAAAGAAATTTATAATAAAAATGATATAAATTGTAATGAAATTTATTTGAAGAGAGGATTTATTAAGAGCTCCTGTAGTGAGTTCTTTGGTATTTACTCACCCAGCAATAAAGGTGGCACACAAACTCCACTGCCACACTGTAGACAGTGGATACACCCTGATTAAAATATTTGTGGCGGATGGTAAAAGGGAGTATTATTAGGTGAGAATGCAGGAGCAGCTTCTCTGGTGGGGCTGCAAACCCATAGATTCCTGCCAGGACCAGGGCGTCTTGATTACGTGGTCAACCAAGTTGTACCCAGGGGGACCTTCTTCCCGTCCAATGACAGCTGGGCCTCATCAATCCCAAGAAGGACCTGTCTAGGTCTTCTATGCTGGCGCCCATTCTGAATTAGAAGAGATACCTGAGGTAAACAACAAGATGAAGCCTTTTCCAGCAAAGGCTTCTGTAAACTCACAGAGTTTATTATACATGGCACTAATCTTCTTCTTGTGCTTGGTCTTCAAGAAGGTCAGCTCCATAGCTGCAGGGACCCCGTCTTGTTGGCGCTTCAGGCCAGCCCAAAGTCTGCCAGGAGGATTTTTGTCTTCTTTACGGCTGTTGCGTCTGCAACAGCCAATTTTGACACCGCACACCCAAAGTTCTCCAACAGGTAAGAGATGGTATGCTCCATCAGGAAGCAGAAGCAAGCAGCTGCATGAGCCTGGCCCATCTCTGGTATATTCTTGAATGGGAGCGTCACCAGGACGTCCCAAAAAGCTCAATGGAGTTTACACAGTAAACTTCATCAAGAGATAATGGGTCCAGGAAGACCAGTTAGGAATCCTTGTAGGCAGTAGCTGCCCACTTGGATGCCCCCTTGGCATGTATCAGACCAGCTAGCACGTCCCTTGTAATTGGGAAGGACCTGTGAATTCTGTCTTTAAGCTCCTGCACAAAAGGGGGGACAGAAACAGCTGCCTAGCCACATTATTGATGTAGTTGGCATAAAGCGTGGCAGGGACAAACAGGACCAGGACCTGGAGGATTTCACTTTCTATTTTTTCTAAAAAACAGGTAAGTATTTACAAATTTTTATTGATTTTATTTTTTATGTTACCTTTGTGTTTTTCCTCCTTGCCAGCAGCTTCAGCAGGCTTAGCCATTCTTGGTGCAAGCAATTGCGCTGGAAATTCTGTGTCCTTGGTTCTGGCTTGCTTGGCTGGCTTGAGATGTGCATACATCTCAGGATCATCAACCCAGACAGACAGTGCAGAGAGGGCAAATGACTTGAACTGGAGGCCCTCAACTACAGTTTTTTGAACGTTAAGAAGACACTCAATTGTTATTTTGAGGGTGTCTGGCATCTTGGCCATGAGTGGCTTGGCAGACACCTTTTCAATTTTGTCCCCTGTAAGAACGGCGGCCTTGACTTTTGCCTTGACAGCAGTTAATGTCTTTGATTTTGGCAATTGCTGAGTCAAGATTCTTCAAAAGCTTCTCTAATTCTATCATTGATTTTTTACTAACCATTTCATATGTTTTTATAGCTTTTGCACCAATAAATTCTGTATTATTTTGATACTGTAGACTCTTTGTTTATTCCTTTTTTTTCCCATTTACTACATTATCCCATCTTTTTACCCATTGTGTATATGTTTTACGCTCAACTAAATATGTGTTGTTTGCTTTGTGTTGGCATTGTTTCCTTAATTACCATATTATTTTTGGCGCTTTGCACAGCCCCTTGTGAAAATATTAACAAAAATTTGGCAATCAGCTTAATTTGAATTAGAAAATTATAGGTTAACTGTTTTTAGATAAAGTTGTTACTGATCCAAATTCAAAACCTTAATGATAAACTTTAAGCCAATCAAGAGCCAAGTGATAAAGTGATTGTTGTGACATAAAGGGTCATTCAATAATTCTTTGATGCATGTGCGCTAATTAATAAGATTGTCTGGATTGTTTGCCATTGTACGCCATTGCTGCTGTGGCAAGTTGTTGATGGACTAGTGCTAACCCAGTAGCTAATTGGGCACTAGTCCATCAACAACTTGCCACAGCAACAATGGATACAATGGTAAAACAAATTGCCAATCATATTAATTAGTGCACATACAACAAAGAATTATTTAATGGCCCTTTATGTCACAACAATTACTTTATCACTTGGCTCCTGATTGGATTAAAGTTTATCATTAAGGTTTTGAATTTGGATCAGTAACAACTTTATCTAAAAACAGTTAACCTATAATTTCTAATTCAAATTTTGCCAACCACCAAATTGTTGTTAATATTCTCATGAGGGGTAGTGTTTGGGTGCTAAAAATAACTGTGTTCTGGATCTAGATACATGGCATAGTAAATGTATGATTTTATAGAAATAAGCTGAACATAAAGAATAAACCAACTATAAGCAATTAGAACATAAATAATTGAAATTCAAAATAAAGATAATATAAATAGAAAATGTTTGGTGACAGGGGTTTATTGGGGCAGGGGGAGAGTGATGCCTATTAGGTAGAATAGTGCAGGAAGGAAGATGTAGAGGCGGTGCTGGCCTGGGGGGTCTGGGATTGGGTGGGTGGGGCTGGCAGGTGGGGGTAGTGATGGCAGGGGTAGGGGTAGGAGGATTTTGTGTGATGGCTGCCATATACTGCTTGTCATATTCCTTGTCTGTCATTGCCTTGATTGGCTGGTAGGTGGCTATGGCACAGGGTGGTAAGCACTTATCCTTGCATGATTGGTTGCCCATATTCATGTGGAAAACTATTTGGGCAAGCAAGTTAGCCACCATTTGGTGACCAAAGAGAGAATTGTGGCCAATGACACCAAGATAGAGGTTGTTGAAAGCCTGAGGGCGGCGCTCCTGGAGTGTATCTCCAACATTAAAGAACACAACATCAGCCAGATAGATGTCTGCGTGACCAGCTGGGTACACAGAGGCCTGGTGCCCGCGTTGGTGGATGGCCTCAAGGGCAGTGGAGCCACCCTTCATCTGTTGGCTCAAGAAACCCCCCATGTTTGGAATTCAAGCTATCCCAAGAGTTGAGTATACACCAAGGATGTGGCCATACTTGTAGCCATTGGTGAAATCTGGTTTTATACAATATTAGACAAAACCCTTGGCTAAAACAGCCAGAAATGCACCAATAAACATCCCCTTCTTGACCTTCTTCCTTCTATTCTTGGCAGCAGCTTTTCCTTGCTCACCAAAATTTTCAAAAGCTATGGATAGCTTATAGTAAGAAATGAACATGATGTCATCTGTTAGACTGGTCAAGCATTGTACCAGAGTGAATTTGATGGCATTGATAAGGAGCGCCTTTTGATAAGCTTCAAATATGAAATTAAGAAAGAAGAGAAGTATATTTTATTGGATAATACTTTAGACTTATATAGACTTGACTGTGGTGGGGATTTAGTTGGATCAAACCTAGGGGTTGGTCATGTGCTAGATGGATTTGAGCCACTGGATACTTGAACAGTCAGGGGATATTGCTTGGTTACCATTCTTGGTATGTCAAATGGTATATTGGAAGGGGACTAAATTGGGCAATGGTTGGATGTTAAGTGAGTTGGTGGTAGCCAGAATGCTTGTTCATTCAGACCCTCCTCACCCCCTTAAGGGGTTACTCTGGTGCATCAGGAGGAGGATTTGTTTTCACGGCTGCTTCCTGATGCTCCTGGAGCTGTTTACTAGTTGGAACCAGCCTGGTTGAGTGCTCTCCTTTACTGTTGCGGAGACAGGCTATGTAGTATTTCTTGATAATTGGGGTTTTGGCACTTTGGAATTTTACTAGGTAAGTGTTCAGCTCTGGTCTGTATTTGATGACTCTTCCTGGTCCCTGGTGTACTGAGTCTAGTTTCTTTCTGTTGCAAGCTAGAATCCAGACAGGGGAGTTGATGGGAAGTGGTTCCTCTGTGGAGGTTACCTTTTGTGTCTTGAGCCTCTTCATTTCAGCTATTTTAGATTTGAGGCGGATGTGTTGTAGGTTTGGTGCTTGTTCTACTGTGGGAGGTTTCCCCAGGGGGATATTTATGTAGGGCTGTTTGTGCGGGTGATTACTTCCAGTTTGTACCTGTAGGTTAACTCAAACGGTGAATAGCCTGTCCCTTGGTTGGTGCAGACTTGGGATACTAGTAATGCATGTTTCACGTATAGTGGCCATGTGTCTTTGGCTTTGCCATTTATTATCTCTTGAGGGTTCTGATATGGCTGCTGTCTAGGCGTTTAACTCTGCTGTTGGCCTGTGGCCTGTATGGAGAGGTTGTGGAGTGTTTAATGTTTTTGGATTTCAAGTTGTCATTTACTATGAGACCTGATAACTCTGTTGCTCCATCAGTTATGATGTAGTCTGGAGTGCCGTAGTTGACTATGATTGCTTTGTTAATGAAACAGTTGATGGTTTCTGCTTTTTGGTCCTTTGTTGCCCAGCAGATGGGACAGTGTGTGGCAAAGTTGATAGCTACAATTAAGAAACGTTGGTTTGTCTTTATTTCTGGGAAGGGCCCCACTACATCTAGCCCCCAAACCTTAAATGGTTCAGGGTCTGGTACTGGTTTGACTGTTGGCTGAGGAGCCTTTGTACTGGTGTATTTCTTGCACACTGTGCACTTTTTCAGAAAATTAATTATATACTGTTTGAGGTTGGGCCACTATACTATCTCTTTTAGTGTGAGGTATAGGTTGTTAGCCTTTGTATAGCCTAGTAGGCGGTGATGTCTTAGTATTATGTCAACTCTTTGTGCAAGTGGGATGTACGGGACATGTTTGTCATTAATAATTTGGTATACTGTGTCATTTGATACATGGAAATACTTTTTGTTTCTTACTAATGTGTTGTGAGTCAGTTGATGTGTAGAGGGGTCTTTCCCTTTGGTTTTATACTCAGTATTGTACAGGTTTGGCCAGTCAGGGTCTAGGTGATCAGGGTTATCCTCTCTAGGCTGACATAGTCTAGAGAGAAAATCAGCCGTGACCAGCTCTGCCCCCTTTTTGTACTGGATGTCCAGGTTAAGCTGTTCTAGAAAGGACATCCATTTGGCTTGTTGCTGTGCGAGTGCATTATGAGTTTTGAAATAGATTAAGGATTTATGGTCAGTTAGTACTCAGACATTTAAATGTTCTTCCAGATAACATCTCCATTTCTTGCATGTGTGGTATATTGCTAGTAATTTCTTATTGTGTATTGGGTATCTCTGCTCAGTATTAGTTAGTTTTCTGCTTTTGTAACATACTGGCAGGAAGTCTTGCTGCCCTGGCTGGCAGATGCACAGGTCTGCGCCAATGGCGGTGTCACTGGCATCTGACTCAAGCTTGTAGCACCCGTTATTGTTAGGGTATTGCAAGATTGGTGCTTTGATCAAAGCTTGTTTTAATAGTTGGAAATTCTTGTCACATTCTGGAGTCCAGATGAATTTCTTTTTGGCATTACCCTTGGTTAAGTCATTGATTGGTGTGGTTTGTTTTGTGCAGTCTTTGATGTATTTCCTTAAGTAAGCTACCATACCAAGAAAGCATCTAACTTATTTAACAGAGGTGGGACGTTTCATGTTATTTATGGCTTTTATTTTGTCTGGATCTGATTTGATGCCACCTTCAGAGACAATGTGGCCCAAGAACAGGAGTTTCTTTTCCATTAACTGGCACTTACTTGGTTTTGCATAAAGTTTGTGCTTTGCAAGTCAATTGAGTGTCTTGTGGACATGTATGAGGTGTTCCTCTTTTTTTTTGAGAATATGCTGATATTTTCAAGGTAGCACAATGTATTTGAGAGACCATTTAGTGCTTGGTTCATCATAGTGACAAATGTTGCAGGAGCGTTGGTCATCCCAAAGTTCATTACTCTACACTCAAAGGATCCAAATTGTGTACAGAACACAGTTTTTGGTATGTCCTTTTCCTTTACTTCAACTTGGTTATAAGCTGAGGTGAGGTCAATTTTGGAGAAAAATTTGGCACCTGAGAGTCTTGCAAACAGATCCTCTATAAGAGGAAGAGGGTATTTATTTTTTATTGTGATTGAATTTAGTGCTCTGTAGTCAGTTACTAGATGCAGAGTGCCTTCCTTTTTCTTTACAAAGAATGCTGCTGCCTCCCATGGGGATTCAGACGGGCGGATGAAGCCTTTTGCTAGATTATCCTCAATATGGGTTTTGAGGGTTTGGGTCTCCATGGGGGAGAGTCTGTAGAGGAGTGCAGGTTTGGGCATGTCAGGGATTCCTTTCCTAACTCCCTTAATTATATGGATCACAGCAACAACATAGCACATACTCCATAGCATAGACACCAAGTTCCAAACACTATTTTTGTAAAAATAGGGATTGGAACAGGATTTGAACTCAAAACCTTCAGAAATCATCAACTGGTAGTTTAAACGTAGCTAAACAACTTACTTTAGCTATTTATAATTCTAACATTGAATTGATTTTTGCTTTTGAACCTTGAAACAGTTTTGAAAAGGTTAGTACATCCAGCAATAACGTCACTTACCGCTCAGCAGTTGATTGGCTGCATTGGCTCATCCTGGCACCTTTGGATCTATCAAATGAAGATGAAAACAAGGCTCTGTTCCGCACTTTACTTGAGGTTCCTTATGTAAACCGCTTTAATTTACAAGATCTTGTAGTTTATCTCCACTCTGTCTATGCTAGAAATAATATTATACTACATATACAGTCAGAAATTTATGCCCAGCTGATCAAGGTATTAGTTTCAGCCATCCTATCTATGCAAATTATTGGAAAATATCTCTCACCTCTCCCAATATCTTCTTAACTCACTCAGCCTCTACTTTTAGGCTAATTAAGTGTAACAACTTTCCCAAACTTAGTTGTTCCAACAATAAAGATTATTACTCTTCTAGCTACTCCTCCATTTTTTTATAACACTCCTTTTTGAAGCCATGAGGGGAATTCTTTTCCTATCCTGGTTTCTAGCCTACTTCTTAACCAAGGTGTACGCCTTGGAAAATCCAACTACTACAACTGACTGGTATAATTCCTCCCCAGATAACGCCCACCAGAAGGAATCCCTTGCTCATGGATGGTTCAAATATCCTTCTGGACACTGGGGACGTAAATTCCACTATGGCTGCTTGTTTGCTTCCCCACCCACTTAACCCACTCTGGTTAGACCTTATGCCTCCTTTTACCTCTTGACGTATTTGGTGGGCTACTATCTACTCAGACAATTCAGTTCTATGTTTGTGAGATTCACTTACCTAGGACAACTTGGACATCTTGCAATGTTCATGGCTCCTATTGTCTTGATAATAGCAGGCTTGAATGTAGGGGCCTTGGCCCATCAGCTGGGAAGTTTATTCTCCGCCAAGTGGGTCCCTGACAGTTTGTTGGAACCCATTTTGAGCTTCTTACTTAGAAGTTCAGAACCAACCCCTGCAAACTACCTGCTATATACTGCAATTATCAAGAGTCTTGCGGTCACCTTGGTTACTACCATCATCAGCCTGACCACCTATTGTCTGGTTTGCCTTTCCCTCCAGACCAGAACTGCTGCTGCTGCCAGTACAACAGCTCTTCAACAGGTTCAGAACAAAACCATGGTACTAAACCAGATTTCAGCAGTATCTCCTGACAACAACAAAGGTAACAAGATCCTGATGCTCCTGGCCTTCTCAAAATCACTGTTTGAAACATTGCCTGTGCAATTCCAGACTGACACACAGAAGGTCCATCACGTGGCCAAGAAGCTCACAGGCAAGACTTGCTTCTGGTACGCCAAGGCCACCCTTCAAGGGGAGAAGTTACTAAACAACTACCCTGCCTTTTGCAACTCCTTAATGTCTACTGTAGTGCCAGCACAGATCACCAAAGAGCTCTGCAACCGCATAATGACCTAGTATCAAGGCAGAATGTCCACCAAGGACTATATTGAAGAATTCTCTTGTCTCAAAGAAGCAATTGGGATGACGGACACCAAAGCTTGCTACCTTTTCTAGAAAAAATTATCTCTGGAACTCAAGAACTTCTTAGCCCACCATGTACTACCTGATAAGTTTTCTGAGCTTACCAAAGAGGTATTGAAATGGTCCTCCAAGGTAAAGCAGCTTTCTTCTTGGAACAACTCCAAAACTATGCCCACCTGTAACTTACCATCCCATGCCAAGGTTCCAAAAGGATTAGTTCTTAAACCCGGGGGAGGTTACCAGTTAGCCCCCAAAGAGAAACAACATCAAGTCCACAAAGAATTGTGCCTCTACTGTGGACAGAAAGGACATTCCTCTAAGGATTGCCAGGCACTCTCAAAGGTACAATCTGCTTCAGGCCATCTTCTTTTGACCACAGATGCTAATAAAGCTTTCACTCAGTCTTACGCTCTTTTGCCCGTTTTTCTAGACCACAAAGTTGGCACTACGTTCAGCTACGCACTGATTGACACAGGAGCAATGGGGAACTTCATTGACCAAGATCTTTTGACTTTGTTAGGGTTTGAGACCTCAGGGCTAGCCTCGGTAAGACTTGCTGAAGGTACCCCTGCCCAAGTAGGACATCTTTTAAAACCTCTCCACGCCCAAGTGGGGAACATTTCATACCACATACCCACCTCTATGCTCTCTAACTTGGCCTTCCTGTCAGTCTTGAGATTTCCCTGGTGTCAGGAAGCCAAGTTAAAGTTCAATTGGGACACCAACTCTGTCACGCTTCACTCCCACAGACAAACAACCACGGTTCCTCTCAAAAAACCGTATCATCAAGTACCAAAGAACTTCACAGCGTACTTAAACTCTCTACTTCTTGTGGGGAGTCCAACACCTGATTCTATTCCAGAGGAAATTCAAGACTTAAAAACAGCCTTTAGCAAGGAACTCTGCTCTGTCCTTCCTGAAAGAAGACCATCCAATCTTAGAATTGACTTGATACCAGGCTCCTCCCCCATCTGGGAAAAACTCTATCCCATGAACCAAGCACAGGGAAATGCAATGAAGGCGTACCTTGAAGAAAACTTAGCAAAAGGGTTTATGCGTCAATCTAACTCCCCATGTTCATCACCCATGTTCTTTGTGGGGTAAGCGGATGGGACCTTGAGACCTGTTGTAGACTTCATCAAACTAAACTCCATAACCATTAAGAACCAAAACCCCTTACCATCTTCAGAGTCCTTGGCCAACTGTCTTACTCAAGCCAAGGTTTTTTTTCTAAACTAGACCTCCACATTGCGTATAACCAGATACATATTGCTTAAGTTCATGAATGGAAGACGGCAGTTTGCACTTCCTTGGGGCTCTATGAATACCTTGTGATGCCCTTTGGGTTGAGTAACGCCCCTGCAGCCTTTCAAGGCCTAATGAGTGAGGTTCTCTTTCCTCTACTTGACGTCTGCGTTGTTGTCTACCTTAACAATATTCTGGTATACTCATAGAACAAGGAGGCCCACACAAAACATCTACAAGAGGTCCTCCAACTGCTCATTGACAACTGTCTGTTCTGTAATCTTGAAAAATGCAAGTTTTTTGTCACTGAGATTGAGTTTCTTGGGTACAAGATTAACCCAGGAGGGTTTGCAGTCGCTCCTTCCAAGATCCAGGCAGTCCTGGACTGGCCTTGACCTACAACATGTACCAAGCTTTGTGGCTTCTTGGGCCTTGCAAATTTTTGCCGCAAGTTTATCAAGGACTTTTCTGCTACCGCTCTCCCTCTCACACATCTTACCTCTGAGAAAGTTCTGTTTGCCTGGTCACCTGAAGCTGATTGGGCCTTTGTAACCCTCAAGAAGCAATTCACCTTGGCCCCTGTCCTTCTCCGTCCAGATCCTGAACGTCAATTTTTTGGACACAGACGCCTCTGACTTTGCCCTTGGAGGGGTGTTGCTGCAGCTTGGGGAGGATAGTGAACTCCACCCTGTGGCGTTCTACTCCTATAAGCTGCTCAACTGAGAGAGAAATAATCACGTATACGAGAAGGAACTATTTGCCATTGTCAAATCCTTGGACCACTGGTGTCACTACTTAGAAGGAAGTAAATTCCCCATTCAAATCAGAACTAACCATAAGAACCTACTCTACTTCACTGAGAAGAGAAAGGTTAGCCCACATCTGGCATGATGGGCTATAGATCTGCTTGCCTTTGACTTCAAGATTAGTTATATGCCTGGACACAAGAATGTAGTACCTGACAACATCAGTAGACGAGAGGATTTGGATGATCCAAGTCAGTCCTATGTTAAACACAATGAACATGCCATACTTTCTGAAAATCAGTTCCTCTCCCACATCATGACCTTATCCTATCTATTCACCTTAGACCAGGACATCATAGCATCCCAACTCTTGGATAAGGAGAACGTTCCCACCGGGCTTACACTAAACAACAGATCTTGGTCAAAGAATGGAAGCCTTTATGTACCAACCAATGAACACCAACAAACAATCCTGGAAAGCTTCCACAACTACCCTCTAACAGGACATGGAGACATTTGCAAAATGGTCAAGAGAATCCAACAAAGATACTGGTGGCCTAATCTGAAGAAGACAGTTGCCAGATATATCACCACATGCATGCTGTGTGGCTGCAACAAACCCCCCACCATGAAGCCCCAAGGGCTACTCAAACCATTGCCCATTCCTCCGCGCCCTTGGTATTCCATCTCCATGGACTTTATTGTGGATCTTCCAGAGAGTGACAACATGCCCGGCATTTTTGTGGTAGTAGATTGGCTAACCAAATATGCAATCTTTACGCCCTTCAAGCGCGCAACAGCAGAAGACACTGCCAACATGCTCCTCACTCATGTAATTGCCAACTACGGGATTCCCAACAACATCATCTTAGATCAAGGTACACAATTCACATTCAAGTTCTGGCAGTTCCTAATGAAGGCATTACAGGTGAAAAATCTCATGTCCACATCCTTTCATCCCCAGACTGACAGACAGACAGAAAGGTTTAACCAAGTTCTGGAAGGATTTCTCAGGAACTATGTGAACTTACAACAGGATAATTGGGTGACCTTACTTCCACTTGCCCAACTGTGTTATAACACCAATCACCATGACTCTATTGGAGTATCCCCCTTCTTTGCCAACTACAGATATAACCCTGAAGACCTTCCTGACCCTACAACCAAAGACACTATACTTTGGCGCACCAATGGGCAACTTCTTTACTCAAGAATCATCAACAACTCAAGACACAACTAGAAAAGACCATCCTGCAGTATAAGATCCAAGCTGATAAACATTGAAGAACACCTGAAGACATCCAAGTGGGAGATTATGTTTTCCTCAGTGCTAAGAATCTCAAACTGGACATTCTGGGGCAAAAAGTGAGACAAAAGAAGATTGGTCCCTTGCTGGTCCTTGAACAACGCTCTGATGTTAAATTCCGACTCAAACTTCCTGAAGGCTCCTCTGCCCATGATGTTTTCCACATTAGCCTTCTGTCTAAATTCAAGAGGTTACCATCTGACATGGACCATAGAGACCCTCCTCCTATCATCTTGAACCATACCCCAGAATGGGAAGTAGAAGACATCCTCAATCACCGCACCTCCTGAGGCAAACTTCAATACTTGGTGAAATGGAAGGGCTACAAGGTAGAATCAAACTCCTGGGAACCAGAAGAGAATCTAGAGAACACACTGGAAGTCCTCTCACATTACAAAAAGACTCTGGAAGAGAAGGGCTCTCTTGGGGAGGATAGTGTCAGGGATTCCTTCCCTGACTCCCTTAATTATATGGATCACAGCAACAACATAGCACATACTCCACAACATAGACACCAAGTTCCAAACACTAGTTTTTGTAAAAATAGGGATTGGAATGGTATTTGAATGCAAAATCTTCAGAAATCATCAACTGTTAGTTTAAACATAGCTAGAAACTTAATTTAGATATTTATAATACTAACATTGAATTGATTTTTGCTTTTGAACCTTGAAACAGTTTTGAAAAGGTTAGTACATCCAGCAATAACGTCACTTACCGCTCAGCAGTTGATTGGCTGCATTGGCTCATCCTGGCACCTTTGGATCTATCAAATGAAGATGAAAACAAGGCTCTGTTCCGCACTTTACTTGAGGTTCCTTATGTAAACCGCTTTAATTTACAAGATCTTGCAGTTTATCTCCACTCTGCCTATGCTAGAAATAATATTATACTACATATACAGTCAGAAATTTATGCCCAGCTGATCAAGGTATTAGTTTCAGCCATCCTATCTATGCAAATTATTGAAAAATCCCTCTCACCTCTCCCAATATCCTCTTAACTCACTCAGCCTCTACTTTTAGGCTATTTAAGTGTAACAACTTTACCAAACTTAGTTTTTCCAATAATAAAAATTATTACTCTTCTAGCTACTCCTCTATTTTTTTTGATAACACTCCTTTTTGAAGCTATGAGGGGAATTCTTTTCTAATCCTGGTTTCTAGCCTACTTCTTGACCAAGATGTATCCTTGGAAAATTCAACTCCTACAACTTAATGGTATAATTCCTCTCCCAATGACGCCCACCAGAAGGAATCCCTTGCTCATGGATGGTTCAAATATCCTTCTGGACACTGGGGATGTAAATTCCACTATGGCCGCTTGTTTGCTCCCCCACCCACTAAACCCACTCTAGTTAGACCTTACGCCTCCTTTTACCTCTTGACGTATTTGGTGGGCTACTATCTACTTGGAGGATTCAGTTCTATGTTTGGGAGATTTGCTTACCCAGGACAACCTGGACATCTTGCAATGGTCCCGGTTCCTATTGGCTTGGTAATAGCAGGCTTGAATGTAGGGGCCTTGGCCCATCAGCTGGGAAGTTTATTCCCCGCCAAGTGGGTCCCTGATAGGGCATGGCTTTACATAAGTTGATGCCATGTTTTACCTCCTGTTTTGGTGGTAGCTTGGTGAGTTCTTCCTTGAATACATGAGTGTATTCATTTAGGAGTGCCGCAAGTTCTGGGCATTAGATTTTGGTTGTTTGTATATTATTGAACTCAGTGTACCTAATTAGTGTGGAGGGTATTATCTTTGGTTAGACTTTCTGAGTCATCTTGGTTTATGACCTGGAAAAATACTGTGTCTCTTAGAATGAGGTCATTGGGTTCTTTGAGGATGTTAAAATTGACTCTGTTGCGTTTGATGGTCATGGTTTTTGTTTTTCAACATACGCTGGGGTTTACTTTTGTGAACCAGTCCATGCCTGCTACAATGTTGTAGTTTATGTTGTTCATGACAAGTCCTTTGATGAACGTTTGTATGCCTTGGAGGTCAATTCTGAAGGGAGTTGTTTTGCCTTTGAGTAGAACCTTTGATTTATATGACATTCTGGCTTATTTGAAGTTGGATTTGACAACTGGTGTTTTGTACTTGGTTACAAATGGTTTGCTTACCATAGTGTGTTTTTACCAGAGTCAAATAGGATTTTATGTATATGAGATTTATAAGTGCATGGGTATAAATGAAGTTATGAGCAATCTTTAATTTTTAAGTTCATAAAAATGGAGGATTGCGGGACATGGGGGATGCAAGCAGCAAAGTTTGTGTCTTGGTAAAATTTCTTGTCAAGTTGGGGGGAGACAGGGGCACTTAAGACTGTTCCCCCTCCTCTTTTACATGTTTCTCTGTTTTGAGACCTTTGAGGTCAGAGAATATGGGATCAGATTCATAGTGGGTTTCTACTTCAGTGTTGTTAACTTTGGCGGTGTCCTCTTTCCTGGGACGGGAGCAGTTTGCACTTTGGCTGTGATTGCCATTGTTGTAATTGGAGTTCCCTTTGTTATGGTTGGTATTTTGGCGTTTGTTGCCATTGGATTTTTCTCTGCCATTGCCGTTTGCGGAGCAATTGTTGTCGTGTGCAGCATATTCCATGTTTGCGCGTTTTTCAGCGCGCTTGGCTTCAGCAATGAACACAGGAATGGAGGTGTTGGCCTCTGGAAAAATGAGTACAGTAACAGAGGGTTTCATTCTGTTGATGAATGAGGCTCTGGTATGTACATTGTCAGCTTGTGCTGGGTTTTGAATTTTACAGCGTATTTCCTCAAATTTGTTAGCGTAAGCTGAATAGTGGTCTTCTGAGGAAGATCACTGAGCTGTATTGCAATGTCTTGGAGGGATTCAGTGACGCAGAAATTGTGGGTGATGTTGGCTTTGAACTCTTCCCAGTTGTCAAGCTGTTCGTCCGTTTGTGAGCCAACCCAGGTGGCAAACCAGTTAGCTGCGGCCTTGTATAGGCGCTTGCTGGCTTCCTGGACCCATTTTTTGTGGGGGATGCGCTGGCGCAGAGTTTGGCAACTGTGTGGTCTAGCCAGTTGATGACGTTTTCTTTGTTTTTACCAAAGAACTTGTCAATACCAATGTACTTGGTGTTGGTAACTTCACCTGTGATAGGTGGTTATGCATTTGTTTGTGGTTGTAGAGAGCAACTGTATTGAATTATCTTGGTGCATGCTTTGGGCATGACCAGTCCTTTGAATATGGTGCATCCACTAGGAATATCTTCATCAATGTTGTGGACGCAGAAGTACGTTTTCCAGGTCTCCTGGGATGTGGCCTGGTTGAGTACGTGGGCAAAGGTGGGCGGGTTCTGTTCAGTCATTTTCTCTTTCATCAGCGTGGTCAAAAACCATAGTGCTACCAGTGATAAGTAGCGCCTTTTTGGGGAAGCTTAGAATATAAAAGTAGGAAGAGAAGAAGTATATTTTATTGGATAATACTTTAGGCTTATATAGCTTTAGCTGTGGCAGGGATTTAGTTGGATCAAAACAAGGGGCTGGTCATGTGCTGAATGGGTTTGAATTGTTGGATACCTGGACAGTCATGTGACATTGGTTTGGTGCCATTTTCAGTATGTCAAATGGTATATTGGAAAGGCACCAAACTGGGCAATGACTAGATGTTAGGTGTGATGGCAATAGCCGGAATACTTGTACATCCAGACCCTTGACACTTCTGTTGGTGCCTCATGTAAATCCTAATTGGATTATAATATACTCTGGAACAGCATCCATTCATCTCACTTGTTGTGTCAGCTCATTTTGTTTGTGGGTTAAACAATGCCACTTGATTTTTTCTATAATTTCATAGAAATGGCTAGTAAAATTTTGTTTATTTTTTGACAGTTCATTTATTAACCAAAAGTATTTAAATTATTTGAATCCTGAATCTTGTGCAACTTGGATTTTATTCAAATCTGAAATTGAATTGTTTAAATCTGAGGTATTTTTGATTGTTGCCATAGCTTTTAAAACTACTATAGTAATTCAGGGGCTCAAAACCAAAATCCAAGATTAAAAACACTGGGAGTCAACTCTATTTAACAATTTTGTTATTTAAAAGACCAATTTAAGGGGTAATTTATAAGTAAATTTACTAATGAAAATTAAAATTATATGTGATTGACACTCTAAAAGAAAAAGTGGCTGGTTTAACACTTTTTAAGCCAAATCCTAATTTTTATTAATAAAACACATATGCACTTATATAAAATTTATTATTTACCATTATATTTTTATTATTAGTGGTCATAATTGTTGATTAAGCTCCCAAGCACCACTATACTGGATTTAGTGGTCTACATATTAATCAAATACCCCACTTGATTTACATTAGGTCTATTCTGGGTTTGTAGATCAAGTGGTGCCACATAAATTAAGCCCAATTCATTAATAGAGTTAATATGTAATTTATAAAAAAATGTAAATTTGACTCCTCCCCATTTGACACTATTCGCTTGCCACATGATTGGTTCTGGATTTAACTAATCAAAGGCTTGAATTAAGGCTAAATTAATAAGTGACACACTATGGGCACCACTCAACACCCACCAACTTCAACTTTAACTGGGGGACTAGTGCAGAGAGCTTCTTAATTTTTTAACACACATTATGGTAAATAAAACACTTCCTTCTCCTCCCTGCACAGTATTATCACTAATAAACATACTCCTACTCATTTACTTTCCAAATTTTGTTTTATTTTTTAATGTTTTGTGTATATCAAAACTGCCTTGTTTTTTTGGGTTAACTTTCAAACCCATTTTTAAATTAAGCAAGTATTATATGTAAAAAACATAGTAATTTTGATTTTTTTGCTTGGCAGTAAGAATTAGGGAGTTTTCAGCTGATCAACAGTGCTAAACTTGACAATATACTAAGTTTTGAATGTTTAACCCCCAATAAAAATAATTTCATATAATAAATTTTTTTGCAATTATAATCTACTACTCTCCTACTGATCCCCATATAATTTTTATATATTTATTTTTAAATATACTTTTTCATTGATTTAGCTCTAATAATTTATGCTGAACCTAAAATCTTTAATGCTTCATCAAATATCACTTATTTTCCATGTTTTAACACTTTAGATCTATTCATTGAGTTTCTATTTTGCTTCTATTTAATTTTTTATGTTTATTTCTTTGTTAAATAAGACTTTCTTTGCATACTTTGCACTTAGATTTTTCTTTGCTTTACCTCTTTGTTTTTAATATATCTTCTCAGTTATTTTATTTACAAAACTAACCTTTTCTTTAGCCAAGATCAAACAAGAAGAGCCAGCCTTCCAAGCGTCAAGTCTCAAAGGGCTCTAAGGACCAAGAAACTATCACCAAGTGTGCCAAAAATACTGTAAAAACAAAGTCTCCCACTCCATCTCCCCCCACTTTTTCTCCTCCTGCCCCTCCTCCCCCTCCACTCTCATCTTCCCCTTCACCTTCATCTTCTCCCTGCAAGTCCTTGTCTAATAAAAGTGAGGATGATCTCATTGATCACTCTTTTTATGAGTCAGAGGCTGACTCTGAGCCTCCAAAAAAGCACCACACCAAGAAGTCAAAGGCTGCCAAGGAGTTCACCTCTTCTTCTGGTAAGAAAAAGGAGGCTTTCAAGCAGGCCTCAAAAAGCCCTTTCCCTCCTCCCCCTGATGGCTCTTCCCCCCTCTCTCATCTGACCCCCAGTATGAGCCTGAGGAATATTCCAAGAAGTTCAAAGCTTCTGGTCACGTGGCTTGGGATCCACTGGCCATCCACAATATCTGCAATGTGGACAGAGAGTTCTAAGTCCCCAAGCGCTTCCCCCATTTTTCCTCATCAGGTCAATAAAGGGAAGCCCTGGCTACGTTGCTGACAATTACATCTTTAACTGTAATAATCAAAAGCGCGCTACCAAGAGCAAGCACTTTATATGTGGGGATAATACTTGCAGGGCCCAGTTGAACACTGAGGGTTGAGAGCAGGTTACTGCTGAGAAGGGGAAGAACACCTGTGAGCCCCCCTAATCACCTGAACACTTGCATGCTGAAGTGGTACCTGGTCTAAGTCATCCCAACTTCTGCCAACCTCTGCGCATCAGATCTGGCCATCAAGGCCCTCCAATACCTGCAGTCCAACAATCTTAAGTTGGTGCCCACCCAGGAACAACTTGTTAAATTTATCATCAATAATAGAATCACTGCCAATCCCCTTCCCCCAAGGCCTCTGATGTCCTCTCTGAGACTACGCTCACCCACAAGCTCAAGCAGCTTCCAAGTGGGGAGCACTTCCTCCTCCATGACAACAGGCACAGCAGCAATGACTGCATAATCTGCTATGCCACTCAGCAGAACCTTCCAGAGTTAAAAAGGGCTTCAACCTGGCTAGTTGATGGTACCTTTGCCACTTGCCCCCAGATGTTAAAGCAGCTCTGGATGATCCATGCCCAGATAGACATCCAGGTTGTTCTACTCACTTTTTTTCTTCTTTGAAGAGCCACTGAGGCCATTTACACCTGGGCTTTCACCATCATCCACTACAAGCTTTCCCTCCTTCCCCCAACAACAACAATGCCAAGAAAACCCCACACCCTTGCTAACTCTCCTGCCATTGACAAGGACCAGGTCACCCTGGACTTGGAGGAAAAGGTAAGACTGAGAGCTCTGGGGTCTCACATTTTCATTATGGACTTTGAGCCTGCTCAGTTCAATGCATTTGAGCAGCTGTTTATCAGTGAGGTGAAGGGATGCCACTTCCACTACTGCTAAGCAGTTGCTTGGAATGTGCAGGCCCATGCTGAGCTAAGTAGGTTGAGCTGGAGGGACACTTTAGACACCTGCAAATTTGTGCTTGCACGATTTAGTGCCTTGGCTTTTTTAAAGCCAGAGCACGCTGTGCAGAGGTTTGAGGTTCTCTGAAAAGATCCCTAAATAGAAAAGCATCCAGAGTTTAGATTTTTTCTTGAGTAATTTAAGCCTGAGTGGATTGGGAAGGTTGTCACTCTGAGGCAAGGTAAGGCCTGAGCCAAGGCCAGATGGAATGTGTACCAGGCTGCAGTGAACAGTGAGATGAAAAACACTTTGGAACTTGAGGTGTATCACAAACACCCCAAGAATAACTTTGGGCTCCACCCAAAATTCAACAAGTTCTTTTCTCTTCTCCAGCACAAGCAGGAGAAGACTATCTCCAAGCTGTGTGACTTGGCCAACCGCGTCCCCCCACTAATCCCATCACCAAGTTGACCTTCTCCATCAAGGACATCCAGAATACGGCCAAGCACAAATATAAGGCCTCAGTGATTAAGCAGCAGCTTAAGCTCATTGTAAGTGCTCTCCTTGAAGGGTATAAAATGAAGAAGGGCAAAAAGGGGGAGAAAACTTGCTTGCTTATATGATTTTTACTTTTAACTTTTTCTTTAAATTTTACTTTTTAGTTTTGATCAGTAAGTTTTTAGTTTATTTTTCTATTTCATATTTTAATTATATAGCAATGCTTTTTTTGTGTATATATGGTAAGTTTGAGATAAATAGTTACAGTTGAAAGTGAATGAAATATCTTAATTTTAGTTAATTTCTTTATAAAACATAAAATTTAAAATTCCAATGAGATAAAAAATAAAGATAAACAAAATAATATAAGTTATGAAAAATGTAAAAAATAAAAAATTTATTTGATATATTTTATATAAGTCCAACTGTGAATATTTTAAATAAACAAAAAATATTTTTATAATTAAGAGTGTAAATTAAATAGTAAAATGATAAATATTTGCTTATTTCTCCTTATTCTTATTAATAAATGTATGATTTTTATTAAAATTTTGAGTTTTATGGAGTTAACTTAGTATACCATAATCATATGGCTTAATTTTTTACTAAAAGTTTTCAGTATACCAAGTACCATTAATAAAAAGTGTTGACTTCCAGTAGTTGATCAGTTAAAAAGCAGAATTATCACTTTATCTAAGAATTGATCAGCAGGGAGTCAATTTTACCACAGTTGCTATTTTAAAGGGCTTTTTCTAGTAGATCTGTTTATTTGGATGTGATATAAAAAACACTGTTTGAAGTTGCTTTGGCTAATCCTAAGTTGCTCTGGCAGTGAGCTTAGCTAGGGTTTGTACTAAGGAGCCATTCAAATACTCCACTCTGCTGTTGAACTGTGGAGGATATAGCGTAATTATTGTATGATTTACTCCTTTTTTTGGCCAGGTAGACATTTGTGCTTTCAGACGTGAGTTCTTTGCCTCCATATGTAATGAGTAGTTATGGTTTCCCATACTTTCTGAAGCTTTTTTTTGCCTATAAATTGACACACATTGTTGCCAAAGTGTCTTAACAGCTTACATCAAAGGTCATCTGGTGGCAAAGTCAATGGTGATAATGTATTTCTTGTTGTTGGATTTTCCTGGTATGTGGCCTACAATATCTAACATCCAAACCTTGAATGGTTTCTGAGTTTGGATTGGAAGTTATCAGGGATCCAGCCTGTGGGGGGGGGGGGTCTTGAGAACTTATGGGCAGACAGCCTGCAGGTCCTAAGGGAAGGGCCCATCACAAGATTGGAGCTAACTTTACAATATAAGATATAAATTTTCCCAGAAGAGCCCAGGGGCTGCTAGCAGGCACCATCAGATCAATCAGGTCAATGAGGATGATGTACATCACCCAAATATCTGTGTGGAGGAGGATTCATTGATTGCAACAGATACTTGCAGGCAGTTGGGCCGCAGGATAAGAGGTGGTGTCATTGGAACTAGATAGAGTGCAGGTAGTTGTACTTGTTACAGAGCAGCAGAGGAGGTATGATTAACTGAGTTCCTTCTCTACCAATGGTCTTGCTTTCTCTAGTTCTGGCTTCTGGGATGTAGATTAGGATTTCCTCTAGGGTGAATTCCAAATATGCCAGGTTGGGTGGGTATTCTGTGAAACGTAACGGGCCAAAGGGAGCTCCTGGTGGACAATATAGTTTAGGAAGTCAGTCTGCAGTTTCTTGGGGTTGTGGGTGTGAGGTACAGAACTGCAGGAGGTAGACTGCAAATAAAATAGAACTAAAATCAAATATGGAATAACCTGGTTGAACCAAAGGTTAATGTCATTTTATTGCAAGAATGGCAATGGGAAACTTCCTGGAAGCCCAGGGTATAAGTATATTCATCTGCCATGGAAAACTTTTATAATTTCCTTTGGGCCTGATGATATTGTCTATCAGAGTTGAGCAGCCCTTGGTGGCATTCATTGCTGGAGATATTTTATTGGCTGGCTTGAACTGAGAAGACTCAAATTTTCCTTTTGGGTTGCAGGATTGGTCAACCTTGGGTGGCCCACATTCCACAGGAAGTTTCTTTGCTTCCCCTGCTGCGGTAACCCAAGTTATTTCAGGATCCTTGACTTGGCCTGTTCTCTCATTGGTCAGATTAACAGGAACCTTTGGCGTGAGATGCCTTGAAGCAAGTAATTCTTGTTCATCTAAACTCAGTAGATTCCCTAAAGTCAAATCCTGCTCTGGTTTAAGACCAGGAAACTGTGAGCAGCTGGTTCTGCAGGCTGGCGGCCCACAGGGTTTTGGGGTTCAAATCATGTAGCTGAGATTTTCCTATGACTATAGTCAATTGGAGTTTGTAATTTGTGACAGAAGTACTTACTTAAGAGGTTATTGCTATTGATGTACTTCTTCCATACTTTGTACTGTTTCAAACCTTCCTGGACGTTGCAATATAGGGTGATTCATTAAGTCTTATGTTTCATGAAGTATTAGTGGTTTCTTCTTCTTGTATTTCCAAGATCTTGGTGATAGCATAAGATGGTGACTATTCTCTGGTGTATGAAATTTATGGGACTTGGTCCTGTTCAATATTTTTTATTTAGGATGCTATATACATCAAAAAAGGTGTACATTTTTGATCACTGTGTCAATATTAATATCTGTGATTACAAGAGGATGAAACTATTTATCCATGGTTTTAAGGACAAGGTGGGGTCAGTCTGAATCAAGTCTGTCCTAGACCCTGGAGACTCAAATGTAGATGGGGGAAAGAGTGTCTGTTGTTATGAGCTCTGGTCCTGTTTGTATTGAATCTTCATGGTTAACCTTTCAAGAAACATCATTAATTGTGATTACCTTTGTGAGAGATTGGTTTGAGTCTTGAACTAAATGAGAAAGTTGTATTCTGTGAGGACCTTAATTTTTCTTTATATTAAAGGTAGCAGCACAAAGTGACAAAGAAATGTACAATGGCAAGTAGTTCCTTGTTGCGGATAGGATATTAGCATTTCTGTCAGGGATCACTTGGGCCGGGATTTTTGCAGGTAAAGCCCACCACAAGAGAGGAGCTAACTTAAAGAAGTAGGAGAAGGACTTCCCCACTCAAGACCATGGGCCAGAGGCCAGGATTATAGTGTCAATCACCCCTGTTAGGGTGATGTACACAATCCCAATTAGCTTGCCAGTGTGATTGGTTAGGAGGTTGGGTGAGGAGGCGGGCATTGGCTTGGGGGTCACAGGTGGTTCCATGTGGAGTTTTTAGGCAGGCAGACAGGCAGGTTGTTGAATTTGCCTCCAAAAAACTTGGGTGTTGATAATATCTAGGGGCCTTGATGGTTGTATCTAACTGCAGATTTTATACAGGCCAAGGGATCTAGTTCAAGGATCTTTTCTGGGGTGTAATCCTTATATTCAGGTTTCAGAGGGTACTTTGTGAAGTGAACAGGACCAAAGGGAACACCTGAAGGACAGGAATCTGCAGGTGGAGGGCCAGGAGGGCAGATGATCTTGTACTGATTTGATAGATGGCAAAGACAAAATAAGGCAGTAGCTGTGTAAGCCAAAATAACAACCTTTATTCAAAAATGGCAATAAGTTTGAAGAACAGAGTCCTTGGGTCTATATAGCACCCCACTTCCAAACTTAACAATTTCCATGGAGGTTTCTTCAGGGAATTGGGAAATGTGGGTCTGGGTGCTTGGGTTTAAAGGCAGCAAAGAAGTATCCAGGCCAGGTGTTCTTTCATTGGTCAGAGATCTCAAATTGATTACTTGATTATCTTGCTCTAGAGTTGTGGTCATGGGGCCGGGCTGCGGGCCCATGCCTTCTCCTGGGGGTGACTATTGATTGGCTACTAGTGTAGCCATCAAACTCATGAAGCTAATGGTCAGAATTCTCTTGCCTCCATTAGGCGCTTTGATTGTTCACTAATTTGGTGCAATAATTCCTTTAGTTTGGCTTGCTTCAACATTCAGGCCATCATTCTTGGCCTCAGCTTATGGGGGCTTGACCCCAGGAAAACGCAGGCAGGTGGCCCCACAGTACTTAGGGCTGGCATCCTGCAGGAATTCAGGGTCAAGGTTCAGATCCTGCCATTGGGCCAGGGTTTCAAGGGGGAAAGAATTGGCAATCATTCAATTTCTCATTAGTTAGTTTGAGTGACTTTTTCACTACCTGTGTGACAGAAACTGCAGGATAATAATAAGCAGTCTCTAAGTAGTAAGAGATAAACAACCAAATCCACATGAAGTTGATGATAAGCCATCAACAAGGCTTCAAGTAACACTTGGTAAATTTCCAGAAGAAACACTAGGATTTGACAAGAATATTAAAGATAAACAGAGCAACTCAAAATAAATAGCTTGGGACAGAACCAGATAGTCTTCTTAGTAAAATTGAGGCTATTGAGAACTGGGGAGCTTCTTCTTCATTCTCAACAGTAAAAATTCCAGTATTGGGAGGTATTGGAGATAAATTTGTGTGGCCAGAAGAAAACAGACCAGAAATATGGCCCCATCTAACTGTAATAATTTGATTTAAAATCAATTTATAAGAAATATACCAAATTTGGCCCAGAACTGGGTGAATTGACAATTAAGATTAAGAATTGAAATATAAATGATTTTTTATTGAGGATAAAGTTTTTAGGCTATATGACTTTTGAGGACTCAACTGTTAAGAGTTCAACAATGAGAATGTTTTGTTATTCTCAAAATTATTGACTCAGCAATTTTCACCTGAATCTTTAATCCTTGGCTGTATTATTGTTTATTCTTCTCATGTATAACTAGACTATTACAAAAAAGCCCTTGGATGCTCAACTTCTGATAGCCCTTATGATCAATGAGTACACATCAAGTAGCTTTAATATTATTTCAGCTTGTCAAGGCTAACTTTGATTGGATACTCAGATCTTGGGCTTGTTTGGGATCTTCTGTAGCCCATTTTCTGTCAACAGTTTTGATTCAAGTCCTTTTAATTTGTTGATTTTTGAATATTTTTCTCACTTTCTGTGTTTTTTAAGTGGTAAAATTAATGTCCAGCATTAAGGAAGCTATCATGACAACTGACAGGTATTCCCCTATATTAGTCTTAATGCAAATAAATCTGTCTATTAAAGCGTTGGAGGCATCTGTTTCCATTTGGTAATCCATGCTGCGCTAGGATACTGTAATATGGGTGCTAAGACAAGCTTTTCTTTGAGCTACCAAAAACACAGGTCTCTATGAGCAGTCCATACAAATTTAGACTTGATGCCTGTAACTTCTGACAGCTGGGCAGTAAGGATGCTGCAATTGGTTATGAAATGTTGAATGTAGACAACCATTTCAAGGAAGGCCCTCAATTTTCCTTTGTCCTTTGGGATTTCATCTTGCATATGGCTTGTATCTTTTGCATATCAGGCTTGATACCATCCTTAGATACCATGTGGCCCAAGAAGATAAGTTTTTTGCGGAAAACTTGTCACTTAAACAGGTTTCAAGAAGCTTGTGTTATGCTAAGGTGATAAACATAGCTTCTAAGTCCGCATGATGTTGTTCCTCATTGGGATTATGAACAAATATGTTGTATAAGTATACCAGGGCATGCTTTTCAATAAGTGAGGCAAAACTTTGTTCATGAAGGCTAAAAATCTAGGTGATACATTAGGTAGGACATTTCATTTTGAAAACTGCATCTTGAAAATGCCATCTCAAAATACACCATCTCAATTTTTAGCTATTTCAATTTTATAGTAAAAACGCCATTTTGATTTACGGCATTTTGACTAAGGAAAAACAGTTTTAAAATTTTAGATTTTTTGAACCCCAAAAATAACCCAAAAAATTCTTAAAAAAATAAAATTCAAAAAACATTTCTAAGCTAAAAACGCCTCAGAAATCCAAATCTGCAATATAAAAATGGGGTCAATTAGTAGTAACATAGTTATGTAAAGCCCAAAAGTTAAAATAATCCCAAAAACAACTATTTCCATCTATTTTAACTACAAACTATACTTTAAAATAAGCATAGGATTGTACCAAATACCAAAAAAAGTCAAAGAATGGTAAAATCAAATAAAATAAAAGAGAATATAAAGAAGATTTTATTGCAAATAGGCTCAAACATTAGTGGAAAGAGATACTGAGAGGGCTTGAAGATGCTCAAGCTTACTATCCTTGGGATAGTAGGCAAGGACCACCTTGCTAATCTCTGTGCTGTTTTAGCAGAGTTACACGGGGAAAATATTTAAAAGCTAGATAATAATCTTTATTGGGAGATAGTGATTATATAGTTCATGTGAATCAATGGATAGCAGGAACATGATTGGTTTTCACACAGTTGGATGAAAGAAGGGGGTGGCTTGATCCTGATAACAAGTCAAGCACCAAAACAAGGTATCCACCATAAAGGATCACCATCTGTTCATGTTGTTGAATTTGATAATTTGAGTTGACTTCCTAGTCTGGCTTTGAGTGACCAGATAATTGTATTGCAGGTCACAAACCCGCTTGGTTGGAACCTTTCTGGCGGGTTGAGCCTGCAGTTTGGACACCCCCTGGCTGAAGGTTGGCCTCCTCTAGGGGCAGGCTGTCAGGGAGGTTTTCAGGAGCCCAGGCACTGTATTGAACTAGCTGCTGTTCTGTAGCAGGTAGGGCGGTTTCTTGTTGTTTCTGTCTTGCTTTGCAGGGTTGTAGGCGGTTTGGTGTAGGGTCTTGTCTTGCTTATGTTTGCCAAGCCCTTGCATGAGGTAAGTGTTATTGTTGTTTACCTTTAGAATGATTGCTGGCCCCACTTTTTCAGGTTGTAACTTGCTCTTGTCAACATTCATGACCCATACTTTGTCCCCAACTTCATGGCTATTGCGGATGGGAACAAATGTCTTTTGCAGATGTTCATCCTCTTTGGCTGTTTGCTCACAATTAGCCTCCATTACTTGAGGGCCTGAGCGTGGGGGGACTTCACTTGGAATTTCCAGTTTAGGTCCTGTCAATGCTTGAATGATATTTGGCTATGTGTTGTATATCAGTTCAAACAGGCTTTTCCTGGTGGATATGTTCACTTGGGTTTGACACACAAGTAGTGCAGTTGGTAGCTGCTTACACCAATCTTTAGGTCTCCCAGCAGGGAGTTTGGCTAGGGCTTGCACAAGGCTACCGTTAAGCTGCTCTACTTTTCCATTGGCCTGTGGATGGTATGGTGTTGTTACAGTGTGTTTGACCCCATTCTTGGTGAGGTATACATTGGTGTTTTTGTTGTTAACTCTTTGCCTCCATCAGTTATCAGGACTTCTGGCTTTCTGAACTTGCTGATTATTTCTTTGCAAATAAATTGTCAAACGTTATTGCCAGTGTGTGCCTTTACTGCTTGGGCTACTAGCCATCTTGTTGCAAAGTGAATGGCGGTAAAATGTATTTCTTGTTGTTGTGTTTTCCTGGCATGGGGCCAACAATGTCAAGAGCCCATACTTTGAAAGGTAGCTGTGTGCAGATAGGGAGTACTGAATTTGTCAGGGTTTTGCTTTTTTCAAACTTTTTGCATACCTCACATTGGTCTAGAACTTCCTGGACATTGTGGTATAAGGTTGGTCACCAGGCTTTATGTTTTAGGAACTCATATAGGTTTCTGCTCTTGGTATGTCCAAGGTCTCTATAGTATCAAATGATAGTGTTGACTTGCTGATGTGTGGGGATCTAGGAAATGGTTGTGCCGTCAGTCATCTTTCTGTGAATAGTCCCATATATGTCCGCAAAGAGATGATCATTCTTAATGACTGTTTCTTTGGTTATGTTGGTTATGCCCGGGGGAAACCCTTTGTCTTTTGTTTGTAGCACCAGGAGAGGCCAGTCTGGGTTGAGCCCATTCTCTCCTCTTGAAGCACGGACATATAGATGGGACAGAGTGTATGCCATGGCAAGCTTGGCCCCAGGCTTGTACTGGATGAGCATGTTAAACCTCTCTAATAGTTCCATCCACTGCGCTTGGCGGCATAACAGATTTGCTTGGGTCCTGAAATAGATGAGTGACTTGTGATTGGTTAATACTGTGAATTCTTCCTGGCGTTCTAGGTAGCAGCACCATTTGACTAGGCAGTGAACAATAGACAGCAGTTCCTTGTTATGGATAGGGTATTGACACTTGCTATCTGTCAATTTCTGCAATTTGTAGGCTACAGGCAGGAAGTCACCGTCACTATTTTTGATTTGTAGTACTCCCCTAATGGATGCATCTGAGGCGTTGGTTTCCATCTGGTATTCCCTGTCACATTTGGGTTATTGCAGGATGGGAGCTGTTGTGAGCTTCTCTTTGAGGCTTCTAAAACAGAGGTCACATTGGGGGGGGGGGTCCACACAAACTTAGATTTGGCGCCGGTTATGGCAGATAAGGGGGCAGTCAAGACACCACAGTCAGGTATGAAGCGCCATACATAGACCACCATTCCCAAGAAAGTGCAGAGTTCTGACTTATCCTTGGGTTATGGCATCTTTAACATGGCCTGTATCTTTTGACTGTTAGGTTTGATGCTGTCCTTTGAGACTATATGTCCCAGGAAGGGTAGTTGCTCACAGAAGAACTGGCACTTAGAGGGCTTGGCCAACAGTTTGTGTTGTGCCAAGGTTGCAAAGACTGCTTCCAGGTCTTTGTGGTGCTGTTCCACCAAGGGACTGTAGACCATAATTTTGTCTAGGTACACTAGGGCGTGTTTGCCTATGTGGGGCGCAAACATTTCATTCATGAAGGTTACAAAGGTGGACGGGGCATTGGTCATGCTAAAGTGAGCACCCCACATTTGTAGGAGCTGTATTTAGTGTGGAAGGCCATTTTGGGGATGTCTTCCTCCTTGATACAAATCTGATTGTAGCCAGCGGTTAGATCAATCTTGGAGAAGACAGTGGCTCCTCCCAAGGCATTGAAGTGGTTGTCAATCAGTGGCAGTGGGTAACAATTCTTAATGATAACTTTGTTCAGGGCGCAGTAGTCTGTGACCAGACGTAAGGTACTGTCCTTCTTAGCCACAAAGAATACAGCAGCCCCAAAGGGAGACTGTGAGGGGCAGATAAGTCCTTTTTCCAATGCTTCCTTGAGGTAGGCGCATAAGGCGTTGTCTTCATTTGGGGTCAGCCTGTAGATAGGGTGCGCCTTGGGTACAGCCCCTTGAGTTGGATAGAGTGCTGAATATGCTTCTCAGGAGGCAGCCCAGGTAATGTTTCCTTAAAGATTTCTGGGTGGCGGGCCACAATGTTGCAGTCCTGAGGCGTGGAGGTGTCCTGGTGGTCTTTGAATTGTATGATCTTGTACTGGCAGGAGTCCCAGTCAATTGACTTCAAATCTTTCTTCTTGCCCTGGGTTTCTGTGATACGCACAAAGACGTGGTTGCATAGTAATTGGTCCACAGAGTCAGGGTAGATCTGGTGATTGACACCTTCACATTTGATGGTCAACACTGAAGTTGCCCAGTCTACGTGAGGATTGTTCTTTTGTAACCAATCTAGCTCCAGTACAATGTCAAACTTTGGGAAGTCAATGACGGGACCTTAGATGGTGGAGTGAAGGTTCTCAAGCATGACAGAGAAGGGGGCAGTTTCCTTTGTCACGGCAATGTGGTGTTCATCAGCCAGGACCACATTTTTAATCCGCAAAGGATTAGTGGCCAGCTTGAACTTATTCACAATGTTGCTGTTGACTAAGGTTCAGTCTGCGCCCTAGTCCAAGAGTGCTGAGACTGTGTAACTGCAAAAGCAGAAAGGATAGGACATCAATTTATTGGGATTTCTGGCAATGGTAAACAGTACTGGGTTTCCAAGGGCACCTGAATCATTGGACATTGGTCCACGTCCTTGGGTTGGTATTCATTGTTGGGAAAGTCAGGAGTTGCGTGGGGAGAGCTTGGCTTGCTTAGTGCTCTCCCCGGGCTTTTCCCTCATCTTGGTTGCCTTGTGTGGTGGTGACTTGGAAATGGGTACAGTTTGACTGCCCATTGTTTCCGTTTCCATGTCCATTAGGACCTGTGGGCTTGTGGTTGGCATTGCTCCTGCTGCCTCCAGGAGGTGGTTGAGAGGAGCGCCTGCTTGGATGGGAATCCTTGGGTCTTTCTTGTTTCCCAGTTTGTGCCTTGTGAAGAGCATTGGGTGTCTGTTCCTCTTTTTCTGCTTCACATTATAGGCTTTGCAGGTTGGTCACCTGATCCAGGTTCACATGTCTCATCACGTGCAACTTGAGAGCGTTGTAGTACATGAGATGTGTGGCTGGGGTGTCAAAGGCCATGTCAGAGGGTGCACAAAGGCAGAGTTCCTTGTAAGCGCGGTTGAGTTCCTTTATAATGCCTGTCTGGGTCAGGTTCTTTACTTGGCAAATGATCATGAGCGCTGTATCCTATAGCATGAATCTTGCCAGGAAGTCTTGCTTAAAGGTATCCCATTCTTGTCAGTGTGCTCTTTGTGGCACTTGTTGTACCAGGTGCCAGCATCATGGGTCAGGAAAATGGAAATCACTGCAATCCAAAATTGCTGTGGGCATTCCATCTGAGCTAGCTTACTCTGGGCGGACTGGATCCATGCGGCGGTGTTGTTGTTGGCCCCGGCAAAAGGTTCCAAGGCGGCGCTTCATAGTCTTTGAGCTACATAGGTGGGCATGGTGGTTTTATCAGCTGGTTGCGGCATTGATGTCGGAGCCTGAAAGAACCCTTGTGCAGACATGGCGTTGAAGGCGGGTAGAGGGATTACCGTGTTTTGGTATAGGACAAAACCATCAGGTATTTTGGTACCAGGAGTGTACAGAGTCCAGTTGGGGGCAAGAGGCTAGACATAATTCTGTCAAGGATTTGTTGACTGCGGTGTGTGTGGGAAATAGGCGGAATTTTTCAAGATAAGGTAGGATGGAAAATCTACCTGTGCTACTAATGTCATAACTGTGCTGTTTTAGCAGAGTTACATGGGGAAATATTTAGAAGCTAGATAATAATCTTTATTGGGAGATAGTGATTATATAGTTCATGTGAATCAATGGATAGCAGGAACATGATTGGTGATCATATGGTTGGATGGAAGAAGGGGGTGGCTTGATCCTGATAACAAGTCAAGCGCCAAAACAAGGTATCCACCGTAAAGGATCATCATCTGTTCATGTTGTTGAATTTGTTAATTTGAGTTGAATTCCTAGTCTGGCTTCAAGTGACCAGATAATTGGATTGCGGGTCACAAACCTGCTTGGTTGGAACCTTGCTGGCAGGTCAAGCCTGCGGTTTCAACATCTGTATACTTTTTCACTGCTTTGGTCTTCTTGGGGGTCGCCTTTGGTCTTCATACCAGTCTTAAAGAGGTGGGCAGAGATGGCTTGTTGGGCTTTGAGGTGGACCATGATCTTATTGAATTTGGACTATGAATCCTAACCCTTGTGGCAAACTGGCTATGCCACCCTTCAAGGGAAGAGGTGGTCTTGATCAACCTGTCTTTGACCTTCTTATAGCAGTTCCAGGTGATTGAGTCACCGCCTTTTCTAATGTGGCGTGCTCCTTGGAAGATGCCAACCCATTGAGTCTCAAAATACTCAATAAAGGGCGCAAAGGCTGCCTGGTTGGCCTGGATATAGGGATGGCAGAGGAGGGCATAATAAAAGGTATTAGTCTCCTCCTTTTGCACAAGGGAGGGTAGCAAAGCAATTAAAAACATCCTTTGCTTCTTTGGTGCCTTCAGTGTAGACCAGCTCATGAAGTTCAGAGCACTTTTGGAGGCGGCAGCAGAGTGCCTGCCGGAAGTGGAAGTAGCATCCCTGAGGGGGAGCTCTTGAAGACTCAAATAAAGGCATTTTCTTGAGCCTGTTCAAAATCCACTACCAGATATTCATGGTAGGGAAGGCTTTCTGGTTGCTTTCTGGTTGGGGTGGCTTCCTCTTCCTGGGACTGGGCCTTCTTCTTGTGCCCTCTGGTTTTCTTTGGCTCCTCTTCAATGGTTGGGAGGATTTCATCAAGTTTGGCCTTTAAAATTGTGAGTGCCTGGACATATGTTTCCTGCTTCTTGTTGGGAAAGAAAAAGAAGACAAGGGTAAGAACTAGATTACTGACCTGCCCATGGATATTCCAAAGCTGGCTGAAGAGCTTTGGGCAGGTTGAGAATGTTCCATCTGCAAGCCAGGTCCTGCATTTAAAAGGTTGCACAGATCCTGGCTTGTGGCAAAGAAGATGATACGCTCTGGGGCATGTTGACCATCATTGTGAAGAAAGAATCTCTCCTCATGGCAAGATAGTTTTTACTCCTTGGTAATGATCAATTGGTCAATGGAGCTTGCACTGATGCCTTCAGTGCTCAGAGCATATCTCTGATCAGTGAGATACCTCTGTAATTTGAGGCACCACCAACAGTTACTAGTTGGGTATCATTTAGATTAAGGAGCACATTGTTGACAACCTCAGTTGCAGTTTGATCCTTTGTGGTTGGGATCACCTGGCAAAGAAACCAGCGGATCAGTTGATAGAGAGGGTCAAAAGGCTTGGCGCAGTCATGCCCAATAGTCAGGGCTTTAAACCAAGTAAACCCATAGGTGGTGAGTCTAGCTGGACAGCCAACATTATCACATTTGAAGTGATGTTGACGGATGGGTTTCTTCTTGTTGTTGCAGCTGAAGCTGTAGCCCTTGTAGACAAAGCCAGCACCCCCTTTCTTAGTCATAATTGGATAGCTGATAGGGTACATTATTGGCACAGCAAAGGTGCCATTTTGGTTCCATACATTGTGGATTGAGTTAAGATCCCAGAGCTCAATTGGCTCATCTGCAGGAGCACCAGGCTCCTGCTCCTCTTCATCCTCAGGCTCTGAAGTGGGGCCAGAATGGCAATTGAATTTGAATAACTTCTCTTTTTGATCAGAGGGAGAGTAAACAAAAGGAGAGTGGGAAGGGGTTGGGCTTGTTTCCTCAGGCTCTGGTGAGGGCATAGGTGTCTTGGGAGGAGCTTTATCCTTAGCAGGCTGCTTTTTAGGGGTAGTTTTGGCCTTCTTGGCCTTAGGAGGAGTGATCTTGGACTTTGAAGCCTTGGAGGCCTTGGGCGCAGCTTTAGTGGTAGGCTTGGGAGGCATCTAAAAGTGAATTAGCATCAAAATGTGGGAATTTGGGGGTTGTTTTATAAGAGAAAAATAGATTTTTTTTAATATTAAAGTAGTAATAATTTTTACATAGAATTGTAAAGAAGATTTAAAAATATATACTATCAAAATTTCAATGCTTTTTATCTTGTAAAAATATTTTTTTTCTTAGTAACTCAAGTATGCAAAACTTTGAGTTTTGACTGAAAACTTGCAGTCAAAATGGAGTTTTTGAAGTGACGCAATTGAGGTGCTGTAGCTCAAAAACATAGTGTTTTTGAGCATTTTTATATTAAATTAACAAATTTACGGTGGAGCTACCTCAACTGGGCCAAATAGTAAAACTTGAATTTCTCAAAAACTAGCTTACACAACTGGGAGTAAAAAGTACCCAGTTGTTTAGAGAAGACAAAAATATATATTTGCAAAGTTTCAGTGAATTTCTTACAATTTTTAATACTATGGTTTTTAACGTGAAAATGTACTTTTTAAAAGTGAAAAGCAAGAATTGAAACTGGGAAATTGATATGGCGTAGCATGGTGTCATATATAATTCCCCCTTATTTTTCCCTATCCATTGTGCGCATTGAATCAATTGGGTGATACAAAACCCAGTGGAATTTGAAGTGACGTAAATCAAACTGGTGTAATCACCTTCTTTTATATTTAAATAACTATTAAATTTTTTTATTAAGAGAACTCCTATCAATGTATCCATGTATAGATAAGTTATAAAGTACATATAGCAAAACTATTTTTTACCCAGCAATGACAACCACTAGTAGGACTACCATTGTAGTGCTAAAAGATTCTAAGGGTAAGGTTGAAAAAGCTGAGCAGCAACTGGGGGAACACAGCAGGACTATTATCTCCTTACACAACAGAACTTCTCTATTTGAGCTCTGCAAGTAATCTAAGAATGTTAAGTTGGTTGTTATGTTTTATTCAATGATGTCTTTATTGCGGCTATCTGAGGGCCTTATATAGTTGGAAATAGGGGAGAGAAAAGAAAGGGTGAGTCATCCTGACTTAATTCAGGTGTTGCAGCAAAAGTAGGCCCTTTTTTGGGAACTAGGTCTAGAATATGGTTTCAGAATGTTCATCTGGGGGGTCATACTTGTTGGTAAGGAGCAGAAGGTCTCTATACCAAATTAAAAATTGGGGAAATTGATGAGCTACTAATTGCCATATGTATAGGCTCCTCCAATGAGTCACCAATCTACGCATCTGCGGCTAGCCGCAGATGCGTAGATTGGTGACTCATTGGAGGAGCCTATACATATGGCAATTAGTGACCATAATGGATAACTCTCCAATGCATCTGTGGCTAGCTGCAGATGCATAGATTGGTCACTAATTGCCTCAATGAAAGTCACTACAATGGGTCACTCTCAGATGCATCTGCGGCTAGCCGCAGGTATGTCAATTAGTGGCTAATCAGAAATTGATCTTTATGTTTCAATGGGTAACTCTCTGACCAAAAACGCAAGAAAGGGCAGCAGTTCCCCTATGCTTTTCCTTATAGGGTAGTAATCTCAACATGGTAATATCTGTAGACAGCGCCCTGCACCACAACCATAGTGGTGTTATTTTAAGTTGTTCTTAGTATAATTGTCTTGGATTAATACCATAGGAACATCTTCTGATTGTATACAGCAGGCTTTATTTTAGTGCAAGAATAAGCTTATTTTAGTTAAAGATAAATAGTGTGATTCAAAATGAAGTAAAATCAAGATTGCGTAAACACGCCTCACACTAAGTGATTTCATATGTAAATAAAGTTAGCAAAATAAGATTTAATTAATTTGACTCAAAATGCCAAAATCAAGATGGTGTACTTTTGGGATGCCACATTATAAAATTATAAGTGAATTTTAACTATTTTTATATTTTTTATTTTTTTTGTGATTCAAAATCACTAACACAAAAAACGCCATCTCAAATTTAATCTGAGATGGCGTAAATTGAAGTGCCGTTTTTGAAGTGGCATGTCTTACCATACATCAGTCATGCCAAATTTGAAGACAACCAATTTTTAGGATCCATATTTAGTACAAAAATCTGTCTTGGGAATGTTTCCTTGATTGATGTGTATTTGTTTGTAGTCTGTAGCTATATATAATTTAAAGAATATCAGGGCGCACCTCAGGGAATAAAAAAGCTCATCAATTGATGGTAAGAGATAATGGATCTTGATAATGACTTTATTTAGGACCCAGAGGTTGATGACAAGGTGAAGAGACCCATCTTTCTTAGCTGCAAAGAATATTTCAGCACCAAAAGGGGACTGCAAGGGTCTAATGAGCCCTTTCTCTAGAGCCTCCTTCAGGTAGGCCCATAAATCATTGTCTTTATTGGGAGTAAGGTAATATATGAGGCATGCCTTAGGGATAATGCCCTTCAATTGTATAGAATGATGTATGTGCTTTTCTGGGCAAAACCTGGGTAGTGACTCTGAAGATTTTGGGGTACCTTTCAATGATTTCCTGGTTTTGTGCAGTTAGAGTCTCCTGCTTGTCTTTGAAGTGGATGGTTGTTTATTGACACATGTTTTAGTTACAGTAGTTTTAAAAGCTATGGCAACAAGCAAAAATACTTCAGATTTAAACAAAAAACTCAGATTTAAACAAAAATTAAAAAAAATCTATTGTAAATCAATATAAATTTTTTCCTTTTAATTTTGTTTACATTTGAGTTTTTTTGTTTAAATCTGAAGTATTTTTGCTTGTTGCCATAGCTTTTAAAACTAGTGTAATGGCCTACATGCTATCTTTTTATACTTTGGTTTTGGTTATTTGAAAAAAACACATAGTCTCTTAGTAGTTGGTCTACTGTATCTGGGAATATTTGATGATTAACATCTTATCTCTTGATAATTATAACTGAGGTGACCCAGTCTACGTGAGAGTTCTGTCTCAGCCAATTCAAACCAAGCACTATTTCAAACTCAGGGAAGTCAATAATGGTCCCTGGATGTTAGAGCACAGATTTTCTAAGGCAATATAAAAAGTGGCAGTCTCTCAGATAACAGAAATGTGGTTTTCATCAGATAGAACTACACTTTTATCTGAAAAGGATTAGTATTTAACTTGAACTTGTTACCAAAGTTTCTGTTGACTAAGGTTCTATCTGCACCTATATCTAAGAGCTCTGAGCTATTATAAAATCAAAAAAAATGATATTACATCAGTTGTTTTGGGTTTTGAACAGCAGTGTAGTGTACACAGTTGTTAGATGGCAACTGAATCATGGTTTACTGGTTGATATTTTCAGGTTATTCTTCTTTTTTTGGGCAAGTCTGATGGAGGTTAGGGAGAATTTGGCTCACATAATTCTTTTCTTGAGCTTTCTATTCATCTTTCTTGTTCTGGGTGAAGTTAAACCTGAAGTGTTTATGGTTGAATTGTCCTTTGTTCCAATTACTGTGAGTGCTATCTGATTGAGGTTTATTGTTTGTTGGAAATTGTGCCATTTGTGCTCTTTGATATGGCCTTCAAATATTGATACTTGAAAAGACTTGGTTGGATTTGCTTTTGTAGTTTTTACACCTTCCTCAAATAGATCAACATCAATGTACACCCATTCTATATTGCCCTACCTACACCTGAAAGATCCTGGTATGAGTTCATCTTGGAATGACCTCATATGCCACACTGTCTATCTAGTGAATGATCAACGTGCTCAGTCTAATATTTAATTAGAATCATTTCTCCTAATAAAGACAATCTTATCCATGCTTGTGTTGGCTTTTATAATCCAATATTTTTCCTTTCTTTTTTCCAAAATGAACTCTTCTTTGTTTATTTCATGAATTTAATGTACATGCCCTTAATTTTGCCCTGAAGGCTAGCTCAAGGCTAGCTTCAAACCTTTTGTAATAAAGATTTCCCGCTGTGTCCTCTTGGATACTGTCCCCAAGAGCCAAACACAACAAAATAGTGCTCACTACAGGGGCTGTCAGCCCTTGGTTACTCCATTCCCCCGCGTATTTTCTGGTCCTTCTCCTATTGTTACAGAAGTATCTGAATCTCCTAAAGTTTGAAGTCCCTCTCTTAAGGAGGATATTACTGACTCCCCAAGAAAACATATGATATTGGTGTTGTTGCCCAGGCTCTTGTGGGCCCCCTCCCAGCTTTTTCTCTTGACTATGAGCAATCTTGAGCCGCTGCTTGCTCCCTCCTCCATACTGGTGTGATAGTCATGCAGACAATTTCTGGTTTCTGTCCTGGTTACGCCTCCAAAGACTTTTATTCCTTACTGTTAGATTTTGGCCCCCTTAGTTTGATGGAATCAATGGAAACCATTGGCTTTCTGATAAACCAGTTTATACAGCCTGCCTTGGTCCGCCATCAACTATTGTTAGGATCCCATAATTAACTCCTGTCTGCTGTTGCATCTGCTGTAACCAACAATCACAAACAGAATATGGCCTATCAAGAATGGAATCACAGCTTCTTTGCTTGCATTTCAGATAATCAACATGATTCATTGGCCTCCCAAGAATACCTGACTTTATTGCTGAACACACTTTGCTCCTCTCTCCCTGGATGCATTAGAGAGCGGTTCTGTGAACTAGATGAGCACCATGCTGTCTGGCAAGGACAAATTTAATCCACCCTTCTAAGATACCAACAATACTCCAAGACCTTAGTAGATTAAGTCAACCAATTTTGAGAGCATACCATTGTGCAGCTAGAATTAGTGGGGTCCAATGTGGATGGTTGGGACCATAGATTGCATAAAAATACAATGTGAACAAGGCTATTTTGATTAATACCCTAAGCCTAGTTCAGACCTACGTTGACAAGAAGATGGCCATTGTGGCTGTGGTATCACCTATGCCTTCCCCTGAAGGTCTTACTCAATCTGAGTCTAAGATTTAGGAGGCCATCAAAGAGCTCAAAGCAACCACCTGTCATCAGAATTTTGCTTCCAATCCAAATACTGCTGATCCTGTACTGGACCCTTGTATCATCATTCTGACAGATCAGGTGGCTACACTACAATGTGATATTGCTTAAATATTTCAATGCCTCTCAGATCACAACTCCTCCTCCTCCTCTAAAGCCAGTGGTAATATAATAAAGAAAAGACTTATGAAGTACCTGCCCTTGACAATTACAGGTGCTGCCCGGGTTTGGAAGGACAGCCACACGCAAATTATGCCTTTGCTCTGGACAACCTGGAGGAAGTGACCAACAATGTTGCAGATAGGCAAGACACTTTAGAACAAGAGAAGCAAAATCTCTCCTGCTTATCAGATACTATAAATGAGAAGTTTTTCCCTTTGATACTCCAAGCTAATACCATGGTCACTCAAGTCAATGGAGCTACAGGTACGTTAGCAGTACAACAGATTCAAATTAATTAGATTGAAACTGCTGCCTCCACAGCCAGAGACATTGGAGTCCAGAATAGCTCCACCCTAGATAGTTAGAGGAAAGCCTTTGCCTTCTGTGGGCTAGACAGCCTACTGCCAAATATGAGTTTGAAGTGAACCCACATATCAATGTTCTTAATCTGGGAATAATAGTCAATCTACATCTTCATTCATTGATCCCAATTATAAGCCCATCTTCAAACAGATCTTTGACCCCAAGACCTCCACCATTGCTGCTTTACTGAAAATCTATGAGACAGCTATATAGAGGACTACTGATGAGCTCAAAAAGAAGCATATTCTTACATGTTTAAATCCCACTTTCCAAGAGGTGGTAGTCCCCGAGCTCCCTTCCATAGTCACCTGGGAGGACATGAAACACTTTCTCATTGAGGAGTTTGGAGGCAATCTCAGTATAGAGGCTAAAAAGGATGCCTTTGTGCATATTGCCTTCAAACCTAATGAAGCATTGGCTGAGTTTGCTGACTGCTTTTACATTGAAGGTTGTCAGGGCCCAGAATGGGCCAGACAAAACCCTATGTTGCATAGGTTCAACGCCTGCAATGGAGAAATTGCGCAAATGAACAATTGTGTCATTGATCATGCAGATTAAACCAAAGAAAACTTTAATTCCAAGTGGAGAATTAAACCCTGGTCAATTCCAAGCCTGGAGACAAATAAAAAACTATCCCAAAGCCAACTGGAAAAGATTTTAATTGGCCCACACCCTCTGAAACCCAGAATTGGAGACTTGGGTTGCAAAATGGCCCAAAATTCCCCTGCCAGCTTCCCCAGGGCAAAAATAATGAAAGGACCTATCTAACTGATGAATCAGGAGTCACTAATGGAACCCAACTGAGAATAATTCATTGACAACCAATAAGGAGCTACCAGTAAGTCCAATTGCAGTTTCCCAGCAGGATATAGCTGGGAACACTAGCATCCCCTCTCACTGTTGACATCTTAATAAAGCAAGTTTATGCCCAGAAATCATTATCTTATTGCAGGAATTGTCTATTTTTGATCAAATTTAATTATTCTCTTTGCATCTATTTGTGAATCCACAGCAAAATATAAACTTGCATATCCTTATCCACCTGGTTACACTCCTGCTGCTTCAGTCAAACCACACTGCGCCCTTGACTTGGAGTACTTTCACCCCCACCATCTGGATCTGCCGCCTCCTATGAAGGAGATTCCTACTGCTCCTCCCCTTCCCAACGCGCCTCCTGCCCAGGACTTCAGTAAGTTGGGTTTTGTCTACATCACAGTATTGGGGATGGCCAACCAAGTTGTGGCCCATACTGGGAGTTGGCGCCCCCTAGCCACTGCTCTCAACTACCTGGTCTGCATTGCGCCTATTGTGTACATGGCCTTCTAGGCCTGGCCTGCCTCCTCTGTGGGAGTCCAGTTAGACTATGGTTTGGGCCGTGACAAAGGTCAAAAATTCATTACCAGTTGCCAATTGACTCCCCAGGAAGTGTACATTGCCTGCTATAACACTCTTAAAGTAAACCAACTCCTATGTTTATAATTTTAAGGTGCAAAAATTGTCTCTTAACTCTATGAAGAGTATAAGACTCTCCTGCAAGTTATGCACCTGACTCATGATGGGACTGTGGTTTGCAAAAGTAAGGCCAACAATGCTGGCACTACCTCTTGTGTCAGGAATACATTCCTGGGGTAGAAAGGAACCTAATTAATTTAAAAGATAAGTGGGATGGAAACCAACCAAAAACAATCCTACTGGAATTCCAACCATCAAGGTATTCACCACATAGCCCCATAATTTATAAGAACCCAAGAAAGGATCAAAATAAGACAATCCATAGTATACTGCAACGTAGGTTAAGACATACTAAGGTGCTCCTGGGTAAATCACTGGGGGAGGCAAAGGAGGAGGCAAAGAAGGCAGAGGAGGGGTTTTATCACATGTGGGATGAAACTGATGTTTAGTGTAAATATAATCCCAAGCCAAAGATTTAGTACCATCCTTGACTTGGATATTGGAGTTAAATTTGCAACCTTCATCAACAGAAAACCATACAACTAAGCAGAGCAGAAGCCAAAGAAATTTTTTCTTTCAAGTTGTCTGAGAGTTAATTTATAGTCTACTATTTACTAAGTAAAGAATATAGAATACCAAATTTATTGATTCAAGACTTGAAGTTGTTAGAACAGTGGTAAAACCCCCAACACTGCTGACTAAATACTGGGAATTTGGATTGGGAATGTGGAATAATGCCAGGTGTAATTTGAGGTGGAAGATTTACTCTGCAGCTACTTTCTGGTTGGTCATTTTGGTCTTACTGCTGCCAACTATTCTACAGAATGCATCTTACAGCAGCTAAAACAACTATTTGAAACAATAATAGGAAGCTGTGCAGGTTGGCCTGGTGATGGTTTAAACAAGCTGATATTGTGATTGAGGCTTTTCCTGCATCATCATCTCCAGGCTTGGTAAATGATTGATTGGCTTTGGCCCTTACCTGTGTTGATTGTCTTTTATTGGTAGTGATGGTTTCTGCTGATCTTTGATTAGGAAAACAGTGGTTACAGAGTCCAGAGCCTGTAATAATTGGTTTATTTGGTTCTGAAGCTGTTATTGAACCCACTCTTGCCTTTGAGCTGCTTGGTAAGTTTGAAACAGACTTAAGTTTTTCTTGATTTTTATATTTCCAAAGTCAATTCAAAAAAGGTTTTGAGTTCAATCCCTGAAGATAATAGTCTGTATTAAAATTGTTTTGATGTTGTTTTGTATTTAAATCTCCATTTTAACTATCCAGGAGCCCCAAAAGCTGAATTTTCCTATTAATGCAAACAACTATGAGCTTGTGAGGCAGCTAAGGTTCTGGAATAGTTTCAACTTCTTAGAGATGATCTAAAAGGCAAGATTTCCCTGTGTTTGTACCAGCTGCTCTAATAAGATTTAAGCTATAAAGATTTACAATCCTTACATCTTTTACCCCCTGCATCATGACTCTTAGATCTAATGGACAATCCAAACACCAAGGTTGTCACAAATGCGTCCAGATAGGGCACTGTTTGCAGTCCTGCACTAAACTGTATGTGAAGGATTTGATCCTAAGGAACAGGTGGGAAAAGATAGGTCAGCTTAGAGGCAGAGACACGCTCTGCTGAACAACCCCCCCTGACTTCTCCTGATCCTCTTCTAGCCCAACTATCCTCCATCTATTCCACAATCTCTTTAGTGATTCCAACTCTGAGGATTCTGACTGTGATGATTCTGATAGTTATGGCTATTCCATGCTGGCTATCCCTGAAACTGTGTTTGTTTTGTACAAACTTTGTTCTAGGAAAACCACCACAACAACATGCTCATCTCTCACTGATTCTATAGCTATGATGACTTGACCTTATCTAGCTAAATCTCACTGCTCCCTGTCTTAGTGAACTCCTTGGAAGAAGCTGCTACGCTATCTGATGCCCTTCTCCAGAATTTCTCTGTATCTCTACTGTTATAAACTGTTCATAAATAAATTCCTGCCTTGAAATGCATGTTAACAAAGTGGAAAAAGGAACTGGAAGCAGCACAAGACGTTCTAGCAGTCTTACCCCCTTTTGGAAAAGATACTATCCATGTGGAAGTGTCCATCCAGAAAGTTAATATTAAAGCTATCTTGGATACTAGCTCCCCCATTAATTTTGTGCCGTCTAAATTAATGAAGAAGCTCAAACTGGCTCCTGATCTCAGCTACACTCATTCCTACAGGACTGCTAGTAATCTCAGACCAGGGCTATTGGCGCTTACTCTGCTCTGTCAATGAGTTTGGGAAACTCTTAATTGCCTCCCCTGTGGTTGTTTTAGAGAACAAAAGCTATCATCTTCTGGTAGTAACAGTTCCTCTAAGATCACAATGGGATTTTCAACCTTTGAGATGGATATTTGTCACTTCAAGAATATAAGGACCCCTTAATCTTTGAGGAACCTCTGTTTATCTCTGGAAAAAGGCTTAAGACATTTGTCCTCAAATATCCCGCATGCATCTTTTCACTAAAGTACTGGACCCATCCTCCTATATGTGCTTCTCTTCACCATCTTGCCCTGCTGAGGAAGATGTTCTTCTACTTGCCATAGCCCCCATCACTATCTCTCCTGGCTCCCAGGTGATCATTGACTCCCAGATATAATATGATTTGCCTGAAAAATCCTTCTTAGAGTTATACTCACCTGAGTCCCTAATTTGCAAAGAACTCAGTTTATGTCCTGGGATCTTAGATTGAACTCACAAGGAATTTGTATAACTACTGCTGGCTGATTTGCCCACTTTTCCCTAGTAGGTCTTCAAAGGACAAGTTTTGGGACATAGTTGCATCTTAAGACCAGAACAGGTGACCTCTCTCTATCCTTTGTGACAATTGGTGACTTCAATCTACCTGAAGAGGATCCCCAAGTGCTTTCCTTATTTACTGCTGCCAGTTTCTCTCAACTTTTGCCTATACAGCACAAGCACATACTTGATCTTTTAAATTAATTTAATGATATTTTTCTCTCTGGCTTTACAACTATGGGTTGGCTAAGGGTGTTATCCATCAAATTGATACAGGAGATGCACCCCCTTTACGCACCAAGCCTTATAGACACAGTTGCGTAGAAGATGCTCAATTATCTAAGGAGTTAAAGCAGCTCTTAGATGCTGAATTGCTGGACCTGTATCAAAGTCTATGGGCCTCTCCTTTGCTGATCCTCAAAAGGAACAATGGAGGACACAGGATTGTCATAGACTATTGACGCCTTAACTCTATTGCCAAAAAGGACTCATACCCTATGTCTCAAATCAACAATACCCTTAGACATTTAGGAGGATCTAAGTTCTTCTCTAGAATGGACTTGACTTCTGGATACTGGCAAGTAGACTTATCATCTGAAGATTTTGAGAAGGCCGTCCTTATTACATCCAAAGGACTCTTTGAACCAACCTGGATGCCTCAAGGGCTATGTTATGTGCCTGCTACTTTCCAACACACTATGGATTCCATTTTTTGAGATTTGAAGATTTCCTGTATACTTTTATATCTAGATGAAATAACAGTGTTAAGTTCCACCTTCACTGACCATCTGAACCACCTCAAAGCTGTTGTTTTCAAAATTCAAAATGCTGGCTTAGAACTCAAGCCCTCCAAATGCGCTTTCTTCAAAGAGCAGCTTAAATTCTTGGGCCATATGTCACTCAGACTGAAATTTGACCCATTATTGTAAAATCTTTAATTACTCTCTCAGGAATTGACACCCCAAGTTGATCACCAAATGCTCACCAAATGGTTCACCAACCAGCCAGTAAACTTGAGGCACCATTAGCAGTCAATCATCTATTACAGGGATCACCTAATCCAGAGCCTAAGCGGAACACAACTTGAATAAGCCTCGTGACCTAAGAGGAACATTACTCAGATAAGCCCATGACCCCCATGACTTACTTAGACAGTATGTGGCTTGTCATGATACTATATATTATTATATATTCATATACAATAAAGTATCATTCTCTTCTTAAATCTTCCCTGTATCTCATTTATTATACTTCCCAGAAGTATATAAACAACAGTGGTAGCACAGGTAGGTTATCCATAACTACCTAACTCAAAGGAAAAATTCCTCCTAAGAAAAGGACCCAAGCAATGGTACTCCCTAACAGCTGGAGAGACTACAAAGAAGTAAAAGACATTCCTGAAGGCATTGTTATTTATGATAATGTCCTTGTACCCATCAAACAGTATAACACTCTCAAAGCCCGCAGACTGTTACCCACAGCGCCAATTACAACAGGACCACAGCAGCCTGAAATACCTAATATTGTATTCCAGCACCTGAGTACAGCCAAAATTGACGCTTTTGCAGGACTACATCAGGAAAACACCTCTCTCTGGATTAACAGTACACAGAGAAAGCTTGAGCAAGTGGACTACCCCCAAAGACTCTGGGTCAGTGAGATTGTCCTTTGTGTCACCGGAACTGCATCACATTTCTTAAGAAAGTGGCTAACCCAACTCCCCAACCAGAAGGAAAACTGGGAGGTATTCAAAGCTGCATTCCTTGAAAAGTTCTCCATAAAGTATTCCAATGTGGCTATTATGACAGAGCTCTGAACCTTCAAGATGACAGGAACAATTGAGGAGTACATTGCTGCATACAAAGATCTATGTGATTGCACGCCCAACGCCATCAACTTTGATGAACCTGGGCCACAATTGGAATTCTAAAATGGCCTCCCCACACACATTAGACGTCAGTTTGACATGACCTGCTGCAAGAACCTTGAAGATGTGTTCTTGGAGGGAAAATGGGCAGCTCAAAAATCTGACAATCTACATGCAACCAACAAGTGCAAGGAGAGTCCTACAGCCAAGAAGTATCCTTGACCCAATAAGAAGAACAACTAAGCCAACAACACCCATCCTTGAACTGGGAATTACACTGCACATGCCAACCAGGCAAGCACCAAAGATATCAACAAGGAGGGAAAAGCTCAGGAGAGTGCTTAGGCAAGCCGCCCTCCCCCAACTGCCAAGACTTGTACAGGGCCCAAGACATGGATTCAATCACCATGATCCAAGTACCCTCCAGCAACCCTCTACTGTTTGCTGCCCAAACTGGAAATAAACTCCTCACTTACCCTTTCTATTTTTGCAGTTATCAGGGCACTGCACTATTAAACACTGAAGCAGATTAATATCTCATCAACAATAAATTTGCTGACCTCATGAAGTTGTCTACAGGCTGCAGCAATATAAAGAGGGTCATCATGGCAGACAACCAAAGCACACCAGTTACACAAGAGGCAAAACCTTTCTGCACCCAAATTGGAGATGTGCAAACCACGCTCAGTGACCCAATCATACCAATCCCCAAGTATGATATTATACTTGACCTGGACTGGATGAGAAAGACCAAACCTCACATAGACTGGGATAGTGCTACCCTTGCCATACAACAAGGAGAAGTGCATCATCATTTTTACCCAACTCACCTTGATATTCTTATGAGAGACCATGTATTTGTGTGAAATCATGGAGACAGAAGAGGAAACCAACCCTAGAAAAATCAATTGGAACTTCTTCATGTATGAGGTTATCCACTTTAAAAATATGGAGACTTGACATGAAGAGGACCACATCCAAGACCAGTAGTGAGCAAATTCCCCTCTGTTTTCCAAGAATTACTACCAGGATTACCACCTGATTGTGGCATACAGCACAAAATTGACCTCAAAGGAAGTGTACCTAAAGCACAACCTATCTACTGCCTCACACCACAAGAAGACAACACCCTAAAAGCTTACCTTGACAAAGTGCTCAAAAAAAGACTCATACAACCATCAAAATTACCTTTTGGTGCTGCTGTCTTCTTTCTGGAAAAGAAGGATGGAAGACTCTGCCTGGTCACAGACTACAGAGCTCTCAACAAGGTCACAATTAAGAACAGGTATCCCCTGCCCCTAATTGATGACCTTTTTGACGCCCGGGGGGTCCAAATCTTCACAAAAATTGATTTGACAGCAGGTTACCACCAAATTTGCATGAAACCTGAAGATATTCCAAAGACTGTATTCAGAACCAAGTGCGGATCCTTTGAATGTGTTGTCCTTAATTTTGGTATGAAAACGCTCCCAGTACCTTTTTGAACTTCATGAACAAATTTTTCAAAGAACACATCAGATAACAAGAAATTATCTACCTGGACAACATCATCATTTACAGTCCCAACCTGGAACAACACTGGAAAGATGTCTGCCTGGTCCTCTGCACCCTTAAAGAGAACCAATTGATTGCCAAACTGTCAAAGTGTGAATTCTTCTTGGAAGAACTTCCATTCCTTGGTCACATTATCAGCAAGGATGAAATCAAACCAGATCCAGACAAGATACGCGCCATAACCAAAATGCCAGCCCCAAGAAATAAGAGAAAAATCTGCACCTTCCTTGGAATGATAGCCTACATAAGAAGGTTTATCCCTGACTGGGGTGCCCTAACAGCCCCCCTGTCTGCCATTACAGGCAAAACAACCAAGTTTATCTGGACACTGCTACAAGACCAACACTTCAATCAACTAAAGGAACACATGGTCGCCACCCCTATCCTTCAATGCCTGAATTGCAAGGGAATCTATGAGCTAGAAACTGACGCTTCTGATTATGCCATAGGATGAGTACTCTGTGTCTAAACGGCCAAAAAAGACTTCCTCCCTGTGGTGTTAAATCAAGAAAGCTATCTGACAGCAAAAAAGATACCCCATATACAACAAGGAGTTGGTAGCCATTATACACTGCCTCATGAAGTGGCAATGCTATCTGGAAGGGGCCCAAACTTTCAAAGTACTCACCAACCATAAGTTGCTGATATTCTTCAAAAAACAACAACATCTGTCAATAAGACAAGCCAAATGTATGTTTTTCATACAGAGATACCCCATGCAAATTGAATACAAGCCAGGCAAGAAAATGCTTACTGCAGATGCCTTGTTAAAGCTATACAGCAAACATGTTCTTTGCGCTGATGGCAACCCCAAATGGCCCATTAAAATTATGGGGAAACTCCATGAAGGGTTCCCACCTGGCACACCAATAGAAATCCAAGAGAAAGTTCTTAAGAACAAACATCTGTTAAAAATGTATATGGCACTCTGCACCAAATACTTCCAAGTGGTGACACTGTACCTTACGTCCTGTCAACATAAAAGATTGACACAATCCTCTGATATCACCAAGACCTGGGACACACCTGCATCAGGAACTTGCACAAATATCTCAAGACACGCTAATGGCGGCCCAACATGCTAGATGATATCAGAGAGGTACTGGAACAATGCAAAGTCTGTGAGAAGTACACCCAAATCAAAGCGCCACCCAAGTCAGCAGTACCCGTATCCATCACACAACCCTTCAAGGTATGGTTGCTGGATATTATGAGACCAATGCTTATCAAAAATAAGGGCAAGAAGTACATCATAACAGCTATCAACTATGCAACCAGGTGACCTGTGACGCAAGCCATCAAAGAACACAAAGGCAATGATGTGAGACAATTCATTGGAAAAGAGATCATAGCCTAGTTTGGGAAACCTGACCTCCTGATCACAGATGGAGGCACCAAACTTAAATCCATTGACACCAATATCTATCTTGTCAAGGATGGAATAAAACACATCACAGCTAGTCTATATCACCCTCAAGAAAATAGACAAGCAGAACAACTAAACAGCACGCTTATAGAAGCCCTCAGTAAATTATCTGCTAACAATTCAAAGGCCTTGGTTGACATGCTCCCAACATTGCTCATGGTCTGTAGAACACAAGTCAACCGCAATACAGGCAAAAGCCTGTATGAACTTATCTATGGGCAAAAGCCCACCCTTGTTAGTACAACTGCAGGACCACAATTACCTCTTCCCAAAAAGGTGCCAGACAACAGTGATCCCAATGTACAGTGTGCCAGAAGAGACCAAGAAGACATGGAACAAAAAAAGAGTTAAGAGAGAAGCAATCCCACTATAGCAGGAAAGATTCCAAGTCAGGGAAAAAATCTGGGTTGTCAACCACAATCAGCATAAGTTGGACCCAGGAATGTGTGGATCAGGCATAGGCATGGAAGTCAAGCCCAACAATACCTACCTCATCAAGGGAATTGGAACTCAAGCTGAACTGAAGCACATGCACCATAACCAACTCCCCATGTGTAAAGCAAGAAAAACCCAACACAATTCCAGGCTCCTTGTCCCCAATACCAAACTGGATCAATACCAAGTGCGCATCCCCAACACTCTTAAGAAAATTCCCAAGGCTCTGCCTTCTAGCACCCCAGGGGGAGATGTTGCAACATATTTGATTCCTCCCTCTCAGGGAATTAACACCTTAAGTAGATCACCAAATGACTCACCAATCAGCTAGTAAACTGATGGCACCATTATCAGTCAATCATTTATTATGGGGATCACCTAATCTAGATCCTAAGAGGAACAAAACTTGAATAAGCCTCATGACCTAAGAGGAACATTACTCAGATAAGCCCCATGACCCCCATGACGTACTAGGGACAGTATGTGGCTTGTCATGATATTATGTATTATTCTATATTTATATCTAATAAAGTATCATTCTCTTCTTAAATTTTCCCCTTATCTCATTTATTATACTTCCCAGAAGTATATACACAACACCATGAACAATAAAGTTGACACTATTGAAAAGATACTACCCCCCACCAATTTGCGTAAATTCCAAGTATTTCTCAGTATGATGGGGTATTAGCAGCAGTGAATTTCTTATTTTGAAGAACTGAGTGAGGCTTTGGCTCAACTGCTCAGAAATTTCCTCTTTGAATATACAGATAGTCAAAAAAATCATTGAAGGCTTTGAAGACCAAGCTCAAAGAGGTCCTTATTCTGGTCTACCCAGACTACAATAAGGAGTTTATCTTGTATACTGATGCTAGTGGAGTTGCTGTGGGTGCAATCCTTGCCCATCTTGATGATAAAGTTGTAGATAGACCTGTGGCCTAATCCTCCTGTTTGCTAAACAAGCATGAGAAGAATTATAGTGTTACTTAGAAGGAATGTTTGGCAGTTTTACACACTGTTAAACAGTTCTGACACTAATTCTATGGGACCCATTTTACTGTAGTCACTGACCACTCTTCTCTCAAGTGGCTACATTAATTGAAGGAACATGAAGGTCAATTGACATGTTGGGCTTTACGCTTACAGGTATATGCCTTTGCAGTGGTACACAGACCTGGCGCCAACACCAGAACGCTGATGGGTTGTCCAGGATACCTATTGTCAGGAACCCATCCGCTCAGAAACATACCACTAAGCAGGTGTATGGCCGCAGATGGATTCAACCCTGTGACTAGGGATCCAATGGGGATGGAGACCATTCCCATATGGATTAGTTCTCCAAGCAGACAATATCAACCAAAGAGTGGATTGAATCTTCCCAATAGGAAGTAGGCTCCTAGATAACTGAGAAGGAAGGCCAAAGCCAAGGAATGGAATAAGGAGGGCAAAGCAGGCTGACTGGTGCCCATATCATGCAGCTTTACTGTAATGGGGGGTTCTGGGACAATGGTGTGGCAGTGTACTATACGCCTGGTATCACTCAGTGCCACAACTTATCAAGGTAGTTAGAAGGGGACAACCCAGAATTGGCTCTGGTTCCAAGCAATACGCTTGCTGTAAAGGCCTGCACAAGGAGCAAACAAACCAATCATTTATACCCAAATAGCTCCCATTGGGAGGACTTGGGTAATCTCATGGTGTTGGTTCTCAAGATTTAAGGAAACAAGCAAAATGAAATCAACTAGTGTTTAGGGAATTGACTTTATTAACTAAACAACTATCACCTTGGAAGGTGGATTCTTATATAGGCTATTCAAGACTCTTAAATTGCAGTTTAAAAAGGAAGACTGGGGAACAATGTTGGGGAATTTGGGGAGAAGAACTTGGCAGGAACTGTCTTATGAAGATACCCTTTAAGTTATTTTTTTAAGAGATAGATAACCCCAGTTGGCTCCCCAAACAGCTAGGTGTTATTTACCCCAGCTGTTTGAGAACCCAAGCTGGGAAAAAGGACTACAGGTGGTTAATACAACCACTCAGAAGTGGATTCACACTGGTTGTCATGTTTAACGCCAAGTACAGAGCTTGGCGGTTTGATCTCTTCAATGACCCACAAAGCAAAAGCGGGTTTGAAGCCTGAAGGACCAGGCATAAGCTCTGATTGGCTGAGGAGCTCAATCTTTGTTGCTTTGAAAGGTAAGTTTAATCTCAAATTACTAACTTTGAATAGGCGTTGTTGAATAGACCCAAGAGACCCAGGGTTGATCCCCAGTGTGATCACTGAGCTGTTTTCTGGGCTTGGAGATCCTGAAGAAGGTAATAAGGAACTGGTGTTACAATATAATAACCCATTTTTAGGAGCCATAACAGCCTCCCCTGTAGGTAAGAATTCCCCAAGAATTATGCAACCTCCAATATTGTTATCAGAAGGATTTTCAAGGTGTTTCTTACACTACCCTCACCTAAGGAAGGCTCTCCCTGGGAATAAAACCTGGCCAGGACCTGCTCACAGTTGGTAAGATTCTTCACTGGTTCCCAGGAATTAGACTCCTCCATAGTTCATCCATTTGACTAGGTATTGTGCCTTATTCTTGATAAGGCAATGTACAATGATGTCCTCCACCTCCCATTCAAAGGCGTTTGAGACAATCTGAGGATTGGGGTTCATCCTGGTCAAGGACTCAGGATTGCCCTCAAAGGGAGTGAGTAGGTCTACATGGAATAAGTTGTGTACACTGGACCCAGCAGGTAGTTCAAGTTGGTAGTTCAGGCTAGAGAGGTGTTCTAAAACCTTGAGTGGATCTATTTTCTTGGGACCCAATTTCTTGCTAGGAATATTCAATTTCAGGTTACAAGCATTGAGGTAGACATAAGACACAACAGAATATTTTTTCTCCAGTGATTGGTGTCGGCCCGCATATTTCTTGTACTCAGACCTGGCCTTGGTGAGAAATTATATGAGATTTGATTGCACTTCCTTCATCTGGTTGGTCAGTTCATCTGCTTAGGAGAAGGCTGATTCCTTGAGACCTGATGGGAAGGACTCCAGATCAAACCCAAAACTGGCAAAGAAGAGAGACATACCAATAGAGCTGTGATGTGATTTTTTATAACATAACTGGACTAGGTGGCATAAATGGACCCAATTGTCCTGCCGTGAGTTTGCATATTGTTGTAAGTATCCCTCAAGTACTTGATTTACGTGCTTGGTCTGTCTATCTGTTTGGGGGTGAAAGGAAGTTGACAAGTTCACTGTAACTCCCATTTGCTCCATTAAAGCCTTCCAGAACTGAGAGGTAAATTAAAAACCTTGATCTGAGACAATGTCCTTGGGGAGCCCATGGTTGCTGACCACCTTGCAAAAGAACATGTTGGCCACTTACTTTGAGGCGCATGAAGAAAAGGGAATTAAGATAGCATATTTGGTCATGCAATCTACAACAACCATGATTCCAGTGTTTCCTTTGCTAAGGGGTAAGTCCACTATGAAGTCCATTGATATGGACAACCATGGGTGGACTGGAATTGATAAGGGTTAGAGGAGTCCCTGGGGCTTATAGTTATCAGTTTTGTTTCTTCCACAGCCAAGACAGTTGTAAATACAAGTCTTGACATCCTTCTTCATTCCAGGCTACCAGTAACAATGCCCTAAATGCTTCAAGGTTTTGAGCAACCCATCATATCCAAACAAGGGACCCTCATGCATGTGTAGTTTTACCTTGGTTTGGAGTCCCCCTTTTGGACCACCAAGGCGCCTTTGACATATGTTATTCCCTTATTGTTGATTTCATTGGTCTTTGGTGAGCTTTTTAACATTCCCTCAAGCTCTGTTTGAAATTGTTGATGCATCTGAGATTCCATGATCTCCTGGTCCAAAGAAGTATATGCCAAGATCTCAATGAGGCTGGATAGGAATTTATAGGCTGTCAGAACAGATTGTTTGTTGTGGTCATGGTTCTGAGTATTTTTGTCCTTCAGGTCTTTGCGCCGGCTAATAGCATCTGGGACCATGTTTGTTTTCCCAGGGGTGTATTCAATTGCAAAGTCAAATTCCAGGAGATCAATTGCCCATCTTGCAAGACAAGGTGAAATTTTCCTCTTCTCTGTAAAGTAGAGGAGGTTTTTATGGTCTGTCCTGATAATAGTGGGGAACTTGCTTCCCTCAAGATAGTGTTGCCAGTGTTTAAGCAAGTTTACTGTTGCATATAACTCCTTCTTGTACACATGGTAGTTTTTCTCCCAATCTAAAAGCTTATAAGAGTAGATAGCCACAGGGTGGCCTTCATCATCTTCCTCTAGCTGGATCAGTACTGCACCCAAGGCATAATCCAAAGCATCTGTCTCCAAAAAATTGGCGTTCCGGGTCCGGGCAAAGAAGTATCAGGGCAGAAGTGAAGGCCTGTTTCAAACAATTGAAGGATTTATGAGTAGCATTAGACCAGACAAAGGGCACCTTGCTGGAGGTAAGAGCAGTGAGAGGATAAGCAGTGGCTGAGAAATCCTTGATTAATTTTCTCCAAAAGTTGGCTAGCCCAAGAAAACCTCTAAGCTTAGTTCAAGAGGTGGGAACAGGCCAGTTCAGGACAGCTTCCACTTTTGAGGGAACAATTGCACAGCCTCCTGTTTTGATGGAGTGCCCCAAGAACTCAACCTCTGTTGCAAACAAACTCACACTTAGATAGTTTTCAAAAGAGTTTGACCCTGGTAAGAGCATCCATAACTTCCTTCAAGTATCCAATATGACTTTCCTTGCCAGGCAAGTAAATGAGGATGTTGTCAAGGTATACCACCACGCTAGTGTCCAGGAAGGGGAATAGTACTTTGTTCATGAGTCCTTGGAAGACTGCTGGAGCGTTGCTGAGACTAAAAGGCATTACAAGGTACTTGTACAGGCCAAAGGGTGTTCTAATGGCTGTTTCCCACTCATCCCCCTCTAAAATGTGAATCTGGTTATAAGTGTTTGGTAGGTCTAGTTTTGGAAATACCTGTGCCCCAGTAAGCTTGTCTGTGAGGGTTTCTTCAGCAGGAAGAGGATTGTGATTCTTGATGGTGATTGAGTTGAGTTTAGCATAGTCAGCCATGGAACAAAGCATGCCATCTGACTTTTTAACAAAGAATATGGGGGGAGAGCATGAAGAGTTTGATCTCCAGATGAACCCTATACAAAGGTTATTGTCAAGATACTCCTTGAGTGCAATACCCTGAGCCCAATTGGTGGGATACAGTTTCCCCCAAGTTGGCGTGCTGCTGGGAATGAGATCAATTCTTAAGTTTGAGGCTTGGTGAGCAAGAAGATTGTTGCAGCTTGCTTCACTGAAAAGTCTGTTGTAGTCCTTTAGCTGGTCTGGGATAGAGCCTTTGGTGTGCAAAAGTGTCATGATACCATGGAGATAAGAGTCAGGAAAGGAAGTGTTGAGGTTGATGGGGACTGAAAAGGATTTACCCTGGTTGGTGAAGTCTATATGGTGGTTATCCCAGTTGATATTCATCCAGTCTTGCTCACACCAAGAGTAGCCCAAGATCACCAGACATGCCAGACCTGGAATAGCCAGGAACTCCAGGCAGAACTCAGTGTCTGCAATACTTGTCTGGAGAGGTAGCGCCAATTTTTGAGCTGTTATCTAAGTCTTGTTGGCCAATTACACAGAATACAGGATAACTCCTGATATTCCTAGTAAAATTGACAGGGAGTGGTCAATGAAGTTTCCCATTGATCTTGTATCTAGGAGTTCCAGTGTTGAATGTTTCCCCTAGATTGTAGTGATTATCACAGGAAAGGTATAATAAGACTTAATGGTGGCTTTATTGGGATCAGAAGCAGCAAGGACCGCAGAAGGGTGTTGCTGGACATGGTTCAAGGTAAAGCAGTCTTTTTTTTGATGTCCCTTCTTCCCACAGTAAAGACAGCATCCTTTGTCAACGTGTTGTTTGCGCTTGGCTTTGGACAGCTGATATCCCCTCCCTCCTTGGGAACCAACCCTGCTGGGAGGGTATTGGTCCCAAGGATCTTCTGGGAGATGATGGGTTTGGAAGGGTTGGGTTTCCAGGCTAGGAATTGTTTAACTTGAGGAGCCCAACAAAGGACTTCTTGGGTAAGCTTGGTATAAAAATTGGGTAAGATGTGGTGAGCCAAAAAAGCCTTCATGTCCGTAAAAGGTGTTTCTGCATCATATAACAGTTTTCTTTGTTGTCCATGCCAATGGCTTCCTTGAGGGGAGTGAACTCCTCAAGGAAATCACTTGTTGTCATCTTGCCCTGATAAAGGCTATAAATCTGGTCCTGAAGCTCCTCTTTAAACAAGGCTGGCAATATCACAGAGAGGAGAGAATCACATAATCAGGGTAATAATGAAGAAGATTTTCTCCTTTCAGGGTGGACTTGGCATACCATTGTTGGGCCTTACCTTGTAGGTGCTTGTCTACATGGTGTACCTTTTGTGCGTTGGTACAGAATTGGTCTGGGGAAGTGTTAAAAAGGGATTGGAAAAAGGACAAAAGCATTAGGATTTCATTAGATTCCACATCCTCCAACTGAATGGAGGAGATGTTGTTCAAGACCACTGTCTGAACCTGGTTTTGGAGGGGCTTTGGATCCAGTTGTTTAGACTTGGATTGATGATAGGATTTGATGATAAGAACAGTAGTAACACAGACAAAGATGAGGGAAAAGACCAAGGCCATGGTTTTGACCAACCCTAGCTGTAATTCCATTTCAACATATTTGATTTATTTTGAGGTCCCAAAAAGGGTCTCAAAAATGGTTTCAGTGAAACTCTCAGGAACTCATCTGCTTGTAAACATACCACCAAGCAGGTGTATGGCCGTGGATGGATTTAACTCTGTGACTAAGGATCCAATGGGGATGGAGACCATTCCCATATGGATTAGTTCTCCAAGCAGACAATATCAACCAAAGAGTGGATTGAATCTTCCCAATAGGAAGTAGGCTCCTAGATAACTGAGAAGGAAGGCCAAAGCCAAGGAATGGAATAAGGAGGGCAAAGCAGGCTGACTGGTGCCCATATCATGCAGCTTTACTGTAATGGGGGGTTCTGGGACAATGGTGTGGCAGTGTACTATACGCCTGGTATCACTCAGTGCCACAACTTATCAAGGTAGTTAGAAGGGGACAACCCATAATTGGCTCTGGTTCCAAGCAATACGCTTGCTGTAAAGGCCTGCACAAGGAGCAAACAAACCAATCATTTATACCCAAATAGCTCCCATTGGGAGGACTTGGGTAATCTCATGGTGTTGGTTCTCAAGATTTAAGGAAACAAGCAAAATGAAATCAACTAGTGTTTAGGGAATTGACTTTATTAACTAAACAACTATCACCTTGGAAGGTGGATTCTTATATAGGCTATTCAAGACTCTTAAATTGCAGTTTAAAAAGGAAGACTGGGGAACAATGTTGGGGAATTTGGGGAGAAGAACTTGGCAGGAACTGTCTTATGAAGATACCCTTTAAGTTATTTTTTTAAGAGATAGATAACCCCAGTTGGCTCCCCAAACAGCTAGGTGTTATTTACCCCAGCTGTTTGAGAACCCAAGCTGGGAAAAAGGACTACAGGTGGTTAATACAACCACTCAGAAGTGGATTCACACTGGTTGTCATGTTTAACGCCAAGTACAGAGCTTGGCGGTTTGATCTCTTCAATGACCCACAAAGCAAAAGCGGGTTTGAAGCCTGAAGGACCAGACATAAGCTCTGATTGGCTGAGGAGCTCAATCTTTGTTGCTTTGAAAGGTAAGTTTAATCTCAAATTACTAACTTTGAATAGGCGTTGTTGAATAGACCCAAGAGACCCAGGGTTGATCCCCGGTGTGATCACTGAGCTGTTTTCTGGGCTTGGAGATCCTGGAGAAGGTAATAAGGAACTAGTGTTACATTATAATAACCCATTTTTAGGAGCCATAACAGCCTCCCCTTTAGGTAAGAATTCCCCAAGGATTATGCAACCTCCAACATTGTTGTCAGGAAGGATGATCAAGGTGTTTCTGACACTTATACTTGCCATTCACCTTGTGGATGCTGATTGCCTGTACAAACTAATAGGTTATCATGAAGCTTAGGCTACTGAGCCTGAAGAAATACAACTAGTCCCACAGTCTCTGTCAAAGTACACTGCCATCCAAGATAGACATATCTTCAAAAAAGGTTAACAATGTGTTCCTGCCTTACGTCTGCCCTAGCATGAGGATTGACATTGTCCTTCAGGCCCACATTGACACTAGACATGGAGGCCTTGCTAAGACTCATGGCTGGCTAAGTAAAAACTTATACTGGTAAAACATGTGGCTTCTTATCCCTGATGTTCTCTCATCTTGCCATACCTGTCAGCTCCAGCGCACACAATCTTCTCAGCATGAGTTTAAGCTCATTCTTCCAGAACACACCTTCTACACTATAAGCATTGATGCTGTTGACCCCCTCCATTGTTCTTGATCTGGGTGTTAATTTATCCTGGTAGCATTGGATCACTTTATTCAGTGAGATGAGGCCAAGGCTACAAAATATATTACTGCTAAGACTACAGCTAATTTCTTGCTACAAGATATCTTCAATTGACACAGGTGTCCCCAAACACTACTCTCCAACAATGGGATCAACTTTAACGCCAGGCTCATCACATTCATTGTTGAGGCAATGGGCACTCATCAACTTATCTCTTGCCTCTTATAACTCTTTTACTTATGGGAAAGTTGAGCGTGCAAATTTTCCCTTGTATCAATCATGAGGAAGCTTACCATATTGGATGCGGTCAATTGGGATATGTTCCTGCCTGCTGCCCTTTTTGCTTACCAACTGAGGAAACATCAGGTAGCTAGAAAATCTCCCTTTGCCATTCTCTATAAACGTAAGGCAACTTCCCCTTCAATCTTGGGTTCTCCCTTGATTGAATTTGATGCTACAGCTAATCCCAAGACCCATGTCAAAGAGTTGACTAACCACATCATTGACATCTAATCCACTTCTCAATTGACTGCCTATAAGGTCAAGAACTTAGATTTTTCCCTCCAATGAGTCTAGGCTCCCCTTCCTGAGTACCAAGTAGGTGACCTAGTCCTCTACTATCAGAATTGTACTGGAGACAGAGCCCATAAGCTTGACTCCCTCTGGGTTGGACCTTCTGAAGTCACCTTCAAAAGGGTATTGAGTATACCGTGAAGCTGCGGTCATCTGGCTGCCCTTTTTCCCTAATTCATTCCAAAATCCTCCGCAGATATCAACTCCCTGTATCCAATCTTGAGGGGGGAAGTGTCAGAAATTGCACCATTAATGCTATTTTGATATGGCCTTTAAATAGTGATATGTGCAAAGATTTGTTTGTTTTTGCCTTCAATTTTAGGAATTCCTCAACTTCTGTAAATGGGTCTGTTTCAATGTCCACCTATTCTGGAATACCATACCTGCCCTTGTCTGATCCTGGTATGACCTCACCCCAACTTGACTCCTTCAATCACTCTGTCTACCTAATGAGTGATCATTAACCCTTGTCTACTATTTAAGTAGAATCATTTCTCCCAATTAAGACAAGTTTATCCACATTTGTGTTAGCTTTAGTATTCTTCAAGCCTTTTCCTTTCCTTTTTGCCAAAAGGAAATCATCTTGTATTCCAGAAAATTAAGGTATGTGCCCTTAATTTTGCCCTGAAGACTAGCCCAAGGCTAGCTTGGAACCTCAACCCTTTTGTGTTAAAGGTTTCCTGCTGTGTCCTCTTGGATATTGTCCCCAAGAGCCAAACACAACATTGTTGCTGTGGTTGTTAGGAAGAGGGTGATTGGAAAAATCAGAGGCATTAAGTTCCTTGGGTTTCTCTCTTTTTATTCTTTGTTTTTTGAAGTGCATTAGAGTTCTTCTCTGCCTTCTCTGCTTCAAAGTATAAACTCTGCAAGTCAGCCACTTGGTCAAGGTTGAGGTGACCCATTGCATGTGGTTTGATGGTGTTGTAGTATATGAAGTGTGTGAAAGGAGTGTCAAAAGCCATCTTGGGTGAGGTGTATAAGTGCAACTCCTTGTAGGCCCTTATCAGGTTCTTGACTTGGCAGGTTATCATTAGTGCTGGGTCTTTCATTAAAAATCTAGTAAGGAAGTTTTTTGTATTGTAGCTTTTTTCTGTATGTTGCAACATCTTTGATTCCTCCCTCTCATGGAATTAACGGCCCAAGTAGATCACCAAATGGCTCACCAAATGGTCCACCAACCATCCAGTAAACTGGTGGCACCATTAGCAGTCAACCATCTATTATGGGGATCACATAATCCAGATCCTAAATGGAACACAACTTGAATAAGCCTTGTGATTTAAGAGGAACATTACTCAGATAAGCCCCATAACTCCCATGACATACATGAACTGTATGTGGCTTCCTGTGATACTATATATTATCCCATATTCATATACAAAAAATTATCATTCTCTTCTTAAATTTCCCCTTTATCTTGTTTATTATACTTCCAAGAAGTATATACTTGACATATATGATCTTTGTGCCATTTATCATCCCAGGCTCCTACATTTTGGGATAATCAAATGGAGACTTCTGCAATCCAGAAGCAGGCCTATTATTTTATCAGTGACTGTTTATTCTGGGAGGACTGGATCCACACTATGGCATTGTTGTTGGCCCCAGAAAGAGCTCCAAGGCCAGGCTGCAACAGTGTTGTGCCACCTTCACGGACATAGTGCTTCCATTTTTGGCTAGAGCTGTGAAAGAGGGTGCCTGGAAGAGCCCTTGTGGGGACAGGGTATTGAAGGTGGGAACTGAGATTGCCCTATTCTGGTAGAGTGCATGTACTTTAGGATTTCAGCTCCTGGTGGGTAGGGTGCCCAACTCAAGGAAAGTCCTGTCATGATTCTTTTGTAGATTTTTGACCGCAGCAAGTACAGGCAACTGGAGGAGTTTTGAGGAAGGAGGTGGGATGAAGAACCTTCTTCTGCCACCAATGTTGTAGCTGTGCTGTATTAGAAGAGTTATACAGGGAAAAATATTTATAAAATAGATATACTTCTTTATTGGGATATTGGAATTATATAGTTATGGTGAATTGCTTAGGAAAAACAAGGTCTCTGCTGATCAATCATTTGGATGGTCAGGGGGCAGCTTGATCCTACTCTTGAGTGAAGCTCTAAATCAAGTTTCTGTTGGGTTTAGATTGTCATTGGCTCTTTTTTCTTTGTTTGGAAATCTGAGCTGTATTCTGCATTTGGCTCCAAGTGCCTGGATAGTCAAGCTGAATGGTACAGAGTTTCTTATGCAGAATTTTTGGCAACAGCACTCATGTCAACACTAATAATGTCAACAGTGACTATTTCAACACTTTGTCAACATGGTCACTGTTGACTCAAAACTTGAAATCCCCTATGTTTTTTGCTAGTTGTGCTAGCTTAATTCTTTTTTTAAAGCGTTCAGGGGTGTGAAACAAGAAAACACAACAAAATTGTGGCCATTTTGACACAATTTAATATTAACCTTAATAAAAAAGCAATTTAACCAGATTTTTCCTTTAAATTTACTATTAAAAATTAGTTTACTTTTTATTTGTTTTTACGGCGTAAAAGTGTCAATGTTGACACTTTTTAAGCCAAACTTATTTTTAATACTAAAACTGAAGCATCTACAATAAAAAAATTAACTGCACATTTAAAAATACTTTTTTATTAGATTAATATATAGAAAATACATAACTTATATAGCTGATTTTTGAAATGTTCATCTTATAAATATATATGTGGCACTTATTCTGGCTTTAATTTATTAAGTGGATTAGTGGCTAACAGCAATCTAATAATTTAAGTGTGAGTTACTATGTAAGTCAATATAAAATTTATTATTGATAATAATGTCAACACTCAGAAATGCCGTTTATTTGCTTGTGATCATCTGCTGGGGTAGAGTTAAGCAAATTAGAGTGGCACAATTAAGCCTAAATTACTATGTAACCTCCTATTGAGGATGTTGTAAGTGGTAAAGTCAACACTTTACCTTTTTGATATCTACCAACAACTTCTTAACAACTTCTTATAAACACAATGGTAAAATATCATATTTCTATCCCCAAAGAATCATTTTTAATAAAGAAATAAAGAACTTAGATAATTTTTTAACTTATTTTCATATGTTTTTTATTTTATTACATAAACAAAAAACACAGAAAACGGTTAATATTTGCTAGTTTGCTTAAATTTAATTAAGCATACTAAAAGAATAGTAAATTTTCAAAATAATGTCAACAGTGCTATTTTGTCACTAATAATGTCTAAAATTTTATAATCTTCAGTGAGAATTTGGCTTTTTTTACTAATTGTCACTCATAATGTTGACGCTTTTCATTTCTCGTATGTGAAAATTTATGTTTTACATAATAAAAACATCTGATTTTTTGATATGTTGTATTTTTAAGTTTTTTTCATATTTTTTAATTTTTAAAATAAGATCTATATATAAATATAATACTCTTACATAAATCTCTTAACTTTTAACTTGTTATTTAAAACTGTAATCAAATAAAAACTATACAATATTTTTTAAATTTTAAATATCAATAAAAGTCATATAAAGGTTACTTTTTGTATCATGTTTTTTAAGTTGTTTGTTTTGTCTTTTAAATACAAAGCTTCACCTTGGAACTTGTAGCTTATTATTTTAGGACAAAAATACTTCAAAGCAGCCCAAAGGAACCAAGCGTCCCATAAAGGCCCCAAGATTCCAAAGAAAAAGCCTTCCTCATCCAAAAAAGGCTACCCCTAAGCCCTCTTCAAAGCCCTGACCTGATTAGTTCCCTGGCTTTTTCCATGCTCCTGCTGGCCCCTGGGACTCTCTGTTGGCCCATAATATCTGCATTTTGATGGAAAATTCAATGTTCTTTCCTCCTTGCCCAAATACTTCCCTATCATGAGTGTGAAGGATGGGCCAGCCATGGTAGCCAATGGGTACATCTTTTGTGTTACAACTTCAATCAGGGCTTTAAGAGCTGGCATTACACTTGCAAGGACCGCAGACCTGCCCAGTGCAGCTCAACACTGAGTGCTGGGACTTGGTCTAAACCATTAAGGGTGAGCACACTTGTATAATGCCCAGCACCATAATATCCCACCTCCTCAAGTGGTACATTGTCCAGGCCATGCCCACTTCAAAAGACCTTCCCCTCACCCAGCTGGCTGTGCTTGCCTGCAAGTACCTTTCCCCAACCACCTTGAAGAGGGTTCTAACCCATAGTCAGTTGGTGAAGTTTGTTAGTGATAGGCGTCAAGCCACCAATCCCCTGGCCAAGAGTGCCACTACAATCAAAGACCTGGTCCTCATGAATGCCCTCAAAAAAACTGAGGATGTTGAGATGTTCCTGCTTCATGACAATGGGCAGGAAGTAGAGGATAGGATTATAGCCTACACCGCAACACAAAACCTGAAGCAGCTCAACACTGCTACCACCTGAATCTATGACGGCACTTTTGCAACCTGTTCCTCCCTATTCAAGCAGCTGTGGGTACTGCATGGCCAATTTGACACCCAGGTCATCCCCCTTGCATTCTCCCTCCTGCCTGGTGCTAAGAATGAAGTCTACACTAGTGTCAGGGATCCACTCATTGGTCAGTCTCTCTCTAATAGAATGAAGGAGAGCACCCAAGTTGAATTTGACTAGAGTGGACCCTAGTGGAATCCCTATCATTAACATGTGAAGGAGGTGACCAAATAAGCAAAATCTCCCCAGGAATGGAGTGAAATGATTTAGGAGATAATAGATGCTGGTATACCCCAAAACCAACCAGGGGGCCTTGGGGTGAATAATAGGAGGGAATTGTGCTGTTTCTATGTATGGGTCATGGCGGAGGCGTGGTCCAAAACAATACCAAAAGGAGTCTTCTGATTTATTGGTGGGAGTTGGTTCAGGATTTTTGAAGCTTACATTGGCTTGCCTATAGCTGATTAACACACAAAAAGTCCATACAGGTAAGATGAACTTCATGCTGCTTGAAGAGGGAACCTTTGAATCTACTAATCAAGTTTTTATAAGCTGAAAATATAGATTTGTTGGTTTGATAGGAATAAGAAAATTGTTGGAGCAATTTGGAAGGGAAGAATTTTCCAGTTTAAATACTGAGCTCAAGTGATGAAGGGAACATTGTGGTTACCAGGTGGTCCTGCAAGAGTGATTTCAGAAATATTGCCTTGCAGAACTGTAGCAGGCTGCGGCCTGCAATGCAAGAAGAGGCAGGTTGGAATATTGCATTATAGTATTGTACTTCACTATGGTTAGGGATGATTTCTGTGGTTGGATGTGATATGCTTCTCTGGCTTGGTTGGTCTGCTGGCTTTGATTGGTCAACTAGGTCCCTGAATATCTGATTTGGATGATTTCCGCATTTAATTTTAACTTGATTGGCTGTTTTATATTGATTGGAGCCAATTTTACATGCTGAATTGATATTCCTGTTGTTGTTATCATTGTCTGAAGCCTTGAAATCCAAAATTGAAGTGGAATTTATATGACAGTTTCTGTTTTTATGCTTGCTTTTGTTTTTGCATTTGATATTGAATAAAACACATTCATTTATCAATTTTGAATGTGTTTTCAAATTGATCAAATTGATTGTTTTGTTTCTGTTGTTGGTTCCTAAATTTGCATTTAAAAATGCAGTTTCTGGTTTCTGGATTGTACTCAAGGTCCTCAAGTTTGGTTTTTTATTTGTGTAAGGGATGGAATCCCTTACAGCCAGAACCTTCAAAATTGTCCAGGATGCTTTGAGCTCCCTTCCCATCAACAAGCTCCCCTTTCCTACCCACGCCACAAGAGCCAATCCCTCTTCTTCTGATAAGAATGAGTCTGCCCTGGCTGCTGAGCAGCTAGCTTATGAACGCTCACTTGGGCCAAAGGTTATCATTATGGAATTTGAGCTTGCTAAGTTTTTAGCCTTTGAGGCCACCTTTAATGGGAAAGTACAGGGCTGCTTCTTTCATTTTAGGCAGGCCCCCATCAAGCATCTTAAGAGCAAGAAGGAGATTGTTGAGAAGTATTTAAACAATGGTAAAGGGAAGTGTCACTTTGCCTTAACCCAGTTTGTTGCATTGGCTTTTGTGCAGCCAGAGCATACTGGGATTGGCTTTGAGGCCCTCCTGGAGGATGCTTATATAAAGAAGCACTCCACCATTTTCAAGGGCTACCTTGATTACTTTGAGCACCAATGGGTAGGAAAGAAGGTGACTGCCCAGAGAGAAAAGAGTGGGGCCACAGCACCATGGAACTGTCAGAGCGCCTGTCTCAAGGGGTAGATAAAGACCACCTCCAGCCTGGAGGTGTGGCATAAACACCTGAAGGTGAAGTTTGGGTCAAACCCCAAGTACAGCAAGTTCTTCCAGAAGCTGCAGGAGGAGCAGGCCTGGAATGTCTCTAAGTTTTGTGAGCTGTCCAACCAGGTGGCCCCCAAGAAGAGAAAGAGTAAGGAGCAGGACTATCAGGAGGACGTCCAAAAGGTGGTGAAGAAGTATAAGGTGGTGGAAATCAAAAAATACCTTGAAGATGTAGCAACTGCTCTTGCTGGTGGCTTCAATTAGCCCAGTAAACTTTGCTTTGCTTTGCCTGGATCCTTTTTTCTTTTACTCTTGATTTTTATATTTTTTTGGATGGCACTAATATTTTTAGGTATAAATGGTAAGTTTCAGATAAAGTTTCATGTGTGGTTTAGTAAGAAATGTCTTATATTTTTGTTACTTTATTTTTAAGGTATGAGATATTTTCAGTTATGCTTATATAAAGTATAATAAACTAAATATAGAATTTTTTTATAATTGGTAGTTATTATGATGCATTAAATACCTTTATTTTTGGTTATTGGAATTTTAATTTTATGGGAATGAAAAATAATTTTATAATAAAGAGTGTAATTTGCATAGTAAATTGAAAAATAATTGCTTATACCTCCTTATTCTTATTAGTTAGGTAATTTTTATTGCATTTTTGGACTCTCTGGGGTTATTTTAGTATAATAATTTATTTCAAAATATTTTTTATAAAAAATTTCATGGTAAAGTATTTTGTTATTTAAAAAAGTGTTGACATCCAGGAGACAACATTATGTAAAAACTGGGCCGTCACTTTACTATAGGGCCAACATTTTTACTGTCAACCTTATTAGTGTTGACATAGGTGCTGTTGCCAAATTTTCTGGGGGTCAACCCCTCAGGTTTGACATGGGGATGAACAAAATTGATACATATTAAAGTTAAATCTTCTAAGCTCAGAAAAAATCTGCTGAGCTTAAATAAAAAATAAAAAGAATAAAACTTTGATATAGATTAGCAATAGATTTCAATTCCCCATATTTCTCTTGGTGCTGACTGTATTCCATTTATCTTAGCAGCTGGGAAATTTACTGTTAGTTAACATTAATAAAGTTTTGTGGGTATTTTTTGAAGCTCAATTATAGTAAAAGGGTTGGTTTAATAGAGAACGCTTGATGCTTACTGGATATAGTTGCTGGAAACCTTTTAATGTGGGATCTTAGGGTGGATATGATTACACATTAAACTCTGGAAAGTCTTTGGAAAAGGTAAGATTGATAATGTACTTTTTAGAGATGTTGAGATAGACAAAAATCTAGGTTTTGATTGTACAGAAGCTGTGCACAGAATAAAAAGATAAGAATTAGCTATTTGTATTAATGAAGAGTGGAGTTTGATCCACTGAAGAATTGTTCTGTACAAAGCTTCTGTGTACTCTGAACTTGACTTTTTTCTCTATCTTGACAGCTCTGAAAAATACTGTATTGTTTTAGAGGTTCTTATCCTCTCAATTAAAGCCTGTAATTTGAGTTCTATGCTTGGTTATTGCTATGAGGTTGCAGAAATACACATGGATCAAATTTGAATTGGTCTCTTTATTTCAGAAAGGGTCCCATTTAGGCAGTGGAAATGGGAACCAAGTTGGAGCAGTAGTTAAGGTTGTAAGAAATTTAAACCAAGTTTTATTGCCTTTGTAGCAGTGAAAGACAAGAATACTCAAAAAAGTTTGAGGATAAAGAATAGTTTATTTGGGGTGAAGCTAGTTCACTTTTATAGCCAACAGATAGCGTTAAAATTCTATTCAAATTTGTCGTTAACGCTATTAGACCTTGGAAGTTTAAAAGGGTCACGCATCTTCAAGATAATAGACGCCACTACCTGCCCCAGTTTTAGGGATGACTATGGGGAACTTCATTACCACGTTGTGGAGAAGGCTTGAGGTCTTGTTTTCATTGGTGACATTAAAGTTGTGGAGTTCAAGTTTTCCTTCGACAGTAAAGAAGAGGGATTTGAACTTGAGCTGCTTCCGGTTAGGCCCGACAAACGCTTGGTTAATGTTAGTGGGGGAAGCCACCCCGTCTTTGTAGTCAAGGGGAATGTTCCTATATCGGTTGCTTACAAGGGCAACAAGCTTTCCAACAGAGATTGCGCCAATGTTGTACTTGAGATGAGATATGATTGAATGGGTTGCTTTAGCAATACATGTCTGGTTGGATTGACACGTGATGGGGCTGGAAATAGGATAGCCCTTTGACCAGTAGTAGTACGATTTTGTCTTTTTAAAACAGCCAAAGCCATAGGGTCTACCAACAAACTCACAGTTTCTCATTGCCTGGGGGTAATCTCCAACAAGATGATACTCAGCAAAAAGCTCTGTAGGTCCAACCCAGGACATTCCAGAAGCCAAAGTCATTCTACTGTTGGTGATGCTCTGCTCTGAGGCGCGGTTCACAAGATTAAAAATATGTTTCTCATTGAGGGGAGGGAGGGCAGGACTGGTTACAACTGTCCCGTACACTTCAGTTGAATGAACAACCCCAAAACATAAAGCAGCTACTCTGAACATTAAACATATATGACCATCAGATTGCTTTTTATAATCAGAGGGCAATTGTCTTGTTTCAAAGATATTTGCTCCCATTTAGAAAACTTAATTAAATAATGTTTATTCTAGGCAAGGCCCTGGTATGGCTTATCATATTTTTATATCCAATGAATGTAGATCCTCCTTCTACCCTATCAAACACGCTTCCTTCCGAGAGGATCCACAGTTATCTTCCTTGAACAAACGAAACCAACTCTTTTTTTGAGAACACTAAGATAGCTTGACCTCTAAATGTACATTAAGGACTCTACGTTTTCGTCGCAATAATATAAGTATTTAAATGTATTTACTTTTTTGAATCACTGAAATAAAAAAATGGAGTCTAGATACATTCCAATAAAGAGATATTTCTAAAGCTCTGCTGAATCGATACTCTTTTCTGATTCCTTGGCTCGAGTTACAAACGCCACATCAGAATTTCTAAAGCATGTTCTTCTCTCTAAACCTAGCGGTATGTTGTACAATGGTTGGGTACTACAAGCTGCTTGATTTGCTTTCAAGCTGAATCTGAACTTGTTCCAGAGAATAAAATCGACTTTTCCAAAGTAAAAATGGCCACCTTTGAGCTCACTGGTTTTGAAACACATGTAGATATAGGTTCTTAAGACCCTGCCTTTAACGTTTTATCCTAGCCCGCCAACCTGAAATATATCAGACTTATACAATAATCTTCTATTTAGAATGATAACGTAATGTAAGCGCTGTAACTAGGACTTTGGTATTAGGGAGATTTTACGTCGGTTATGTTTCCCTCGACTGATTTCCAGCCATCGAAATAAAATACAGTAGGTTTATAACCTGCTGAGATAAACGAAATCAACTTGGTCTAAAAACGAAGTTGAAAATCTAAGAATTTATATTAAATTACAATAGATTTGGGGTTGCTTCTATTTTTTATCTCATTTGATTTTATTTGCCCTCACAGCTGTAAAGCTATTGTATATTTTGTTATAAAGGCTAGGCCTATTTACAATGAAGATCCCAACAATAATCCTTAAACAGTACAGTGCCTATCCCTACCCACATTGTTGCCACATGTGCCACCTCCTTGGTGGCTTAATAGTTTATCCCAAGGTATAAGAACTCGCATTATTCTCAATAAATATTATCTTATTCCTATTTCCTTTTATGTCTTCTGTGGAGCGCTGTCTTCCCCAGCTCAAATACAGAACTAAAATTATTTCAGCTGCAACATATGGACCCAAAAATCTCAAGGATTTTTAATCTTCAATAAAAAGAGTCAGCTAATAGAAACTGTACTTCAAAAGTAAATGAAGCCAGTTTATTCAAAGACTCTTGACTTTTCTATCTGATTTTATGGCTATATTGCATTTTTCACCACCATCCAAGAGCACCTTCAAGCTGTCTATCAAATAGATAGAAGCATCTAGAAAACAGTTAAAGATAGTTAACAGAATTATGAGCATTGATGATAAAATAAAACATGCACTATGTATATCAAGCTTGCAGCTCACAAAATCCATACAGTAAGATGCTGATCCCAAGCTTCAAGAAAACCAGCTCATACCCATTCAAACGCTTATTATGTGCCATGTGTTTTGTAAGGCCTTACTCATAACAGCGCAAGGTTGTAAACTACAACGTGCAAAGCATTTGGATTAAGATTCAAGAGATATAGAAAGGTAGGAACGGTTTGTAACATAGCTTTACAAAAATTGGCTAAAAACTTATACTGGGTTACAAAAGGCGTAATAGAGTTTAAAAAACCTGAACATAGGGGATAAAATAAGGTATTTAATAAAGATCTATTTTTACAAAGGGAATATCAATGTTTGGATATTTTACATCTGAAAATTGGTACAAATAGCTATTAAAAATTCTTTAAACAAGAAAATGGGAAACAATAAGCCTAGAGCCTGTTGTCTAACAACTTCCATGGTTTAAACTAAAAGGTGTTAAAATTAACTTTTCTGGTTAAATCTAAAAGTTAAAGTTCAAATTTGTAAGATTGAAAAAGTTAAAACTCAAACAAAGTTGAAGGAAAGAAATCACTTAGAATTTTGGCTTAAAGCCTACTCTTCTTACACTCTTTATTTATAGTAGAAATGCTGTTGCTGTTGGTATGATAGGCATAGTAGATACAAGAGCCAAGACACAGGGGCAGTTGGAAACACCAGGAAAAATATTGGAAAAGGAGAGGAAACAGGAAGCTCAGTATGAGCAGCCACAGATCTGCAACGGCAGGGTGAGAGGAAAGCAGGTGCTTACGCAACCCAAAGTGTGCAAGGCAATTGAAAATTATATTAACCTTCTTATTAAGAATAGAAAATATAGGCGCTATTGAATAGCAGACAAAAGGAAGAAACAACAGAAATTTGAAGCGTGAATTAAGAAAGAATTAAGGTAATAACTTTAAAGTAAATAATCATTAACTTTCAACTTTAATTTCTTATTTAAAACCAAGAAAGATAAGGTAAAATGAATAAAAAATAATACCAAAAAGCCTGCTCTTCAGGGCGGGGTATGATATGAGGCATTTAGGCACAACTCCTTGTAGGTCCTTGTAAGCTTCTTTACTGTACCTGTTTAGGTTAAGTTCTTGACTTGGTGAGCAATAATGAGTGTGGTGTCCTTCATGCCAAATTGGGCAAGGAAGTCTCTCTTGAAGGTGTCTGAGTATTTTTCAGAATGATCCAGATGCCATTTGTTGCACCAGGTATCTGCATTAAGGGTCAGTTAAATGGAGATTTCTACAATCCAGAAGTGTGCCAGACATTCCATTTGTGTCAGTTTGTTCTGAGTGGACTGGATCCATGTTGTGGTGTTGTTGTTGGCACCTGCTAATGACTTCAAGGCTGCACTTCAAAGTTGCTGGACTACATATGGGTCATTATTTGTTAGATTAATCTGTTTCCTATTAACTGTGCTACTTAAAACTTTAAAAATTTGTTTTAATTTTCTTATCAATAAAATTAAATAATTACAACAATTTTATCAAAATAAATCTTATTTAATCCTTATAATATAAAAACCTATATTAAATTAATCATTTTCTACTTACAGCTAAATTAAACTGTATTAAAAGCTAGTGACAATCTTATTTCATATACCATTATTTCTTGAAAGCTGATTAGTACAAAATGACATCATTCTAAAAAGAGCAACATAAAAATACAATAAAAACTGATATGATGCCTTTTGTTGGAAATTAAATTGTTGCCTAAAATCTTAGCTTTTTAAAATATTTAATTTAAAATATAATAATTTTTGAATCCCTCTTTTTAAAAAGAGGGCAGATAGCTTTTTTGCATATTTAATAAATAAATATTAAATAATTTTGGATTTTCTTAAAAAAATCTGGTAAAAAGTTAAAAAAAACTAACTAAAATTAAAACTGAACTTTTATTGAAATTTCAGTGATCTCATTTAGCATAAGTAATTTATTCTTAAGTTAGATTTTATAGAAAATATATAATAAGAACTTATAAGAGAGTAAAAGTTTTTCTTTTCAAAATTTTAAGTATTTAATATTAATAAAATAGCTTTACACAACTATTTAATAAAATTATATTTTTATACTGTATGCTAGAGATAATATGTATAAAAAGTTCAAACATAAAAAAGAATGTATCAAAATCTTGCTTTATTTAATTAAATTTTATAAAGGTTAAAATTTATTTAAACTAAATGGAAAATGATCTTAGTCATTGTATCTATAAAAATAAGATACAAATTTAATTATACAAGCAAATATTTATATGTGATTAAAAATAACATTTTTGTTTTGATAGATTTAAGATATATAAAGTTCATTTTTTAAGAACTGTTAAAGGTTATAATAAACTTAAGTTTATTTAAAAAAAGTTTTTTGAGTTGGTTACTAAAAGTAAGCTAAATAATGATTTATACTTTAAATTTAGTTTACTGATTAAAATATCATACTTTAGGAGTTAATTAGCATATTTTATTTCAAATAATAATTTTAAAAGCTTACATTCAAAGCCACTTTAAGATACTAAATTGGTATTGAAATATAAAGTTGCAGCACAATTCCAAAAGCTGAGATTAAGGGCTTTCTAATGATACTAGTTTGAGCGAGATTGAAGCACTATTCACGGAAATATCAACAGTTAACCAGAATATAAAAAGGGGTAAATAAACAATGATATCATACTTCAGGGGTGATATTGATAAATTAAGGAGATCAGTTGGGGGTCAGTTGGGGATTTATGCCTGTAGTGCAAAAGCTCAGCTAACATGGTATTTAAACAGCTCAACTTTACAGAAATTTACTTTACAATCCACACCTTTACTCCTCTCTGATAGCTGCACATCTATTTCCAAGCAAGAACTGCCTGAACCAAGCCAAGGAACCCAACCACTATCATTATGGAACCTATCAAGTTTGCACCTCAGATGACACCCTTCTTATCACTGGGGGCTTCTACTAAGAGAGAAATAATCTCTATGCTTAAACAAGCATTCCTTTTTACTGCTGGCAGTGATCTTAACAGCTTTGTTGAGCATTTCTTATTAAAAACAGAGTTTGGAAAAAGTACCTTCTTACCTGTCATACAAAATTCTAAGACAGATGATTTCCTTAACAACCTAAAGGAATTGATGCCAGAGTCCCCTGCCAAGCACCTTTCTTCCCTAAGAGCATTGGTTACATCAAGCTACAGTCTGAAAGAGCTTTGGGATTGTGGATTTAAAATGACAAAAAATGAGTATTCATATTCTAAAAAAATAAAAAATGCTAAAAAAGCATCATTAAATTCAAAAAAGAAAAAAGAAAAAAATGATTCAGTAAAAAAAGAAAACTTAAAAAATATTTTAAAACATATATTAAAAAATTCATTTCCAACTAGCCAATTCACTAAAAAATCCCCTGGATTGATTTATGAAGAATTACAAAAAGAGTTGAGTGAATACTCAACTAAAATAAAATACTCATTATTGAAAACAAAAAAGAAATTTATGAAGATATGAAAATAAAAAACAATATTTCTATTTCACTTTCCACTTTTTATAAGCTTATTCCTAATAATATAATTAAAAGCAAAAAGCAAACTGATATGTGTAACATTTGCAACTTAAAAAAGTCATTAGAAATGAAGAAAAAGGATTTGCGTATAAAGAAGTTGCCATTGCCTAAATCTATTAAAGAAAATTTGGAATCTATTGACCTACATGAAAAGTTTTATAAGCATCAAAATAAAGAATATATTAGTGATATAAATAATCTTGATAATAATTCATGTGTTATAGTAATAGACTATAAAGAAAACTTTAAAATAGGTGGGGGTCCTATAGAAACAGATAATTGTTTTTATGAGAAAATACCTATTTCTTTATTAGGATTTGCAATTGCTTTTAAAGAAAATGAGAAAATTAAATATGAGTATCATGACTTTTTATCTGAAATTTTATCTCATGACTCTTTGTTTTCAGGTCAGTGTTTGATAAGTCTGCTTAGAAATAATAAATTTAAGAATATTAAAAATATTAAAGTTTGGACTGATAATGGTAATCATTTCAGATCTTATAAATTCTTATATTATCTTTTTAAAGAGGTACCTAAAATTATAAAAGGAACAATTAAGTTTAATAGATTTGTTGAGTGTCATGGCAAAAGTATTGTTGATAGTCATTTTGGTGTATTATCTAAAATATTTAAACAAAAGGAAAATGAGATGTATCTAAAAAATATAAATGATCTCAAAATGGTTTTTGAGAGAGAGGAAGAAAGAAAGGGTCTATATGAGACACTTGTAAATAATTCAGATGTTTCCCAAAAAACCTTTTTTCACATCTATGATAGAAAATCTAGGCCTAAAAAAAGCTGGCTTGAAGTCAAAGCATTTTATGTTAATCTTTCATATTTAATGAAAGATGGTGAGCTGTATGTTTCACCTTTGACATTTGAGGATGTTAAGGAGTACTCCAAAATAAATTATTGTGCAAAGTTCTGCACAGATGACAGAGAAACAAAGAGAGCTGATACTACTAAAGGATTAGTAGGACATGTTCATAAAGTTGGACGCATAACAAAAACTTATATTTCACATAGGGTAAATAGTCTTTTAAATACAACAACTTTTTTTCTAAAAATAACTAAGAAATTAATTATATGAGCCAAAGATAGGGTAATAGCAATTATAGATTTGGGGCTGCTATTACTCTCTCATGCAACTCATATATTTTATTCTTGGCTTATTAGAATAGAAAAAGGGTTTTAGCAAAAAATACAGTTAATAGAAATAAGATTTATTTCTATTATTTGTATATTTTACACTCTTAAACTTTTCTTCAGTAAACTAAGCATTATACTAATGTTCAAAAAACATAAGTTTATGACTTAAATGATACCAAAGAAGTTAAAAGGCTTTGAAATGCTTAAGCTGGCGCCTTGGCTTAATCTAACAAATAATGACCCATATATCAAAATTCAACTAAGTAATACCACCTGGATCCTAGGCTCCTATTCCTTCCACATTGTCAAGTGAGTATCTAGTCCAGGTTGCAAAGAACCCTTGAGTGACCAACTTCTGATGACCATGCTGATAAATGAGATCATATCAGGTGACCCTCAAATTTTTTTCAATTTATTAACATCAACTTACAGGGGGTAATTGGATTTGACTGGTAAACTGGAGCAGCTGTAACCCATTTTCAATCAACTGTTTGATTCATGTCTGTTAAATCAGTCAGTTTGATTAAAGGGTTTCTGGCTTTTTGAGATTTTCTACTTGGCCAAATAATACCCATCATTATGGAACTTACCGTGACAAGAAGGTCCCAAAGTGTTGTAAACACTTACTATCTTAGGAGTTCAAAGCAAATGTGTAGAAGTTAAATAATATTAAAATCAATTTTTTGAAACTTGGGGTCAACCCCTGGCAAGGATTCACACAAAAGACCCCTTGGTCCTTGGTTCAACTATCCAGGTGCTACAAAAGTAACAAATTTGAAGCCCCAGGCGGGAATCAAACCCGCCGCTAGCTGCCAGGCGGGGCAAGCGGGTGGGGGAGATTTGCCTGCACCTGGATTTGCTTCAAAAAGCAAAAATCCAGGTGCTTGAACCATTCCTGCCCTGATGACAGCTGCATGGCCTGTTCTGGGCCCCAAAAGCTATGCCCAAGCCTTGGTAGGTTTGGATGGGCCTGGGCAGGCTAATTTTAGCTGCCCAGTAAACCCAGTTCAAGCCCACCCTCCATTAAGTAATTTGGGGTTCCCAATTGGGAACCACTTTTTTAATCAAGTTCTTTTGCCTCAGGAATGCCTGTCAAGCCAGTCCTAAAGTGGCAATCAAATTGGGAAAACCCCCATACTCCTGTAGCCAAACCTTCCAAAACCAATGATCATTCAGGCCAATATGGCCCCCTAACAAGCCAAACAACTGTTCCTGAAAACCCCAAAAATGACCATGAAGCAGCCAACCAAACAACAGAGCCTAATATGCCAAGCCTTGCCACACAGATAGCACCAGAAAAATGCCCAGAGGTACTTGCATGTGAGTAAGTATATAAATCAGAAGCACCTGAAAAATTTATGTATTGTCATCCTTACCAATAAAGTTGTTATAAACCTTTGGTTCACCAATCTGTTTCCATACTTATTTTTGATACTCTTCCATCTGCAAACACCAAAGCGTCAGTACCCATCCACTGGGATAGATAGCTAGACTCCAGTTGACAAAACTGAAACCTTTGACTACTACCACCCACCCAACGCTCCATTTGGCCCTGTGCATTTCACTGAGTATCCCCCAAACCCTGATCACAAACCCTGGACTTTGGAAGACTTGCAGTAGTATACCCGCCCAAACACCCCCAAGGAACCCTATCAAATTGTCTGTGACGGCAAAGCAATCATCATTTACCCTTTGATCTTCAACAGAAAAGACAACAATCCTGCTGCCTACCTGGTCCCCATGGAACCACCCCTGACACCCAAACTGACGTTCTCAACCCCACCCACTTCTGATGCCACTGGCCAGAGTAGTCAATTCCTGGGAGTGCTTTACCTGGCGCTCACAGGATTGATTGACTCTGCCTTGCCAGTGGCTGGGCCCTGGGCTGTGACTGGGAAGGCCCTTTCCTACCTGGTAAAGTTAGGTCCCATCATCTGGTGGGCCATACCAGTACCTGCTTCAACTCCTCCCTCACCTGCTGGAGCCCCACAGTACTCCTGGTATCCTGACATTAGGCATTCAAAGCCAAAAGTGGAAGTCAACTCAAATTACCAAACAATGAAACATGAACTGCTAGCAATTGAAATCTGCAATAGACTCAATTTAGCGCCTAACTCATTATTAGGATCAAGTTACTCCCTATTCATCCATATAACTGATCAGGAGATATCTTGTTGCTCCTAAAGGGTTCATCTAAACTATATAATTGCCAATATTAAAATAAAGACATTATCTAATTTCAAATAATTTCTCCCTTTTAACTCTGCTAATATAGCACAGTAACAACATTGGTAGTACATGTAGATTATACATAATACCTTTTTTTTCAAAATTCTTCCTGTTTCCTGTACCTGCAGCAGACAACAATATACAAAAAAATCAATTCAGGGTTATCCTTAGATTGGATGCCTTACATGTGGGAAGCAAATTCCTAAGAGACACATCCTTTATCAAAACATGGTGATCTAAGCTCCTGCCTTCAACTCCCTCTCTAAACAAGAGATCTTTCAGGCTTTCTATTTCACACCTTGAGACAATGACAAAAGCATCATACCCACATATGGATCATTATTTGTTAGATTAAGCCAAGGCGCCAGCTTAAGCATTTCAAAGCCTTTTAACTTCTTTGGTATCATTTAAGTCATAAACTTATGTTTTTTGAACATTAGTATAATGCTTAGTTTACTGAAGAAAAGTTTAAGAGTGTAAAATATACAAATAATAGAAATAAATCTTATTTCTATTAACTGTATTTTTTGCTAAAACCCTTTTTTCTATTCTAATAAGCCAAGAATAAAATATATGAGTTGCATGAGAGAGTAATAGCAGCCCCAAATCTATAATTGCTATTACCCTATCTTTGGCTCATATAATTAATTTCTTAGTTATTTTTAGAAAAAAAGTTGTTGTATTTAAAAGACTATTTACCCTATGTGAAATATAAGTTTTTGTTATGCGTCCAACTTTATGAACATGTCCTACTAATCCTTTAGTAGTATCAGCTCTCTTTGTTTCTCTGTCATCTGTGCAGAACTTTGCACAATAATTTATTTTGGAGTACTCCTTAACATCCTCAAATGTCAAAGGTGAAACATACAGCTCACCATCTTTCATTAAATATGAAAGATTAACATAAAATGCTTTGACTTCAAGCCAGCTTTTTTTAGGCCTAGATTTTCTATCATAGATGTGAAAAAAGGTTTTTTGGGAAACATCTGAATTATTTACAAGTGTCTCATATAGACCCTTTCTTTCTTCCTCTCTCTCAAAAACCATTTTGAGATCATTTATATTTTTTAGATACATCTCATTTTCCTTTTGTTTAAATATTTTAGATAATACACCAAAATGACTATCAACAATACTTTTGCCATGACACTCAACAAATCTATTAAACTTAATTGTTCCTTTTATAATTTTAGGTACCTCTTTAAAAAGATAATATAAGAATTTATAAGATCTGAAATGATTACCATTATCAGTCCAAACTTTAATATTTTTAATATTCTTAAATTTATTATTTCTAAGCAGACTTATCAAACACTGACCTGAAAACAAAGAGTCATGAGATAAAATTTCAGATAAAAAGTCATGATACTCATATTTAATTTTCTCATTTTCTTTAAAAGCAATTGCAAATCCTAATAAAGAAATAGGTATTTTCTCATAAAAACAATTATCTGTTTCTATAGGACCCCCACCTATTTTAAAGTTTTCTTTATAGTCTATTACTATAACACATGAATTATTATCAAGATTATTTATATCACTAATATATTCTTTATTTTGATGCTTATAAAACTTTTCATGTAGGTCAATAGATTCCAAATTTTCTTTAATAGATTTAGGCAATGGCAACTTCTTTATACGCAAATCCTTTTTCTTCATTTCTAATGACTTTTTTAAGTTGCAAATGTTACACATATCAGTTTGCTTTTTGCTTTTAATTATATTATTAGGAATAAGCTTATAAAAAGTGGAAAGTGAAATAGAAATATTGTTTTTTATTTTCATATCTTCATAAATTTCTTTTTTGTTTTCAATAATGAGTATTTTATTTTAGTTGAGTATTCACTCAACTCTTTTTGTAATTCTTCATAAATCAATCCAGGGGATTTTTTAGTGAATTGGCTAGTTGGAAATGAATTTTTTAATATATGTTTTAAAATATTTTTTAAGTTTTCTTTTTTTACTGAATCATTTTTTTCTTTTTTCTTTTTTGAATTTAATGATGCTTTTTTAGCATTTTTTATTTTTTTAGAATATGAATACTCATTTTTTGTCATTTTAAATCCACAATCCCAAAGCTCTTTCAGACTGTAGCTTGATGTAACCAATGCTCTTAGGGAAGAAAGGCGCTTGGCAGGGGACTCTGGCATCAATTCCTTTAGGTTGTTAAGGAAATCATCTGTCTTAGAATTTTGTATGACAGGTAAGAAGGTACTTTTTCCAAACTCTGTTTTTAATAAGAAATGATCAACAAAGCTGTTAAGATCACTGCCAGCAGTAAAAAGGAATGCTTGTTTAAGCAGAGAGATTATTTCTCTCTTAGTAGAAGCCCCCAGTGAGAAGAAGGGTGTCATCTGAGGTGCAAACTTGATAGGTTCCATAATGATAGTGGTTGGGTTCCTTGGCTTGGTTCAGGCAGTTCTTGCTTGGAAATAGATGTGCAGCTATCAGAGAGGAGTAAAGGTGTGGATTGTAAAGTAAATTTCTGTAAAGTTGAGCTGTTTAAATACCATGTTAGCTGAGCTTTTGCACTACAGGCATAAATCCCCAACTGACCCCCAACTGATCTCCTTAATTTATCAATATCACCCCTGAAGTATGATATCATTGTTTATTTACCCCTTTTTATATTCTGGTTAACTGTTGATATTTCCGTGAATAGTGCTTCAATCTCGCTCAAACTAGTATCATTAGAAAGCCCTTAATCTCAGCTTTTGGAATTGTGCTGCAACTTTATATTTCAATACCAATTTAGTATCTTAAAGTGGCTTTGAATGTAAGCTTTTAAAATTATTATTTGAAATAAAATATGCTAATTAACTCCTAAAGTATGATATTTTAATCAGTAAACTAAATTTAAAGTATAAATCATTATTTAGCTTACTTTTAGTAACCAACTCAAAAAACTTTTTTTAAATAAACTTAAGTTTATTATAACCTTTAACAGTTCTTAAAAAATGAACTTTATATATCTTAAATCTATCAAAACAAAAATGTTATTTTTAATCACATATAAATATTTGCTTGTATAATTAAATTTGTATCTTATTTTTATAGATACAATGACTAAGATCATTTTCCATTTAGTTTAAATAAATTTTAACCTTTATAAAATTTAATTAAATAAAGCAAGATTTTGATACATTCTTTTTTATGTTTGAACTTTTTATACATATTATCTCTAGCATACAGTATAAAAATATAATTTTATTAAATAGTTGTGTAAAGCTATTTTATTAATATTAAATACTTAAAATTTTGAAAAGAAAAACTTTTACTCTCTTATAAGTTCTTATTATATATTTTCTATAAAATCTAACTTAAGAATAAATTACTTATGCTAAATGAGATCACTGAAATTTCAATAAAAGTTCAGTTTTAATTTTAGTTAGTTTTTTTTAACTTTTTACCAGATTTTTTTAAGAAAATCCAAAATTATTTAATATTTATTTATTAAATATGCAAAAAAGCTATCTGCCCTCTTTTTAAAAAGAGGGATTCAAAAATTATTATATTTTAAATTAAATATTTTAAAAAGCTAAGATTTTAGGCAACAATTTAATTTCCAACAAAAGGCATCATATCAGTTTTTATTGTATTTTTATGTTGCTCTTTTTAGAATGATGTCATTTTGTACTAATCAGCTTTCAAGAAATAATGGTATATGAAATAAGATTGTCACTAGCTTTTAATACAGTTTAATTTAGCTGTAAGTAGAAAATGATTAATTTAATATAGGTTTTTATATTATAAGGATTAAATAAGATTTATTTTGATAAAATTGTTGTAATTATTTAAATTTATTGATAAGAAAATTAAAACAAATTTTTAAAGTTTTAAGTAGCACAGTTAATAGGAAACAGATTAATCTAAAAAATAATGACCCATATATTGAATAATTTTCACTGTTTCAACTCTTAAGAGTTGAGTCCTCCCAAATTTTTACTCAATAAAATCATATATCCCTTGGTATAAATTTAATTTCAAATGCATCCTGTAGTTGGTTTGTTGCACTACATCCCCTACAATCTAATTCTTAGCCGGATCATCACTGGAAGATGGGGCCCTGCTGTTGGCACTCTGTCGCTGCCTCCACCCAATGTTAATCCCATGCCTGAAAATCTTGGAGTTGTTCCATCTCCCTTTGAAACTGAAAAACTAGTTATATCTCAATGTCCTGAATTTCATTCTGAAGACACTCCAATGCTTTCACAGGCTATTTATCTCAGGCTACTTTGGTTAGGGTTAATTATTTCACTTAACCCTAGTATCTCATTTGGAAATTTCACTAAACAGTATTTGAAGCTGCAATAGTGGTTAATTATTAACTCCATGTGAATTTGAGTGGTAATTCCCCACCACTTAGAGACAGCTTCTTACTATCTGGTGATTTCCGTCACACTCCTGTTAGATTCAGAGGAGGCTTTCAATTTACCCTCTTCAGCAAAGCAAGAAATTGAATTTTAACTTCAAAGGATTCATTTTTATCCAAGCAAGCTCATACAAAGAAGAATTTTTCATTCTTAGAGCACACAAATCCGGGGTTCTATGATTTCAACTGATTTGATTCAAAAAGTGATATTTAGTTTAGTACTTATATTTGATCCAGTGAAAATTGTGGGCTCATACGTAAATCAGTTAGCCTAAAAATGCAATCTTTGATAAGGGAAATTGATTGATCTTGAGCTGAATTTTCATTTCTAAAATGGGCCGTTGTGGTGGTGAACAACAAATATATAAAGTTGTTAGTAATTAATTAACCAAGAGATAAAGCTTTATTTGCAATGATTGAGTATTTAAAGGTGATTCTGGGGACTTACAAATATCAAATAATCAAAAATTGTTTGCGTTCACCACAGCACCGGTTACAGCCCAATAGTTTCACGAGCAATCTATTGTGATGATGCCATCAGTTTCAGACTTATTTACATGCAAATGCAAATAAGCGGCTCTGTTAAAGCCCAAACTTCACCCCTTTCCTGCCATGCAGATATGACATATTTCTCAACTAGCCCATTTCACTATATAAGCCAAGTTTTATTAAATATTCAAATATCAATAAATCATTTCCTCAAAACTACTCTTTCAAGTGCTTTGCTAGCTAAACCAAATTACCAGGATTAATTCTCTTGGTTTACACTATAGTAGTGGTGAACTACAAAAAACCCCAAAATTAAAGTAAGGAATAAATAACAGTTTGTTTGATTTAAAGTTAACCCACTTTTATAGTGGTCGAATAGCGTTAACTAATTCTCTCGAATTCGGTGAATTTAGCGTTAACGCTACCAAACTATTCAGCCACTTAAAGCTCATTGAGATTCAACATTTATTTTAACAGGTGTTGTTGTAATTCGAACTCAATCTTGGGATTACTTTTAAAGCGTCTGATAACTTCAAGCCATAAAAATCTTCGATTTATTAGTAAGATATCATTTTCCAAAATTAAATTATTACAGCTTGTTATATTATCTCCATTTGCAAATACTCATATATTTTTTAAATTCTATCAACTTTTATCATTAACTTACCGCTTACTTTCATTAGCAACTATGCTGGCATTTAAACAATCACTTTTGGCTTTCAAATCAACTCCCAGCTTGTCAAGCAAATCACTTCAGTATGTCTCAAAAAGACACGAGTCTGTTAAAACACTTTTTTTCAAAAATATTCCAAATGGAACCGACCCTAAAGTAATGCGCAACCACTTTGAGCAATTCTCCAAAGTTATTAATTTGCGGATGCCTGTTATGAGAGTAGGAAAGACACGTGGTTTCGGGTTCCTTGAAGTAGATGAGGAAAACAGTGAACTTATCTTTCAGAAAACAAAAGACTTTCGGTTTCAAGGAAGGAAAAATCGAAATTGAAGAGTCATCCACACCTCTTCGACGTCGCAAAACACAGAAATTTTACTAACTTTAGCCTTGTCCTCTGCAACTTTAAGAGTAAAAGTTGCATCTAGTAAAACTTTAGGCTAAAATTTGAAATAATTGCTTCCCTACAAATTTATTCTACCTCCCGAACAAAAGGCACTTTTGCTAAAACAACTTCAGGCCTTAGGGTCAGCCTTTTTCATGGTTTGTATACTTAGCATTTTGAATTGAGTGCTTGAAAGGTTAATTGATTTTTTCCATAAAATTTTATTTTATTTAAAATGTAAATACCAAATCAATTTTCTCTAGATTTTTATTGTTTCTTTCTTGAATAAATTATTTTTTTCTGAAATTTAAAAGGTATAATCTTTACGATTTAAATGTAAAAAATAGTCAAATATGATATTGTTACCTTGAGGGGGATTCAACTATCGTTAACTTGCTTATTTTACTTCTTTGGAGACTATCACCTTTGCCAGCATCTTATGAGCTGTGGCAAGCTCATCTTTCAGTCTATTTACTCAAGCAGAAAGGAGTTTGTCTTATAGATGAGTGCTTAGCTACCTATTTCTAAAATTCCTTAGACTTAAGACTTTTTCCCTCTCATGTTGGAGACTATCTACCTGAAGCTGAGTAGTATGTTTGTATTTTGTGAAGATTTCATCTATACTCCAAATGGAGTTAAGGGCATCTAAAACAAAGGCCCTGGTTCCTGTAGTCCACATACTTTCAGCGTGATAATACTCTTTAAAGAAAATTTCCATTTTAAAAGATTTCCAATTGGTTAGTTCTATGCAACATTGAGACCCATCTCCACTCCCTTGAAGGTTCCTTCTTTACAGTGATAAGCATACTTAGCTCTGGCCATCCCAAAGAGGTCATCGTTGAACTGTGCCTCTGGTGCCTGTTTAAAATAATAAAAAAATATAACAATTGAGATCAAAGAAGAGGTAATGTAACAGTAATTTTATATAAATTCTTTTTTATTAAGCCGGTATAAATCTTTATATGTCTAGTTTCAGCTCTAGAAAGGCTACCCATACTTAGCATCATGGTTAGTAATTCACCCAAATCAAATAACCAAATACAGAAAAAACCAAATCAAATTATCCTAGCTTTAAGAATTCGATTTGCTAATGTTTGTCTGGAGCCAAAGATCAATTTTAAATATAGAAGTGTTCCGGCTTTACTATAAAGCAGCAAGTCAAAAAAATTGAAAATCAGCACAATATAATCCATAAAAATCATTTACCAACTTCTAAGCTAAAATGCTTTACAATGTATACATAGTTTTAAATTAAAAAGACTAACTGTACACATGATCAACAGAAAGGATCAAACATCAACCATAAATAAAATTATCTAAGCATCAGGGGTACCCCCTAGTAAGTCATCAACCAAGCCAAGAAGGCCTGGGACCTGGATGAATCTGCCAAAGACCAGAAACCAAGATTTTTTTGAGCTGAGTCTACCAGCAGAGATGTCACAGCTAGTAATTTTATACAAAGAAACTGTTGGACTCTTGGATTGGAGCACAAGAGAGACATCTTAGATAGAGAAAGGCCAGGTCTTCAAAAGGACTGTAATGTTGTAAACAGGAGAAGGCAACACTATTACTGCTCCAGGGTAAGTAATGGCTGCGGCCTAATTGCGGAATCTACTCTAATGGGATTTGACAATGGTGAACACTATAGCAAACTCCTCAGTTGGATTCTTCCATGGTAAACCTATAGCAAACTCTTCAGTTAGATTTTGCCATGGTTAAAAGCATATATACTGCGGCTGTAAAGCCCTAACAGTATATAAGGACCACACTCAAACAAAGGATAAGAGAAAGAAATGGCAACTTTATTGAAAAGTAAGAAAGAGGTATTTATAGCCTTCACAAGCTATGGTGAAATGATAGGATATATGGTGTCACTCTTAGTGGACAAGGTATAATCCTTAACCTTAGTGGAAGTGACAGGAGACAAAGAAAAGTGAGGTGATTGAAATACATATATGACAACACCTTTGTGACTGATTTGGATAAAGAGTTCTTGAATGAGTGGCTTCAATGGACAAGGTATTACTTATGGGTTCCACAGTAATAAAAGGAATAAAGATATGAGATATGTTTAGCTCCATCTTGGAAGATCCTTTCACTGCTTGTTTTAGGATGACTTATTCCTGAGGTATAGCAGTAGTGTAATTGATATTACCCAAAAAGATATTTAAGTTATTTGCCAGAAAATGGATGTAGAATAAAGGATCATTTTCTCAAGGGAAGAGGTTACAAATTATTACAGAAAATAATAGCTGATTTTCCAACAGAAACCAACTCTTTTACTTTATAAATAATGCCTATGAATGAAAGAAACTACTTTTTCCTGAGGCTACAGTTCAAACTTTATAGTTACTGTATTATAAAATAAAGTCATTATCTGCACCAATTTATTTCCCCCTCTATAAAGCTGCTCCCAATAGACCATTACAGTATTGGTAGCACATGTAGATTTACCAGCATTCCTTAAATTTTTTAAAGATTACTAAATCTTGATGTACATTCCAAAATATAGGTACATGAAAAAACCTAGTGAGTATCTCTACAGGCTGTATCACCAGCACTACAAGGTCAATATACCAAAAAAAACACAGGTTTATCAAAGAATTGTAAGAAAAGGGTGCTGGGCTCTGATAGCCCAGCTCTCACCCTGTTTTAAAGTAGCCCAGAATGCAATCCAGAGGGTAGCTGTCAGGGATCCAAGCTTGGGTGGCTGGCCTGTCATTTTCAGGGATTATGTGGGCCAGGTTTTTTGCAGGCAGAGCCCACCACAAGAGAGGAGCTAACTTAAATAGGTAGGAGAAAAACTTTCCCACCCAGGACCACGGACTAGTACCCAGTATTATAGTTGCAATCACCCCTGTAAGGGTGATATACACAATTCTGAACAGCTTGCTAGTGTGATTAGTTGGGAGGTTGGGTGAGGAGGTGGGCATTGGCTTGGGGGTCACAGGTGATTTCATATCAAGTTTATAGGCAGGTAGGTAGTTGAACTTACCTCTAAACAATTTTGGTGATGATAGGATCCAGGGGCCTTGACAGTTGTATCTAACTGCTGATTTTATGTGGTCCAAGGGATCTAGTTCAAGGATCTTTTCCAGGGTGTATTCCTTATACTCAGTTTTAAAGGGTATTCTGTGAAGTGGATGGGACCAAAGAGGACAGGAATCTGCAGGCATAAGGGCAGGAGGACTGGGTGATATTGTACTAAATTGATAGATGGCAAAGATAAAATAAGGCAGCAGCTGTGAAAGACAAATTAACATAACCTTTATTCAAAAATGGCAATAAGTTTAGAGCGCGGGTTCCTTTGGTCTATATAGCACCCCACTGCTGAACTTAATATTTTCCATGGGGGGGTTCATCAGGGCATTGGGAAATGTGGGGCTGGGTGGTCTGGATGCTTGGGTTCAAAGGCGGTGAAATGGCACCCAGGCCGGGAGTTCTTTTATTGGTCAGAAATCTCAAATTGGCAACTTGATTCTCTTGTTCTTGGGTCGCGGTCATGGGGTCGGGCCCTGGGCCCATGCTTTCCTCAGGTGGCACATCCTGTTTGGTCACCAAGGTGGCCTTCAAGCCCATTGAGCAGATGATAGGAGTTTTTTTGCCTCCATTAGACGCCTTTATTACTCCTTCATTTGATGTGATGATTTCTTTGGTTTGGCTAGCTTCACCTTTTAGACAATCATTCTTGGTTTCAGATTGCAGGGACTTGACCCCAGGAAAATGTGGCAGGCAGCCCCTCAGTCCTCAGGGCCAGCATCCTGCAGGAGCTCAGGGTTAGGGTTTGAATCTTGCCCTTAGGACCAGGTTTCAAGGGGAAGAAAATTGGCAATCATGACATTAGCAGGAATTACTAATATAAGAGGACAACTAAAAGAAGAAGGGCAAGATAAATGAGAGAAATAACCATGAATAGAATAGCCAATAGCCCCCATGACCAATCAAAAAAGTGTCTGGATGATTCTGAGCTCTCAGTGTAGGCAAGGGGCTCAAGGGCAAGTATTGGGGTGTACTCATGTCTAGATGTAGCTCCTCAGTTTGAAGCTGATCAAACCTGGAACCAGAGGGTCTGCCACCCAAGCAGGTGGGGAAGCTGGGAGAAAATTTTGACCCTTGTACAATTCTTGGTCCAAGAGCATCCCAGGAAGGAAATATATAGTCCTTAAAGGGTTGTTTAAGATAATATCAGTCTCCAAGAAAAGAAAATCAGAATATTTAAGAAATAATACTTGAAAGAAAACTCATAGGTGTTCTAAAACCACAACCAAATAATTTTCAGGGATCCACTTATTTGGGAGTTCTCAGCTTTGTGAAGAGGAGAGTTGATAGGTTCACTGTAAGGGAAGAGAGTATTGGTTCCTTTTATGATGACTAAGAATGTCAATACATAGTTACTAACTTCAAAAATACCTTTACTTATCTAGGCAGACCAAAACACAGTCTTACTATCTTTAAACACAGATAAAACCTTAATAAAGAGTAAAGTTGAAGAGAGCAAGAGTTGAATACTTTATTATTGTTAGGAAAATATCCTTTTATAAGATTGTTATCTCATGGGCAGTTGACCCAAGAATCCTAGGGCTGGACCGGCCTATGTATTGGGGCTTTACTGAAAAGTGTTATCCCAGAAGGCATCTTGCCCAATGCTTTATTGCAGAGTTATTGTTATTGCATCATTTCTGCTCCTGGCCTTGTCCTAAGGCAAGTGTGATGCCAGCTGTAATTCCAAGCTGCTATTGTGGCTTTCTTCCTGAAAACCAGTCCATCCATCACATGTCCTATGAGTAGGATCTACTCCATTGCAGAGTATAATAATATAACACATGAAAAATATCAAAGAGTTTTTTTGGGGTTCAACCCCAGCCAATATAGACAGAACTGGGTTAAACTATAGACTAACCACTATTGTGATTATGATGATTGAGATAAGCACCTAAAAGTGCATTAACAGCCAATTTTTCAACTCCTATGGAGCACTTGGATATTTTGGGGTGGTGCCGCCGCACCACTGGATTGATCAAAGGTGAATACTTGATTCAGATCAGATTTAGGCGGACCAATCATTGATTTTGGGTCAGGACAAATCATTCTTAATTCTTGTAGCGGTTTGGCTTTAGGGCCACCAATTTGGCCAATGCATCAACGTTCAGGCCAAACATCAATTTATTCTTAATATCTTTCCAAATTCCAATCAATAGATTGATGGCTGAATTGTCAAGTCAAAAAGCCAGGGATTTCACAGGAGTACCTCCCAATAGAATGAAGAAGAACTCCCAAGTTGAATTTAACTAGAGTGGTTCCTACTGGAATTACAATCATCAACATGTGTAATAAGTGGCCTAGCAATCTGAATCTTCCCAAAAAGAGAGTAAAGTGATTTAACAATTATTATACACTGGTGTAGCCCAGGACCAACCATGGAGCCTTGGGATGGATAATAGGAGGGGACCAGGCTGTTTTGTCATAGGGAAAATGGCGGTGGCGTGGACCAAAACAATACCAGATAGAATCATCTGATTTGTCAGTTGGATTCAGATCACAAGTTTCAAAGTTCACATTTGCCCAGCAATATCCTAGTAGTACACAAAAAAATCCACACAATGAGGAGAGGTTTCATGTTTTTTAGAAGATCACAATAGTCTACTAATCAGTTATAAGGTGAGAATATAGAGTTTATTGTGGATGTTGAAAGGAATAAAATTGTTGGAGAAATTTTCTCAAGGAAGGATTCTCAGTTTATATACTGAAAGGAAAGTGGGGGATTGGTATTATTTTTACCTTAAGTTACTGCAGGTCTTGAAGGTGAAGTATTGCTTTGCAAGACTGCAGCAAGCTGCAGTCTATTAAACAAGAATAAGTAAGGTTTGGCCTTACTAGCAGGATGTAGTTAAGTTTCTTACTATGTGCTAAAAATGTTTTCTTGGCTTATATATATGATACTTCCCTGACTTGATTGTTCTTTCTGATCTAATTGGGTGATGGGTGTGAATTTATGCCTCCCCCTTAGGCCTCCACTTCAATTTCTGCCAAACGCTTGGAAATTTCTACCAAATTATGTTCAAATATTTATCTAAAAGGTTACCAAAAAGCCCAAGAAAGGCCATCAATTTAATATTTTGGAATTATTCAAAAGATGCCCTCACCTAACCCACCCAAGAGACACCTCTGGTTAAATATCATGTGCAAGAGCAGCAGGAGCAGTGATAACTGCATCCAAAGCATATTCCTGATGTTAGTTGGTTCAGTTTTCCTTTTGACTATGTCCATTCAAAATTTTTCAAGATCTTCCTGCCTCAAGAAATGCATTTTTATCCACTCATATCATTGGTCAATTGATTTGTGACATACAATCTACCACCCTAATCCTATCCCATCCCTTAAATGAATGCAAGAGTTGTAAAAGACCTTGCTTCATCATTTTCTACTCTAATAAAGTTTGAAATTTGTTAGTCTAATCTGTCCATTTGGTTTTTTCTGTTGCTCTTGGTGTTCAGTTGATTCCTTCCCCCCCCCCTTTGGCCTTCCAGGAATTGTTGACAACAACCTTTTGGTTGTTGCTGAAACCACAATTTTCATTGTGGTTGAGAGCTTGGTTTTATTTCCTACTAACCTGCTCCCCAATTCTCACAATAGGTACCCCTGACCATTCATTGGGGTATTTTGTGCATTTATTTTCATGCTGATTGACTAATTTAAATGTATTCTTTGTTTCAGAGTCATTAATTGTTGATATATTGTTGTTATAGTTGTTGGTATTGTCAACTAGGACCTGGAGCTGCAGATATACAATAAAATATATATATACATTATTTAGATTTTTGAATTCCCTTTTGATTGCTGTGTGTAATCTAATTCCATGTTCATTAATCAATTTTGAATGTGTTTTTAAATTGCTTTTGTTAATAGTTGAAAGATTAATTGATGATTCTGGTTCTGCATTTAAAATTGAAGCTTCCTTATTTGTTTTCTTTGGTTCTTTACTAGTAATTAATTTTTCCTTGTCAATTTCTTTTGTGAAAGAAATACAATTTCTTACAATAATGGAGCAAACATGCCCACATTTTTGGAATAAAGGGGGGTGAAGGGCAAATACACCATCTGTAACAGATTCTCACTCAAATTTTATTAAGAGAGGTAGGGGTTTCAGGTATTAACCCCTTGAAGTCTAATTAAGAAGGATTGCCTTGAGCTATAGGGGTGCAAAGAAGAGCCATTGGTTTGATGAAAAGCAGAAAACATGATATAAGGCAGGATAAATACCTGGTAGCAGTTTCAGGTTATGGGGGAAAAACAGGGTGAGCATAACTGGGGTCAAATCCCAGCTTGGTAATGTTGTGGACGTTTTTCATATAAAAACTAATATCATAGGCTATTACAAATTAGGTTTACATGGACTAAACTTTAATAATCAATCATATTTAAAAGCAAAGTTTTAAATAAACCAAAAACTTCAAACAAAGTCAATAAAATTAAATAGGGAAGAAAAAGACTCTTATAATTTCAGCAATATAAAATGGTTATGATAGCCAGACCTTTTAATTAAAAATGAGTAAGCAAAGTGCTGAGAGCCCCTTGCTCACTTTTGTATGATGACCAGGTAGGGAAGGTTCTATAATAAGTTGAGCTTGCATTACTTGCAAAAGTTTTCCCCCAGAAATCAAGAATCTGAAAATATTGAGGAAAGGCAAGTTGGTTAAGATACAGCCCAGGGTTCTAAATTTAGAACCAATAGCATCATGATTAATAAAAATTGGGAAAGTTTGGGGTCACAGATGCGGAACTTGTTGGTTGGCTGAAATGTTGACTCTTCATAAATGACTTAATTTCCTCAAAAAAGTCCTCAATCCTGACTGGGGTTTAATCCAAGTTGGGACCACTACCACATGAGGGGGTACAACAGAGTTATGAGGATACACCATAAAATATCTCTCTTATAATTTATAAGCTAAATCTTCTATTTTAGAGATGGGCTGTGCCAGCTATTCTGGATGCTTTTTTACTTTCAGGATTATCTTCTATATTTTTTGCTGCTATTTTTGAACCATATGCTTTCATTAATGAAGTATATTTCTGTCTTCAAATTCTTTTTAAAGATTATTTAATTGTGTTATTTTATTAAGGGTTATTGACAAACTTAAACTTGCCTTATTCTCTTTAATTAGATTCCCACTTTATTTGAGTATTTTCTAGTTCAATTTTGAAGCTAAACACTTTAATTTATCTTTTTGTACTTCCTACTTTGGGTTTAAGACTTGAAATTTAGTTTTCAAGCGTTAAAATTTACCTTCTGTTTTGCTATTTTTTCCACTTCAAAATTCAATCTTTATTCTTGATTTTATGATCTCTGATATCCCTTATTGCTTGCATTCTGTTTACCTCAATATTCTGTTAAATTTAAACCACTCCAGGTTGTTTAAATATCCTTTCAGACACTTTGGCCTGTTTCTGTCCTCTCTTGGTTTCCCCTTTAATCAACTATGATCAAATTTTCCTATTATATCCCAGAACTAATATGCCTTCATTTTACTTCAAAAACAGTTGGCTAGCTTCTCCTTTAGCAACCCTCAATTTTAGACATGAATAAATACCCTTGAGCCATCACTCTCAACATTAAGTTAAGATTTTTTACTTGCACTTTCAGGAATGACAATTTCCCCTGTCTGAAACCCAATGTATGGAGCAAGTTTCAAACCCTGAGCCTTATTTCCTGCGGCCCACCAGTTCAGAAGGCCAAGATCATGACTGCCTGCATCCCATTAATAGTGAACCTGAAAGGAAATTTGATGTGATCTTGCCAGGATCAAATCCTCTCCAACACCACAGGGTTTTGCAAGCAACCTGCTTGTGCCTGATACTAGAAGTTTCCCAAAGTGCTGACCTGAAACACTTGCAGTTTGGGAGGCAAAATCAGTGACCTGCCAATGAGAAATCCCCAAACCTACCCCCAGCCTAAGACCTGACACTTGCCCTGCAAACCCGCTCAACATTATAGCAACCAATGATAACCTGTCTGCTCCTGATTCCAGAAGTTTTCCTGAGATAACAACACATGACACTGGCAGGTTGGGTGGAAAAATTAGCAAGTCTGCCAAAGTGAATTGCTCCAAATCTGCAAAGCCCAGGAAATGGTGTTGACCTTGGAAATCTTCCCAACTCCAATTACCAAGCTCTTGAACAGAAGGGCTCAAAAGTGTCAGGATATCACATCCTAGGTGGAGTTCTGTTAGCCTTGGTTGCCAACTTACTTTGTTGGGAGGAGGGAAGAGCCCACCATATGAGGGGTGCTAACTTGATGAGATAATATGATGAGTGGCTTTTCAAGGCCCATGATCCAGTGGAAGGAACTATGGTGTTAACTAGTCCAGACAAGGTACTTTAGGCTATGCCTGCATACTAATTGGCAGTGAGAGGAAATGGTCCAGGGCTGGGGGCAGGTAGCCAGGGTTGGGTGTTGGGGGAGATCTCATATCTATCTGATAGGCAGGAAGATAGTTATACTTCTCACAGAATATGGTGGCTGGGTGTTTGTACCAGGCTCTTCTGTGATAAACTGTTCAAGGGGTTCTCTGTCTGGCCAGTTAATCAAAAAAGAGGATGTTATCCAAGGTAAACTCCTTGTATCCCAGCTTGAAGGGATATTCAGAGAAATTTACTGGGCCAAAGGGTGCTCCTGGCAGACAATAAAACACAGGCTGGGTTTTGGGAACTTCCTCAGGAACAGGGGCTGTCAGGCCAGGATTTTCTGTTGGAACAGTAGTAAAGTGGAAACCAACCAAGACTAAATAGGGAATAAAATGGTAGAACCAGGGTCCCATAATATTATTTATTTTTAAATGACAATACCATTTTACAAGTGTTCACAGAGTTTAAATATCATTCAGAATGCTAAGTTCTGCTTAAACCATCACCTGATAGCTGAGTTGCTCATTTCCTTCCAGCCTGAGAGTTCCAGGTCCATCATATACCTTCTGGCCCGTCAATTCCTTTACTGATATGACCTTAACCTGATAGTCCATTGATAACTTCTCAATAGCTTCATTATTCCTGCTAACATTCCTGTCATTCTGGATCATTGGTCCCTCAGAATCTTCAAGCTAGCTCATCTTTAGCCTCATTGTGACAGATCCAGGTCTAACCAGTCCATCCCGCCATTATCCTGCCCTTGACTCTTATTGCCATTACCTTCCTTTGACAAAGCTTCAAAGAGCTTTGTCTCCAGAGAGGCAATTTTATGGGACAACATTTTATTATAATCCTGCCAACGGGCCATGATCTCAATGCTCTTTTCCTCCCTTGCCCTTAAAGCCTCAATTTCATGATTCACTTTTGCTTTCACTTGTTGTAAGATTTTGTCCCATCCTACTAACAGGTTCCAGGAATCTCACACATAGATTTGGTTTCCTTGGGCGGGAGTACCTTCTTTTTCAAAGTAATTGGAATATAACTCTTCAAACGCAGCCTTTTTCTTCCACCAAGGACTCCTCAGGCATAGTCTTGGTGACCTCCAAGCTTGCCCAAGCTTCCTCCAACAAAATTGTAAGAACCTCTTTCCTGGCAGCAGCAGTTTCCACACAAAGTACTCCAAATTTGGCCCTTTTAAAATTTAGTAAAGAAGACATAATAATTGAAAAGGCAGTTGAGGGAAAAGCGTCAAAATTGATAATATATATTTATTAAAGTTTAGCTGTTTTTGCTTATATACCATTTGGGCATATTTGGCTGAAAACCCCTCTGGTTCCTGAATCAACCTATGATTCATCTCACATGATCTATGACATTTGAGTCATCCAAACCTAGATCTTTACCTAAAAGATCACCAATATTTCTTAACCTATGAGAATCAACCTACAATGGGAAGAAGTCACCTGACTCCATTCATCCCAATGTACCAATTCAGCATGGAGCTTCCTCAGCTCCTGGCGCCAAAACCCTGTGGATTAAACATCCCAAAACTAAGCTATTAATGTTCCAACTGGGAACCAGCTGATCAACCCTGAATTCCTAGGCACCATTGCCTTTATTTAGTTATCTTTTCATTTAATGATTTTTTGCCTTAAACCCCATTAAAACACTTCAAAACTTGAACCAGGCGCCACCGCAGCGTTTTACAACTCACTTTGGCAGCGCAGCAGCGCCTTTAACCTAATGAATTTGCAAACATGGTGCTTTCAACCCAAAATCCAGGAGGTTTCCTATGGTTAACCTTAACCAAACCTCTTGGCACACTCAAGGCCATTTAACAAATATAATTAGATCCTCATTAATTATATTCCTGTGTATTTATTAATTAATCTTCCCAATTAATTAAACCGTTTTTGAGACATTCTGTCTCCCAGATTGACTTGGCCAATCTTGCCTTCTGTTCTTTTATTGAACCTAGATATCCAGTTTTCATGAATCTTTACCTTAAGACTTCCAATCCAACCTATCTACATGCAATAATCAGAAAAACAGAGATAACTTTCTATTTTGGAGCATTTATTTGGCTATATACTCAATAGTGACTGTTGTACGGTCACACTAATGAGTTGCAAAATCTCTGGAGTAGCTTCCTGGTTGCTGGCTGGCTGTGGATCACATGATCAGGTGGCCCAAACTTCAAGCTAATAATCTCTGTTCACTTCCAAATCTGAACCTTCATGCTGAGCAGCAAATCCCCTTTCAGCTAGCCCGTCAGCTATGATAGAAATGTTGGTATGTTGGTTTAATGTGTCCAGCAATCAAGATTGGTCCAGATGAATTACCAGTCTATGCCACTCTTCTGAACTCTGCAAATTCTTAGCCTGGTGAGCTTTCATATTTCCCTGATTAATCAGCTCAAAACTGCTGCCTGTTCCAGCCCTCTCATTGGCTAGCTGTAAAAAACAAGCGGCCAGCCTGTGGATCTGCAGGATCAGCAGAATCATCAGGAAAAGGTTCCAGATTTGATTCTCCTAGATGAAGTTCAATATTCCTTTTGGGAGAAATGTTATTCATGACAAAAAGTCTATTCCACATAGACAACCAATGGCAACCTGCTTGTGCCTGATGCCATCCTATCACCCTGCCACCCCTAGAATTACAATGTCAGCCTGCCTGAGCCCAAGGAACTCAATCTAACAGGCAAGTTCCTTAGGTCAAAGTTCCTAAGGTCTAAAGTGCAAAAATTGAAACACTATGTAGGGTGCAAAAATCAAAAATATCAAAGATCAAAGTGCAAAAATCAATTTTCGGAGGTTAACTTTGAAGCAGAATAAAATACAGTTTATAATATAAAACTATATATTTTAAAAAATTTCTAGACTAAAAAGACCCCAAGAAATTCATTTCTGCAATAAAAATATATACTAGATAATAAAAAGATTCTTAAAGTGGCTGTTTTTAAAAGAAAGTTTATTTTAGTTTCAAAAGCAAAATTAGAATAAAATTTATATGTAACTGTATTTGATTGAATATAAGTTATGAAACTACACAAAAAACTGCTTTGTAAACTATAATTTTAATAAAAAAGGTTAATTTAAGTTCCAGCTTATGTAAAGATATAAAAATACTTCAGTATAAGCAAAAGAAAGGATTTTTCCTGCAAGATACAAGCATATGATTTTAGGTGTTTTGGTTTATTTGTGATTTTATTTAAATGATAAAAATTATAGAAGTCTATAATTAAAATAATGTCAAGGGTCTGGATGTACAAGCATTCTGGCTATCACCAACCTACTTAACATCCAGCCATCGCCTAATTTAGTCCTCTTCCAATATACCATTTGACATACCAAGAATGGTAACCAAGCAGTATCACCTGACCGTCCAAGTATCCAGTGGCTCAAACCCATCTAGCACATGATCAACCCCTAGGTTTGATCCAACTAAATCCCTGCCACAGCCAAGTCTCTATAAGTCTAAAGTATTATCCAATAAAATGTACTTATCTTCTTTCTTAATTCCATATTTGAAGCTTTCCCAAAAGACGCTCCTTATCAATAATATAAAGTACATTACTTTCTTATTAAAGATATACTATACAATTTTATACTTAATAAAAGATATAGTCTTATATCTTATTTATAATGATTTACAATATTCAAAGATATCAAGAATCTGTCACTTACATATCATAAAATAAAGACTTGAATATTTTTGTGTTAAAAATACAATACTTTCACCAAAAGATGATATAGATAGTTCAAAGTTGTATATCAAAGAGAAAAATTTTATACATCTTATTTTACTCTAATACATATAGTAAAAGATATAGTAGAAGATAATTGAGGGTAAGAATGGAGAGAGGATAATAAAAGATAATTAAGGGTAAGAATGGAAAGAGGATAGTAGAAGATAATTGAGGGTAAGAAAAGGAGAAGAGAAGGAAAAAAGAAAGTTTTTTCTACTTGGTATCAGGTTTTATATAATCCACCCTCTTGACAACACAGAAATTTTTTAAAAGTTTTTTGGCCCCCAGCACAGCCAAGGGGCCAAACAGAATTAAAAAATTTTGAGGAGGAATGAGAGGTGGGAAAGGAGAAAATTCAAAAGAGAAACCTTCAAAAAAACCCAAGAGCTTATTGCACTTTGGCTTAGGCACTTTGTTTTGTGCACTTTGATTTTGTCCCCTGAAATAACATAAGGAAACATAGTACAATATTATATTAATTTAAGATTTTTTGAAATTGCCTCTATCAGAAAATTGTGGACCATGGTATTTTATCATCAGCCAGATGATATTCTAAGTCTTCTAACATTAGAAAAGTACAGAGAACCTGTGACTTTGGCGTAACTTTTGGCCCAGAATATTTTGTTATCATCAGAAGTAGAAAGTCTGACAGGGCCCAAGGCCCAAAGGTTTTGGGATGGCTCTTCCTACTTCTGGATATAGGTTCATAAGTTGTTGTGTCCATAGTTTACTATAGGGTTTAATACTGTATGGCAACAGTATGATCTTTTGCTCTCCACTTAATTATAATTGAACTAAGGAAAGGATTTGAAATATCAACTCTTTATTAGAAGGCTGATATTGAGGCTGGCCCAGCTGCCCTTGTTTATCTGAGTTAGCTCTGGCCCAACCTTGAGTGTGTGCGGTTTATGACGGAAGCTCGCTTGACAACTTCCACAGCTCAGTATCCTTTCTGAAGCTGTGAAACTATCCCTCAATCTGAGAGGAGTAGCTGTGAACCTGGACCATGTTTCAAGTGGCTAGCTAGCCTGGCTGGCTATTAGTTGGCAGAGATGATTATTCACTTAATCAGAGCTACTCTAATATAATAGGCTCAAACCCTTTTATCTTAGAGTGTTTGACCTGACGGCCCAGTCTATTTTGGGCTCTTCTAGAAGTGTTTCAGATGATGACCCTTGTTCTAGAATATAATTTAAAGTTTAGAATAGTAATTATTATGAGAAGCATGTTTGAAGTGACTGCTGAGGTGGACTAATTAATTGCACAGTATCTGCATGTTTCACTATTAATTAGGAATACATGAAATTGTTAATGCCCAGATATGATTTGGTTGTTGATTCATTGATCCTGCAACCCTCAGCCCACATCATTCTGTTGAAACCATTCCTAAGAGTGATTAGCAGCTGGCCTGCGTTAATTGATCGAATCCATTAATTAGTCAATATCCCAAAATCCTGACAGCCTCCAAAACACACCAATTTATTAATGTTGCAATAAAATAAAACCACCAAAAAAACTTCATTTCTTTTTTCATATATTCAAATATCAGGTCTTAAAGAATCTACATGAGGAATTTCAAAAGTTTTTTTTAATTATTTAAAATTTTATAAGCTTATAAAAAGTGTGACTAAATCTAAAAAGTCAATTTTTGATTTCCTCACTTTTGATTTGAGGAACTAAAAAAATATAATGAATAAAATATTAATTTTTGCAAAAATTTAATATTAAGTGGTCCTAGTTTTTTGGTACCTTTTTGGATTTCAATTTGACTACTTTTCAATTTCTGCACTCATTAAGAAACTATATGTAAATTTTTAAAGAAATTTTTATGAGACAAAATTTTATTTTTTAAAAAGAAAGAGCTTATAATACTATTTTATATTAAGATTTGAACAAAATAAATTCAAACTTTGTCTAAAGTTAAAAAAGCTTTTTTTAGCTCTTAAATTTTTTTCTATATGTAAAAAAAGAAATCAAAATTTAATTTTTTTTAATTTTGATGTGTCAAATATTAAATTGAAGATTTTTTTGCACTTTGATTTTTGCACTTTCAATTTTGTCCCCTCTATTCAAAGGGGTAAATAAATTCTATTTTAAAAGCCAAATTAAATTAAGGTGTGTTTTAAATTGCATTGATTTGGGCACTTCGAACTTGGTTTTTCAATTTTAGCTACTAGTAAAAACATTTTTAAAAAAGTCAAATTTAAGAAAAATATATATTTTTTGGGAAATTTTTTATTGAAAAAAAGTGTGGAGATCAAAAAATCCATTGATTTGGGGATTTTGATCTCCACACTTTGACTTTAAGCACTTGCCCAATCTAACAATGAGGCTTGGAAGAGTTGTATAAGTATGGGTCATTATTTTAGGGATTGGGCCATTTTCTAATGCACATGCTGCTCAAGTCGCAGCATAACACAGTTCGATTTTGAAAAAGTAACTAATTTCACATTTTATATTTAAAACATTAATAACTCAATGAAAAATCAATATTTTTTTACACTGTAAACTATCAAAATGAAGCTAAGAATCCCATCTTTCTATTGGTGTAAAAAATTTAATATGTATGCTATACTCAATATTAAAGCAAAAGTAATTTAAAAGATTATACTCCAGATTTTATTATATGATTCTATCTAATGATATAAAGTAGATCACTTCAAAGCTAAGAAAAACTCTTTTTTAATATACAAAGTATCTTTTTTATTTAAAAAAATTGAAGATAAGATTGAGAGCTTTATTTTTGCACTTTATTTTATTTAAAAAGCTCAATTATTTAGGATTTTATGGCAGTTTGAAGTTAGGATGTTTTTATCACTGTTTAGATTAATTTTAAGATTCAAGTGAGCTTTGAACCTCAAATTAAGTATTCTTTAAATAGAATTCTTTAATATTTTATTATCTTAAAAATATGCAGAAGAGTTACAGTTAACTGAATACATTGTTTTAATTGATTTGCATTGATTACAAAGAGGATATTAATATATACTAGGTGGTTTCCCCGTCCAAGGACAGAATTAAAGTTGAATTTAATAAATCAATTAAATTTATTTTATTGTGTTTTTAGGCTTGGAGTACTTATCATATGTTTAATTAAAATTTATTTAATTGCTTTATTAAAAAGTAATTTCAATTATATTTATTTAAATTTAAAATTAAAATTGTTACTCCAAGTATAAATAAAAACTAAACCTAAATAAGTATAGTATCACCTATAAGTTTAGTAAGGCTAAACTAATTATTTTAAAATTTAGTAATTGATTTTTAATGTCTTTAAAAATGTAGAGCTGATCTGCAGCTTTTAAATAAGCTATTGGGCATCAAAATCGGCTTAGTATTCACTGAGATACATTGATTTTAGTTTTTGTAGTGTGTATTAAAAGTAAATTTAGATAATAGCAAATCGAGTCCGAGCCTTTGATTATGACGCGAACCCGATTCCAGCACTTAACTATATATCTCAGCATCTAGAGCAGCTAGAGCTATCATGTTTGGTACCATTTTGATCGGAATCATCAGAAAAATTGATCTACCTCCTCTTAATTTCATGAAAATCATTTTATTGAATCATAATTTTATCAAAGTTAGTTTACTCCACTGATGTTCTTTTGGGATGAAGCTGTGTCAAGCAAGATTTAATCTGAAACAATATGGAGCCACTTGGATCAGGTGGCATCGAATTGGAATGTTCTATTATCTCACTTGAAGAATAATAATTTCGAAATGTCCAAGCCAACCATCTCCTTCTTTAAACAAATATTTATATTTATAATTTAAACTGTATTGCTTTAGATTGACCAAGCTCTCTTTTCGTTGTCAATTCAATCCTCAGCATAGAGCATAACCATCCAATCATATAAAACAATCTCAAACAATTGCTGCTTCTTTTCTAATTTTAATCCACCCATTCTAGAGTCGGGTAATCTATACAGATAAGCCACTTTGATATGGTTGACTGGTGTTAGCCACTAATTTAAAATTCAAGTAATTAAATTCAAATTTATTAGAGTTTGTGTGGCTTATATTTCAGTTCAACATAATTTAGCCCACACTCTACTGGATGCAATCTGTGTACTTTCAAAGATGCATGTAAGGGATTGAATGTAAGGATGAGCCAAATTGAGTTTTTGGCTTAACAATCAAATTTTAAAATGAAATTTAAATAAAAATCAATTCAGTCAAATCCCTTACGGCTTGAGCCCACTCTAGGCAACATTACAGACAGACAGACTCACTTTTATATATATTAATGCTTCCTTAAAACATGGCAAGCACCCTGTGGGTGGTAAATATTCCCTGGCTTTTGCTTCTATATTTGCAAAAATTATTCATATTCATTTGAACTATTTTATTTATTTTATTTTTATTTATTTGCTTTACAGGGGCTAGCAGTGATTGGTAACCCCCGTAAAACCAACTTGGCGTGAAAGCCACCACTTCCGCAACCTTGTCCCCATTCCTAGTTATAACTAAAGTAAATACAAGTAAAACATAAAAAGACTTACAGATTATTTCCCATACGGCCCCCTCAGCCACATGTGCCCCTTCAGCAAACTTCATGAGTGTTGGCTGCTCTTCATTTATTTTTCTGGGCTTGGTCTTCCTTATTTTCTGTGTTACTTGTGTTTCCTCTTGATTTTCATTGGTTGAATTTTCATTGTTTCTTGAGGCGCTTCTGCTTCTTGATTGTGTTTTGTTTTCATATGTTTCCATTTTATCAGTTTCCTCTTCATTTGTGTTAGTTTCCTTTGAGCTTTCATTTCCTTCAATCAATTTGATTTTTTGAGTATTCTTTCTGTTAGTTTTTGCAAATTCCCACAAGTTGTAACTTTCACTTTTGAAATCTAATTGCTTGAGTATTTCCTTTTTAAGATATAAACTATTTCCTAGTGTTCTTTGTTGACTATTGTTCCCAGGCTATTTTTGCAGGTTTTTTGCTGGACCAAGGCCCTTCCCTCATTTCCTAGTTGATTTACCACAATTTTCCTTATGTTATGCTCAAGCTTGACAACCTTTTGGAGGGCTGACTCTAATTTATTGATAAGGCTGTAGATATCTGACATTTTGTTTGAATTGCATCAAAAAACTGGTTTTTATAGTACTGCCTTCAACACGTGATTATTTTTCATCATCATTACTAAATTAAAGACAATAAATATAAATATTGTATTAGAATATTGCAATTAGGAGTCAGCTCTTGATATTTTGATATTATGTGCATATCTCAATGCATTTTGTTTAATAAAATTCATTGTAAACAAGGCATTTTTCATTATAATTTATTTAATTGGACTGTATTTATATTAGAAAACAATTAACACTTAGTACAAATATTGATACATAGTGCATTTTAAAGCCTGTATACCTATTGGTAATAATTCTGTAAACTTTTCAGTTGGATTTTGTGAGGTAATAAAATGTAATGGGTTATTAAATTACTATTTATTACCATTAATTGGCTGATTTTCTTTGCTGTGGCAATTGTACATTTTCTGATATCTATGCACTGGTGTCCAATTGATTGATTTCACACCCCTTTGGATAACAGTGTGCAAATATCATAAAATGCACAATTGCCACAGCAAAGAAAATCAGCCAATTAATGGTAATAAATAGTAATTTAATAACCCATTACATTTTATTACCTCACAAAATCCAACTGAAAAGTTTACAGAATTATTACCAATAGGTATACAGGCTTTAAAATGCACTATGTATCAATATTTGTACTAAGTGTTAATTGTTTTCTAATATAAACACAGTCCAATTAAATAAATTATAATGAAAAATGCCTTGTTTACAATGAATTTTATTAAACAAAATGCATTGAGATATGCACATAATATCAAAATATCAAGAGCTGACTCCTAATTGCAATATTCTAATACAATATTTATATTTATTGTCTTTAATTTAGTAATGATGATGAAAAATAATCACGTGTTGAAGGCAGTACTATAAAAACCAGTTTTTTGATGCAATTCAAACAAAATGTCAGATATCTACAGCCTTATCAATAAATTAGAGTCAGCCCTCCAAAAGGTTGTCAAGCTTGAGCATAACATAAGGAAAATTGTGGTAAATCAACTAGGAAATGAGGGAAGGGCCTTGGTCCAGCAAAAAACCTGCAAAAATAGCCTGGGAACAATAGTCAACAAAGAACACTAGGAAATAGTTTATATCTTAAAAAGGAAATACTCAAGCAATTAGATTTCAAAAGTGAAAGTTACAACTTGTGGGAATTTGCAAAAACTAACAGAAAGAATACTCAAAAAATCAAATTGATTGAAGGAAATGAAAGCTCAAAGGAAACTAACACAAATGAAGAGGAAACTGATAAAATGGAAACATATGAAAACAAAACACAATCAAGAAGCAGAAGCGCCTCAAGAAACAATGAAAATTCAACCAATGAAAATCAAGAGGAAACACAAGTAACACAGAAAATAAGGAAGACCAAGCCCAGAAAAATAAATGAAGAGCAGCCAACACTCATGAAGTTTGCTGAAGGGGCACATGTGGCTGAGGGGGCCGTATGGGAAATAATCTGTAAGTCTTTTTATGTTTTACTTGTATTTACTTTAGTTATAACTAGGAATGGGGACAAGGTTGCGGAAGTGGTGGCTTTCACGCCAAGTTGGTTTTACGGGGGTTACCAATCACTGCTAGCCCCTGTAAAGCAAATAAATAAAAATAAAATAAATAAAATAGTTCAAATGAATATGAATAATTTTTGCAAATATAGAAGCAAAAGCCAGGGAATATTTACCACCCACAGGGTGCTTGCCATGTTTTAAGGAAGCATTAATATATATAAAAGTGAGTCTGTCTGTCTGTAATGTTGCCTAGAGTGGGCTCAAGCCGTAAGGGATTTGACTGAATTGATTTTTATTTAAATTTCATTTTAAAATTTGATTGTTAAGCCAAAAACTCAATTTGGCTCATCCTTACATTCAATCCCTTACATGCATCTTTGAAAGTACACAGATTGCATCCAGTAGAGTGTGGGCTAAATTATGTTGAACTGAAATATAAGCCACACAAACTCTAATAAATTTGAATTTAATTACTTGAATTTTAAATTAGTGGCTAACACCAGTCAACCATATCAAAGTGGCTTATCTGTATAGATTACCCGACTCTAGAATGGGTGGATTAAAATTAGAAAAGAAGCAGCAATTGTTTGAGATTGTTTTATATGATTGGATGGTTATGCTCTATGCTGAGGATTGAATTGACAACGAAAAGAGAGCTTGGTCAATCTAAAGCAATACAGTTTAAATTATAAATATAAATATTTGTTTAAAGAAGGAGATGGTTGGCTTGGACATTTCGAAATTATTATTCTTCAAGTGAGATAATAGAACATTCCAATTCGATGCCACCTGATCCAAGTGGCTCCATATTGTTTCAGATTAAATCTTGCTTGACACAGCTTCATCCCAAAAGAACATCAGTGGAGTAAACTAACTTTGATAAAATTATGATTCAATAAAATGATTTTCATGAAATTAAGAGGAGGTAGATCAATTTTTCTGATGATTCCGATCAAAATGGTACCAAACATGATAGCTCTAGCTGCTCTAGATGCTGAGATATATAGTTAAGTGCTGGAATCGGGTTCGCGTCATAATCAAAGGCTCGGACTCGATTTGCTATTATCTAAATTTACTTTTAATACACACTACAAAAACTAAAATCAATGTATCTCAGTGAATACTAAGCCGATTTTGATGCCCAATAGCTTATTTAAAAGCTGCAGATCAGCTCTACATTTTTAAAGACATTAAAAATCAATTACTAAATTTTAAAATAATTAGTTTAGCCTTACTAAACTTATAGGTGATACTATACTTATTTAGGTTTAGTTTTTATTTATACTTGGAGTAACAATTTTAATTTTAAATTTAAATAAATATAATTGAAATTACTTTTTAATAAAGCAATTAAATAAATTTTAATTAAACATATGATAAGTACTCCAAGCCTAAAAACACAATAAAATAAATTTAATTGATTTATTAAATTCAACTTTAATTCTGTCCTTGGACGGGGAAACCACCTAGTGATGTAATAATGATGCTTAGCTGCTTCACATATATCACTTGTTGTCAGGGATCCAACCAGTGGGGGGTTCCTGAGAACTTGCGGGCAGACGCCCCGCGGGCCCAGCAGGGAGAGCCTACCACAAGATTGGGGTAACTTTACAATATAAGATAACAATTTTCCAAGGACTGCCCAAGGTCCGCTTACAGGTACCATAGAATCAATCAACCCAGTGAGGGTGATATACATCACTCCAAATATCTGGGTGGAAGTGGATTCATTAGTGGCAACGGATTCTTGCGGACAGTCAGGCCGCGGGGTGAGGGATGGTATCATTGGAACCAAATATGCGGGCCGGAAATTATACTTGTCTTGGAATAGCAGAGGGGGCCAGATGGTTTTGGTGCCTTCTCTGTAAAGGACTTCTGTCTATCTAGTTCTAGCTTCGGGGTCGTGGATCAGGATTTCCTCCAGAGTAAACTCAGAATACGCCAGGTTGGGTGGGTACTCGGTGAAATGTACTGGGCCAAAGAGAGCTCCTGGTGGACGGTAAAGATCAGGTGGCTGGTCCGCAATTTCTTGGGGTAGGTGAGTGTGGGGTGCGGAACCGCAAGATGTAGGCTGTAAATGAAGTAGAACTAATATCAAGTAAGGTATGATCTGGTTGAACCAAAGGTTCATGTCACTTTATTGCAAGAATGGCAATGGGCATCTTTCTGGCAATCCAGGGTATAAGTATGTTCATCTGTCATGGTAAAACTTTCACAAATTCCCTCGGCCCAGGTTTTCCCGTTCACCAGGTCTTCCCAGTCTACGGTGGCATCAATCACGGGGGTTATTTAATTGGCTGGCTCAAATTGAGAATGCTCAAATTTCCTAGTCAGGTTGTGGGATTGGTTGTCTCTGGGTGGCCCGCGTTCTATGGGAAGATTCTCTGGTTTCCCTTCTGCGTGGGCCCGAGTTATTTTGGGATCTGTGGCTGGGCCCACCCACTGATTGGTTGATGTAGGTGAATTTGATTTATCAAGCTTCAAAGGATTTTCCAAAGTCAAATCCTGCCCTGGTTTGAGCCCAAAAAACTGCGGGCAGCTGGCCCTGCAGGCTGGCGGCCCGCAGAGAGCCAGGGTTTGAATCCTGTAGTTGAGGCCTTTCAATAAGCATAGTTGATAAGAATTTGTCACTAGTGACATCATCCTCTTCTCTCCTGTTGCCCTCCTCCTTCCCGGTCCCTTTTCCTAGGTATTGCTGTATGGCTCCTTGTGCATTAGGTAGCTTGGAGACTGGTTCCCAGGTGCTTTCTTTGGGGGGGGTAACCTACCCATTTGAAATAGTACTGTGGGGTTTTGTAGTGGAGGCGGTGTCCATGAATGTACTCCACTTTGTATTCAGTTGAGCGTCCCTCTTGGATTGGTGGAGGATTGGTGTCGTAAAAGTTGCAGCAAAGGGTTGCTAGTTTCTACAAACAGTTAGTCAGTGACCTTAATTCTTAATACTATACCTGTTGATGGTATAGTGATAGCCTATGAAGGACAGAAGAATAATAAGGTGTATAGACAAAACTGGTATTTATTTAGATAGTATTGCACTTATATAGTGTGAGGCAGGGGAATTTCCACCAGAGGCAGGGAGGCACAGACAGAAGAACTTTCCAAATGGAGGAGAGTGGGTTGACACAGCTAAAAGTCTTGCGTAAGAGAACAACCGCTTTCTTGAAGCTTTCCTTAAGGAGGTAGATATAAATAACTTTGTTGTTCTATTTATAATCCCGGAAGTGAAGCCCATGCCTTGTGTGCGTTCAAAAGGCAAATTGAACACCTGTTTTAGGGGCGTTTAAAACGTCTTCACACTAGTAGAATCAGGATTCAATAGCACGACCGCGCAATTGTTCCATCACTTAATCCCTAGATGGACGGCTTTTTGTCTAATCCATTCAGGATCTGTGACAGTTGGTCTTGATCTTCTGGTGGGGGAGGGAGGTTCCTTCTTTCTTGAGTAGCAGTGATTGGTGGAAGACACTGTGGATTTTCCAAGTAGGCGGCAGTTCTAGTTTGTGCGCCACTTCTCCTATTTGCTTTATGATCTTGTAAGGGCCACAGCAGCAGTGGGCTAGCTTCCTACTGGATACATGTAGGGGAACGTTCTGTGAGTTGAGGTAAACTTCATCATCTATTTACAGAGGTTTCCTGGGGATTCTTTTCTTGTCGGCAAACACTTTGTAGGTCTTAACAGCACAGGTCAAGTTCCTTAGACAGGTTTCCTGGGTGGTATGTATTTGTTCAACCCAAGTTTGTCCTGCTGTATTCTGTTCTTTGCTGCCAATGCTAGGGTCCCATGATGGATCAAACCCATAGTTGGCCTTGAACAAAGACATCCCAGTGAAGGCGTGGTCTTTACTATTGTATACAAACTGAGCCATGGGAAGTATGTTGGCCCAGTTGTCCTGGTTGGCGTTGGCATAGCATTGGAGGTATTGTTCCAGGATTTGGTTGACCTGTTCAGTTTGTCCATCCGTCTGCGGGTGGTAGAAGGTCAACACACAATGTTTTATTCCAAGGTGCTTCATCACTTGGGTCCAGTAATGGGAAGTAAACTCAGGTCCTCTATCAGTGATGATTTCTTCTGGGGTGCCGTGTTGTATCAAGATGCGGTCATGGAAGTGTCTGGTGGTCTTGGCCGCCGTGCAGTGGGTAGTGGTTGGGACAAAATAGGCCATTTTTGTGAAACGGTTGTCCATGACCAGGATTGTGTCAAAAGATTTTGAAGGGGGGAGCTCTACTATGTAGTCCATTGACACTGACTTCCAGGGGCCAGCAGGCATATCCAGAGGTCTCAGTAACCCTTCTGGCTTAGAGCAACGTGTCTTGGTTCTTCCGCAGGTTTCACAACCATTGATGTAGGCAGCTACTTCTTTGTTCATGCCCGGCCATGAATAGTTCCGCTTGATACTTGAGAGGGATTTGTGTCTGCCTGGATGGCCGGCCATCTCTGAATTGTGGTGATCAATCAATACATTTGTTTGGGTTGGGCCTTCAGGTACATAGATCCTGTTATGGAGCAGCAGGGTAGCACCTTTCAGGGAATACCCTTTCTTTGAGTGGTGGCAATTTGGGTCCTTTGTCAGGGCTTTGACTAGCTTGGTTGAGTAGGTGTCCTGTTTCTGGGCTTTTATCACATTGGGTTTGCTGGCGGCAATCTTTAAGTACTTCAGATGTATCCCTAGGCTGGCGGGCCTAATAGTGTGTGGGTGTTGCAGTCCTTGATTTCTGTAGAGGAGGGGGTCAGGTCGGCTCTCCTGCTCAAGGCGTCTGGTACCATGTTAACCTTTCCTGGCTTGTAGTCTATGGTCAAGGTGTAGTCCACTAGTTCCAAGGCCCATCTTGCTTGTTGTTGGTTCAGTTGGTGTGGTTTAAAGAAGTATACTAAGTTCTTGTGGTCTGTCAGAACTTTTACCGGGTGTTCAGCACTGCACAAATACCTGCGCCAGTGCTTCAATGTCTTCATTATAGCTAACATCTCCTTTTTGTATATTGGGTAGTTCCCTTCAGCTGATAGCATCTTCTTGGAGTAATATGCTACAGGATATAGCATACCATCCCCTCCTTCCTGAAGAAGGACCCCATCCACTGTAAAATCAGACACATCTGTCTCCAGCACAATAGGTTTAGCTGAGTCAGGCATGGCAAGGACTGGGGTAGATGTGAAGGCTTCCTTCAGGGTCACAATTGCAGAGGTGCACTTGACAGTCCAGACAAATTGGACTTTGTCAGAGCAGAGACGGGTCAGGGGCAGTGTGATCTGAGAAATTTTTTAGATGAATTCCCTGCAATAATTTGCCAGGCCCAAAAAGCTTCTCACATCTTTTCTGCATTTGGGTATTGGCCAGGCTGTTACAGCTTCCACTTTGTCCTGCGCCATGGCAAACCTGCCAGTCTTCACCACATATCCCAGAAATTTGACTTCATATTGAAAGAATTCACATTTCTTCAGCTTGGTGTGTAGGTTGGCCTGCAAGAGTTTCTCCAGTATTTGGTCAAGGTGTTGGAGATGTTCCTCATGTGACTTGCTGTATATGAGGATGTCATCCAAATATGCCACGCAGAACTGGTCAAGGTACTTGCCAAGGACAGGGTTGATCATTCTTTGGAAAGTGCTAGGGGCGTTACACAAGCCAAACAGCATGACCAAGTACTCATACAAACCATATCTAGTTTTGAAGGCTGTCTTGTATTTTTCCCCTTCTTTGATTCTGATCTGGTTGAAGGCGTCTCTCAGGTCAATTTTTGAGTACACCTGGGCTCCGGTCAATACGTCACAAAGGTTGTCAGCGTTGGGGATGAGATAGCAGTTTTTTACAGTGATATTGTTCAGTTTCTGGTAGTTTACGCAGGGGCGCATCCCGCCATCTTTCTTCCCTACAAACAGCATGAGCAACAAGCAAGGGCTTTTTGACACCCAGATGAACCCTTTTTTTGTCATGTCCTCCAGGTATGTCTTCAGTGCTGCTTGTTTGTGGTGATTGCAGCTGTATATGGGACCGTGGTGTGGTTGGGTCCCAGGTAATAGGTCAATGTTGTGGTTGTAGATTGAATGACTGGGAAGCTAAGTTGCTGCTTCCTCACTGAAGACATGGCTCCACTTCTCTAAGGAGGCAGGTAGGCTTCCCACACTGGGCTCCATTCTCAGGGTCAGGAGTGTTTTGGGTTCCTTACTGGTTGGGCCCAACTGGAATAGCACCACATCAAACAAGTTTTCTTCCTTCAATGCGACTGTTTGATTATGAAAGTTCAGAATAGCGCCGTGTCTTTGGAACCAGGAGTCCCCTAGGATCAGGGGGTGGGAAAGCCCTTTCAGGATGATGAGAAACACTGGGTACAAGTTCTGCCCAATTTTCAGGGGCATTTGGTCGCGCACCTGAACCCCAAGTTGTGAGAGCTATTTCCCATGATTACTTTGACGCTTTTGTTGGTGGCCTCCAGACCAAGGTCCTTGGCAAGGATGACATTGATAAAACTCTCCTCTGCTCCAGTATCAATGAAAGCTCCAACAGTCTGGGATGTTGTGGATGTTTTTGCTTCAACTTGGATAATTTGTACAATTGGGTAGAGGTGTTTATTTGCGCCAAGAAAACTGAAGGGTTACTCTTCTTGGGGAAAGCCTTGGTGAGGTGCCCAGGTTTGTGGCAATAGAAACACAAGCCTTCACAGTAGTGGCGCTGTAGTTCATTGGGGGTCATTCCTGGTCTGCCGGGCGTTGGGGCTTGGCTCGCACACTGGGTGGATGAGGGGGTGCCTTCTTGGTTGAGGCTCAACCCTCTGCACAAGAGGAGTAATTCATCCAGGCCAAGCATAGGGTGGTGGTGCTTGAGGAGCTTCTTCAGGGCAGGGCAGGCTCCTCAGCGGTACAAGATGGCTGATAGCTTGACCTTGAGTTGGGTTCTGGCTTTCAATTTCAGGAACTTGTCAGTGTAAGCTTGCAGAGAGCGTGGTCCTTGTTGGACGTCTAGTAAGCTGATTAGGGCGTGGTGGCAGGTGTCTCAGTTAATGCCTGTTGCCATCAATTTGCTCTCAAATTGGGAGTAGTCTAGGCAGAACTTGACATCCTTGGCGGTTGCTTTCCCAAACCAGTCCAGGGCATTGCCAGAGAGCATGGAGGCTACCCCAAGGACTTTCTTGGTGTCGTTGGAGTATGAGTTTGCGTTGGCTTGAAAATGGAGGCAGAGGACTGGCATTGCTCTTCTAGCTTCTTCTAGGGTGAGCTTTCCCATCTGGGGCATGTCTACTCTGGTCCTGATCAGGTTTACTATGACGTTCTGCACCTGCAAGTTTGGGGTCTTGGTCTTCTCATTGCCAAGCAGGACAACTTTCTGTTCAGGGCTGGTTTGGTGTTGGGTCACTGAGGTGATCAGATTGGTAGCTAACTTGTACACATAGTAAGCTGAAATTAATAAAAATAGCATACAAGATGCCCCAAGAGTTAACAACATCTTGGGGCTCAGGTTACCATGTTTGAGGTAGATTGCCATAATGTCAGGGATCCAACCAGTGGGGGTTCCTGAGAACTTGCGGATGGACGGCTTGCGGGCCCAGCAGGGAGAGCCCACCACAAGATTGGGGCTAACTTTACAATATAATATAACAATTTTTCAAGGACTGCCCAAGGTCTGCTTACAGGCACCATAGAATCAATCAACCCGGTGAGGGTGATATACATCACTCCAAATATATGGGTGGAAGTGGATTCATTAGTGGCAACAGATTCTTGCAGGCAGTTGGGCCGCAGGGTGAGGGGTGGTGTCATTGGAACCAAATATGCGGGTCGGAAATTATACTTGTCTTGGAATAGCAGAGGGGGCCAGATGGTTTTGGTGCCTTCTCCGTAAAGGACTTCTGTCTATCTAGTTCTAGCTTCGGGGTCGTGGATCAGGATTTCCTCCAGAGTAAACTCAGAATACGCCAGGTTGGGTGGGTACTCGGTGAAATGTACTGGGCCAAAGAGAGCTCCTGGTGGACGGTAAAGATCAGGTGGCTGGTCCGCAATTTCTTGGGGTAGGTGAGTGTGGGGTGCGGAACCGCAAGATGTAGGCTGTAAATGAAGTAGAACTAATATCAAGTAAGGTATGATCTGGTTGAACCAAAGGTTCATGTCACTTTATTGCAAGAATGGCAATGGGCATCTTTCTGGCAATCCAGGGTATAAGTATGTCCATCTGTCATGGTAAAACTTTCACAAATTCCCTCGGCCCAGGTTTTCCCGTTCACCAGGTCTTCCCAGTCTACGGTGGCATCAATCACGGGGGTTATTTAATTGGCTGGCTCAAATTGAGAATGCTCAAATTTCCTAGTCAGGTTGTGGGATTGGTTGTCTCTGGGTGGCCCGCGTTCTATGGGAAGATTCTCTGGTTTCCCTTCTGCGTGGGCCCGAGTTATTTTGGGATCTGTGGCTGGGCCCACCCACTGATTGGTTGATGTAGGTGAATTTGATTTATCAAGCTTCAAAGGATTTTCCAAAGTCAAATCCTGCTCTGGTTTGAGCCCAAAAAGCTGTAGGCAGCCCGCAGAGAGCCAGGGTTCAAATCCTGTAGTTGAGGCCTTTCAATAGGCATAGTCAATAAGAATTTGTCACTTGTGACACTTGTGCATGAAAACTAGGTATTTAATTAATTCTGCAAACATAAATTCAAGTTCAAACTATAGTAAAAGCTATCACATCATTTCTTTCAGAATGGTGTCATTTAGCTTGGTATATAAGAGCTAAAGCACCACAAAGCTTCTAATTCAAAAGACCCCATTCAAAGGCCACATTCTGATCAGAACTACTCCATCATTAAGGCACATTTCAGAGATCTGACCTAATTACAAATTCAAAATACTACCACGTCCTCAGTTAAATTTACTTCTGCCATGCTACCCTTTTTTCCCTTGAGAGCTTCAACAAAAAGAGAAAGAATTGCAATGTTAGAAAAGGCATTCCTCTTTATTGCTGGTGATGATCTTGATAATTTCATCAAGCAATTCCTTACTCAAACTGAATTTGGGAAAGCTCAGTTCCTGCCAACTACTCAAAATCAAAAAAGCAATGAGTTCATTGAAAACTTAAAGGATCTCATAAATCTTCTCCCCAAAAGCATCTTCCAGCCTTGTGATCTCTAGTTACTTGCAGTTACTCTTTAAAAGAGCTTAATGATATGGAGGTTTAATATAATCAAAAGTGAGTTTGAATACTCAAAAAAAATAAATAAAAATAAAAATGTAAGCTTAAACAAAAAAAGCCAAAAAAATAATAACTATTCATTAAAAAAAGAAATAACTAAAAAATAATTAAAAAATTGCTGGAAAATTCTTTTGAAACAAGCCAGTTTACAAAAAAAGTGCCTGAAAAATTTTATAAAGATATAGAAAAAGAGATGAGTAATTACTCAACTGAAATTAAATACTCTCTACTTAAAAAAAAGAAATATATGAAAATATGAAAATAAAAAATTAAATTTCAGTTTCAGTTTCAGTTTCAATTTCTACTTACTATAAGTTAATTCCTAAAAATATTGTGACCCACAATCCAATTATCTGGTCACTTGAAGCCAGACTAGGAAGTCAACTCAAATTACCAAATACAACAACATGAACAGATGATGATCCTTTATGGTGGATACCTTGTTTTGGCGCTTGGCTCATTACCAGGATCAAGCCACCCCCTTCACCATCCAGCCGTGTGATCACCAATCATGTTCCTGTTACCCCTTGATTCACATATACTATATAATCATTATCTCACAATAAAGATTACTATCCATCTTCTAAATATTTTTTCCCTGTGTAACTCTGCTAAAACAGCACAGTTACAACATTGGTAGCACAGGTAGGTTCTCCATCCTACCTTATCTTGAAAAATTCTGCCTGTTGCCCGCACACGCTGCAGCCAACAAATCCTTGACAGAATTATGTCTGACCTCCTGCCTGACCCATGACGCTGGCACCTGGTGCAACAAGTGGCATGAAGAGCACACTGACAAGAACTGGGATACCTTTAAGAAAGACTTCCTGGCAAGATTTGTGCTTAAAGATACAGCGCTCATGATCATACACCAAGTGAAGAACCTGACCCAGACAGACACTGTAAAAGAACTCACCCGCGCCTACAAGGAACTCTGTCTTTGCGCACCATCCAACATGGCCTTTGACACCCCAGCCACACACCTCATGTACTACAACGCTCTTAAGTTGCACGTGATGAGACATGTGAACCTGGATCAGGTGAACAACCTGCAAAGCCTGTACTGTGAAGCAGAAAAAGCGGAGCAGACATTCAACACACTGCACAAGGCACAGACTGGAAAGTGAGAGAGACCTGAGGATCCCCATCCAAGTAGGCGCTCTGCTTGACCACCTCCTGGAGGCAACAGGAATAACACCAACCAAAAACCCACAGGTTTAAATGGGCATGGAAATGGAAACAATGGCCAGTTGAACTGTACCCATTTCTGTGTCACCACCACACAAGGCAACCAAGAGGAGGGAAAAGCCCGGGGAGAGCACTAAGCAAGCCAAGCTCTCCCCACGCAACTCCTGACTTGCCCAATGATGAATACCAACCCAAGGACTTAGATCAATGCCCAATGATCCAGGTGCCCTTGGAGGATCTGGTATTGTACACCATTGCCAAACATCCCAATAAATTGATGTCCTATCCTTTTCGCTTTCACAGTTAAACAGGCTCAGCACTCCTGGACTCAGGCACAGATCAAACCCTAGTCAACAGCAGCTTTGTGAATAAGTTCAAGCTGGCCACTAATCCTTTGCGGATTAAAAATGTGGTCCTGGCTGACAAAAACCACATTGCTGTGACAAGGGAAACTGCCCCCTTCTCTGTCATGCTTGAGAACCTTTACTCTACCATTCAAGGGCCTATCATTGACTTCCCAAAGTTTGAAATTGTACTGGGGTTAAACTGGTTACAAAAGAACAATCCTCACATAGACTGGGCAACCTCAGTGTTGACCATCAAGCGTGAAGGTGTCAACCACCAGATCTACCCTGACTCCGTGGACCAACTGCTACACAACCACGTCTTTGTACGTATCACGGAGACCTAGGACAAAAGGAAAGACCTGAAGGCAATTGACTGGGATTCCTGCCAGTACAAGATCATACACTTCAAAGATCACCAGGATACCTCCACGCCTCAGGACTTTGGCATTATGGCCCGCCATCTAGAAATCTTCAAGGAAGCACTACCTGGGCTGCCCCCTGAGAATCATATTCAGCACTCCATCCAACTCAAGGGGGCTGTACCTAAGGCGCGCCCCATCTACAGGCTGAACCCAAATGAAGACAACACCTTACGCGCCTACCTCAAGGAGGCATTGGAAAAAGGACTTATCCGCCCCTCACAGTCTCCCTTTGGGGCTGCTGTATTCTTTGTGGCTAAGAAGGACAGTACCTTACGTCTGGTCACAGACTACTGCACCCTGAACAAAGTTATCATTAAGAATTATTACCCACTGCCACTGATTGACAACCTCTTTGATGCCTTGGGAGGAGCCACCATCTTCTCCAAGATTGATCTAACTGCAGGCTACAATCAGATTCATATTAAAGAGGAAGACATCCCCAAAACGGCCTTTCACACTAAATACGGCTCCTACAAATGCGTGGTGCTCAACTTTGGCATGGCCAATGCTCCGTCCACCTTTGTAACCTTCATGAACAAAGTATTTTAGCCCCACATAGGCAAACACGCCCTAGTGTATCTAGACAACATTATTGTCTACAGACTCTTGGTGGAACAACACCACAAGGACCTAGATGCTGTATTTGCTACCTTGGTGCGGCACAAACTGTTGGCCAAGTCCTCCAAGTGCCAGTTTTTCCGTGAGCAACTACCCTTCTTGGGACACATAGTCTCAAAGGACAGCATCAAACCCAACAGTCAAAAGATACAGGCCATCTGCAAGATGCCGCCACCCAAGGATAAGTTGGAACTTTGCACCTTCTTGGAAATGGTGGCCTATGTACAAAGCTTCATACCTGACTGTGGTGTTTTGACTGCCCCCTTATCCGCCATAACAGGCGCCAAGTCCAAGTTCACGCGAACCCCCCAACATGACCTCTGTTTTAGATGCCTTAAGGAGAAACTCACAACGGCTCCCATTCTATAATACCCCAAACATGACAGGGAATACCAAATGGAAACTGAAGCCTCAGATGCATCCAAAGGGGGAGTACTACAAATCAAAAATAGTGATGATGACTTCCTGTTCATAGCTTATGAACTGCAAAAATTGACAGATGGCAAGTGTCAATACCCTATCCACGACAAAGAACTTCTGGCTATTCTGCACTGCCTAGTCAAATGGCATTGTTACCTGGAACGCCAGGAAGAATTCACAGCATTAACCAATCACAAGTCACTCATCTATTTCAAGACTCAAGCAAATCTGTTGCGCCGCTAAGCATGGTGGATGTAACTATTGGAGAGATTTAACATGCTCATCCAGTACAAGCCTGGGGCTAAACTTGCCATGGCAGACGCCCTGTCCCGCCTGTATGTCTGTGCTTCAAGAGGAGAGAATGGGCTCAACCCAGAATAGCCTCTCTTAGTGCTACAAACAAAGGACAAAGGGTTCCCCCTGGCACCACTGACATAACAAAAGAAACAGTCATCAAGAATGAACACCTATTTGCTGACGTATACGGGACTCTTCACAGAAAGATGACTGACGGCACAACCATTCCCTACATTCCCATACATCAGCAAGTCAACACCATCCTATACTATCACAGAGACCTTGGACATACCAAGAGCCAAAACCTATATGAGTTCTTTAAGCATAAGGCCTGGTGGCCAACCTTATACCGCAATGTTCAAGAAGTTCTAGACCAATGTGAGGTATGCAAAAAGTTTGCCAAAAGCAAAGCCCCGCCAAAGTTGGTACTTCCCATCCACACACAGCTACCTTTCAAAGTATGGACTCTTGATATTGTTGGGCCCATGCCAGGAAAACACAATGACAAGAAATACATCATTACCACCATTGACTTTGCAACAAGATGGCCAGTAGCCCAAGCAGTAAAGGCACACACTGGCAATGACATTTGCCAATTTATTGGCAAGGAGATAATCAGAAAGTTTGGAAAGCCAGAACTCCTGATAACCAATGGAGGCAAGGAATTGACCTCTGAAGACACCAATGTATACCTCATCAAAAACGGGGTCAAGCACACTGTGACAACACCATACCATCCACAGGGTAATGGACGCGTGGAGCGGCTTAACGGTAGCCTTGTGCAAGCCTTAGCCAAACTCACTGCTGGGAGACCTGAAGACTGGTATAAGCAGCTACCGGCTGCACTACTTGTGTGTTGAACCCAAGTGAACAGATCCACTGGAAAAAGCCTGTTTGAACTGTTATATAGCACACAGCCAAATATCAATCAAGCATTGACAGGACCTAAACTGGAAATTCCAAGTGAAGTCCCTCCACGCTTGGACCCCCAAGTAATAGAGGCTAACAGCAAGCAAACAGCAAGAGAGAATGAACGTCTGCAAAAGACATTTGTCCCATCCGCAATAGACATGAAGTTGGGAACAAATTATGGGTCATGAATGTTGACAAGAGCAAGTTACAACCTGAAAAAGTGGGGCCAGTAATCATTCTAAAGGTAAACAACAATAACACTTACCTCATGCAAGGGCTTGGCAAACATAAGCAAGACAAGACCCTACACCATGATTGCCTACAACCCTGCAAAGCAAGACAGAAACAACAAGAAACCGCCCTGCCCGCCACAGAACAACAACTAGTTCAATACAGCGCCCGGGCTCCTGACGACCTCCCTGACAACCTGCCCCCAGAGGAGGCCAACCTTCAGTAGGAGGGTGTCAAAACCGCAGGCTTGACCCGCCAGCAAGGTTCCAACAAAGTGGGTTTGTGACCCACAATCCCTTTATCTGGTCACTCAAAGCCAGACTAGGAAGTCAACTCAAATTACCAAATCCAACAACATGAACAGGTGATGATCCTTTATAGTGGATACCTCTTTTTGGCGCTTGACTCATTACCAGGATCAAGCCACCCCCTTCACCATCCAGCCGTGTGATCACCAATCATGTTCCTGTTACCCCTTGATTCCCATATACTATATAATCATTATCTCACAATAAAGATTACTATCTATCTTCTAAATATTTTTCCCCATGTAACTCTGCTAAAACAGCACAAATATGACAATATAATAAAAAGTAAAAAACAAACCAATATGTGCAGTATTTGTAATTTAAAAAATTCACTAGAAAAAAAGAAAGAATAATGTGAAAGTAAAAACTTACCATTACCAGAATCTATAGGCAATGACTTAAAGACTATTAATAAGCACCAAGACTTTTATGTTCATCAAAATAGAGAATATAAAAAAGATATTTATGAATTAGATGATGAGTCTTGTGTTGTAGTTATAGATTATAAGGAAAACTTAAAGGTTGAAAGTGGTCTAATTGAGACCAATAATTGTTTTTATTCAAAAAAACCTATCTCATTATTAGGGTTTGCATTAGTTTTTAAAGAAAACAATAAAATCAAATATGAATATCATGATTTTTTATCTCAAATATTATCACATGATTCTTCATTTTCAGGTGAATGTCTAATTAGTCTTCTTAAATTAGATATATTTAAAAAATAAAAAATATAAAAGTGTGGACTGATAATGGAAATCATTTTAGATCATATGAATTTTTATATTACTTATTTAAAGAGGCACCTAAATATATTAAGGGTTCTATAGAATATAATCATTTTGTTGAATGTCATGGAAAAAGCATTGTTGATGGTCACTTTGGTGTAATATCAAAAATGTTAAAGGAAAAAGAAAATGAGCTTTATATTAAAAATATTAATGATCTTAAAAATATTTTGAGCAAGAAGAAAAAAGAAAATAATTATATAAATCAGCACTATCAGACTCAAACATTTCTCAAAAGTCATTCTTTTATATTTATGAAAGAAAAGTTAGGCCTATAAAAAGAGAGCTTGAAGTTAAAAATCTGTGCATTAATCTTTCATATTTAATGAAAGATGGGAAGTTATATACTTCACTTCTAACATTTGAAAGTTTATCAGAATATTCTGAGATAACTTATCATTTGAAATCACATGATGATACCAGAGAAACAAAAATATCAGAAGATGCTAGGGATGTATTGGGGCAAGTTCATGAAGTAGGGCAACTTACTAGAGGGTGTATTTTAAATACAATTATCAGTCTTTCAAAAACAACAACCTTTTTTTCTGAAGCAAACTAAGAATATTTATGATGATCCAAAGATAGGGTAATAGCACTTATAGCTTTGAGGCTGCTATTACTCTCCAATGCAAGTCATCATAAATATTTTTGGTTTGTAGTTTGTAGTAGCACTTAAGATATTTTCAATAATACTATAAGTTGCACTTTTTGATTCTAAAATTGATAACTTATTTTTTTAAAAAAATCATCTAAGCCCAAGATCAATTAAAGTTTTAGGATTGGTTATATTTTAAGCTTTCTGAATAATTAGAATATGAGTAATGTGATTAAGTTATAAAATAATCAATCTGGCGCCTAGGCATAACAAGAAAAATAATGACCCATATTTTCTGGGCCAAGACTGTGACAGAAATTACCAGATAGTAAGAAGCTGTCTCCAAGTGGTGTGGAATCACCACCCAAATCCACATGGAGTTAATGATTAACCACCAACGCAGCTTCAAATACCATTTTGTGAAATTTCCAAATGTGATACTAGGGTTAAGTAAAATGATTAACCCTAACCAAAAGAGCCCAAGATAAATATCCTGCAAGAGAATCAGCGTCTTCAGCATAAAATTCAGGACATTGAGATAGAATCAAAGTTTCAGTTTTTAATGTAGGAGGAACAACTCCAAGATTGGCAAGCATTGGATTAACATTGGGCAGAGGCAACAACAGAGTGCCAACAGCAGGGCCCCATCTCCAGTAATGATTTGGCTGAGAATCAGATTGTAGGGGATGTAGAATAACAAACCAACTACAGGATACATTCTTAAAATAAAATTAGACCAAGGGATATGTGATTTTATTGAGTAAAAATTTGGGAGGACTCAACTCTTAAGAGTTGAAACAGTGAAAATTATTCAATATATATCAAAATTCAACTAAGCAATACTGCCTAGATCCTGGGCTCCTATTCCTTCCACATTGTCAAGTGAGTATCTAGTCCAGTTTGCAAAGAACCCTTGAATGACCAACTTCTGATGACCATGCGGATAAATAAGATCATATCAGGTGACCCTCAAATTACATCAATTTATCAACATCAGCTTACAGGAGGGAATCAGATTCAACTGGCAAACTGGAGCAGCCATAACCTATTTTTGATCAACTGTTTGATTCAAGTCCGTTAAATCATTCAATTTTTGTTAAAGGGTTTCCGGCTTTTTGAGCCTTCCTACTTGGCTAAATAATTCCTGGTATTATGAAATTTACTGTGACAAAGACCAAACCCCATCATCATATTTAAATAAATGTTATGAGATATTGGGTCTCCAAATATTGCCATATTTTATCTTATTGATCTTCCAATTCAACTCTAATATCTCTGGCCTGCCCCACCACCAGCAAATTATTGTCCTCCAGGTGTTCTCTTTGGTCCCATCCACTTTACAGAGTTCTCCTTGAAGCCTGAATACAGAGACATTTTCTCTGACAAGATACTAGCTTAGGATTCCTTGGCCCAATATAAAGAGCTAACCAGATACAACAAAAAGAGCCCTTGGTATATTACTAATCCCAGAATGTTTAAGATAAATACAGCTTTCTCCCTGCCTAAAAACTGGACATGAAGCCACCCATCACCCCAAACCAATGCCTGCATCTTCAACCAAGATCTTTTTAGATCACATCAATAAGCTATCTAGGATAGTTTATATTACTCTAATGGGGATAATTGATACTATAATCCTGATCACCGGCCTGTGGTCCTGGGTGGGTAAATCTATATCATACCTAATTAAGTTAGTGCCAAGCCTATGGTGGACTCTACCCACTTCATTTTCAACCTGCCCAGTCCAAGACAATGATGGGCCAGCTGCCCAAGGTTGGTTTCCTGACATGCGCCCCAAAAAGGTACTTGTGTGATTTTTGAGCTTATTTGTTTTTTCTTTGATTCTATTTCTACTTTTAATTTTTCTTTGATATTAAATGAACTAATATTATTTATTATTCTATTTAACTTCTTTTTGGCCCAGTCGGGAAAAATTTATAATAACACACAGTCCATGATTCTTGATAGAGAAAACCCTGTTGTTGATTCTAACCAATATCCAGATCTTGAAATAAATTTCTTAGATCAATCCACAATTATTAAAACTGGAGTACATTTATTTTTTCTAGGTTAATAAATTCTTAGCCCAAATTTCACTTCTTACAAGTTTCTAGGGGCTTTAATACAGGTGCTCTTACAAACTTTGCCCATCTTTATATAAACAATCAATATAAATATACAGGCCTTAAGGCATTATTTGTAACAATCTTTCTAAGAGCTTCAAATCTTACTAGTACACCTGGGATTAGATTCTCTATTGAATGCCAAAGGAGTGCCAGGAACTTTATAAAGTCACCCAGATAAAGAAAAATGTAATCCTTCCCACCTCTAAAATCCAGCTTGTCAATTATGACTCCCAAGCTCCTGATGACCTCCCAACAGATACACCAACTAATGAGAAGGCTTTTTATCAAAAAGTGAAGTTTTAGGCTTCAGAGTTAACTTAATGGCAAGGTTTTAAGTAAAAAAGATCCATAACTTGACTTAAACTGCCCATGACCCAGAGTCAGGATGTGATAATTCAAGTTTTCTAGGTAAAAATTTACGTCTTAATAGGTATATATGGAGTAAATTTTTTTCCTGATAATAGCGCCTCCTTAGAAGGACATCTATTAACTCCTGAACGTCACAACAAACAATATATAATAGATTTCTCCTGAAATTAAATGACATAATTAAATCTTAATTTATCCTTTTTTTGTAACTCTGTTAAATCAGTACAGTTACACAATGATAATAAACTGTAGCATTCATATCAAAATTTGGTAGCTGATGAAATATTATTATTTAACAGCAACTGTCAGAATGTACAGAAATTTTCAACCCTGTTGAGATAAACAAAAAATCTTGGTCTAAAAATGTCGAGTTCTGAGGTGCGGCACAGACACACAACGGGGAATCCTAACCTTAGGATTGGATTTGCACTGTAAATTCAGAACCTAAACGTAAAAATGCGGGATTTTCAAATCCTTGATCCAAATTTTGAATCACTTTTGCGGGTAACTCAGCTGAGTATAAAAATAAAATATTTAATAATATTAACCATTTAATTTGACTTTTTTTGATTTATTTAAATTAGCAAATTTCAAATCTCTTGAGCAGATAACTCAACTAACAAAATACAAACTCAGCAAACAAATGCGGGGTACATGAATCAGAAATGTGGGATTCTAATGTACAATTTGAGATTTCCTGTATGTCAAACAAATCATAGACATCATATAAAAATTAACAAATCTGAAATTGCGTGATTTTCAAATCCAAGAACCAAGTTTCAAATCATAATTGCAAGGAATTTGAAATAAATATAATTTATGGGTGTCTCAAAAAGGATGTTAAAGGATCTAGAGTGGATTTGTGCTGATTCTTTTAGGAATCACAGGAATTCTCAAAAATCACCCTATTCCAGTTTAGGACGGCTAAAATCTATATTGTAATGATCACCAACTTACCATATATAACAATAAAATTGACTAAAATATACATTCCTCTTCTTGAGTTTAAAATTATAATAAAAATTTTATTATGTCTTCTTCCAACACCAACCAAGTTGATGAGCTGTTCCCTGGCCTTGACAAAATCATGTAGGGCTACGCTGGGTCTTTTAATAGTGAAGCCTCCCTCTATGGCCACTCCCAACCCGCAGGCCCCTCCGCAAGCACCACCCAGGAGTGTGTTTTTTCTCCTGCATCCTCAAGCATGGACCTGTTTGCCCATCATGCACAGGCAGCTACTAACCCAAATAATATAGCAGCACTAGCATCCATAATTGACCAAGTGAGCCATGGGGCCACCAATGGAAGCCAGAATCCAGAAACAGCCAATCAGATGGCACTTTCTGGTTCTCAAGGCAGACACACCCTGCCTCCAGCTAATCAGCCTGCAAGACGCAGAAGAAAATTAATCACTACAGAGATTGTTCTTGAAATGGTTGAAAAGCAAGGGATGCTTATGTCCATTGGGGAAATTGCGGCCGCAATGGGTTTTGCAAATTCCACTATGGCTGCAACCCTGCAAGCTCACGCCAACTGTGGCCCCCTACCAAGAAGACCCCAACTGGTGCCCATACTTTGACCAAAGGTGACACAGCCCATCCCCTTATGATGGCTATTATGGAACGTGACCCGCGGATGCCCCTGGTCCAGGTATGTCTCCAGCTGGGACTCCATGGCATCTTCACCAACAAAAGAACGGTGAATTTGTGAATGCACAGAGTTGTGGTTACTGCCAGAATCCTATCCAATCAGGTTCTTGGTGACCCCAGTTTGATGGATACCAACCCATACAATTTGACCATCATCAATTTTATTAAAGGGGAGGGCAATGAGGGCCTGTAATGACGTAATATTTCTATCATACACTAAGATCTTGGCCAGTATCCAAGACTACAGAGAGAAGTGTATCCAGTCTGATGTGTACAAATGCGGCCCAATCTTGTATTTTTTTTGTTGGGATCTTATTGGCAGTTTCACTATTGGATGTCAATCACTACTCTGCAATATCAAACACCGCAGATGGGTATGCCTACCAGACAGAGCTCAAGGCCATGCTGGAGGAGTGGGCCACACAAAATACCGTGCACACAGTTGTACTGAGTACTGAGATGGAGCAGCAGGAATGGGCAACCCAAGAAATCAGGGCTGCGGGGCATACCTGTTGATCCTACCCCATCAACCACGCTGACATGCATCTTGCAGATGTGTGTCTCTACAATTTTGGTTCTGCCCTCAGGCGCTTGAAGCCTGCCACCTACAACAAACTATGCACCCAAATTGATAAGGGTTATGAGCTTTTCCCTTCCATGTCTGTCTAGGACTTATTTGATCTCATCATCTTCTATGCAAGTGATAGTGATAAGTCAAGAAAGGATCCCCACCTCCCCCATGCCAGTCCATCCATTTTGTCAAGCCAGTATACATGACAGAAGAAGAATTTGAGAAATTGAAGCAAACTGCTCTTGCTGCCCCTTCCCAGTCAATAAACCCTGCCTCCCCAACCCCCCATCAAGCCACCCATCTTCCAACACTGACTCCCAAGCCATTACCAATCCCCCCACTATCTCTAATGCCGTCCCTTTCACAGGCGCAGATGGAGGTGATATTCATTCCCCACATTCCCTCCCCTTCCTGTCCTTTGATTAGTAAATAAATCTTTTCTTTGTGACAACTTATTAAAATTAATATCTCTCTTTCAATTCATAATTAATAATATTCTCTTTTTAAATTATCAACATTTCCCATAATTAATACAATATTGTACATTTTACAAATAGCTTAAAATTATGAGCATACATATTTTTCATCATTATTAATAAATTAAAGACCATAAATGTAAATATTGCATTGGAATATTGGAATTAGGCGTCAACTCTTGATATTTTGATATTATGTACATAACTCAATGCATTTTTTTAATAAAATCCATTGTAAACTTGGCCTTTTCCATTATAATTTAATGAAATGGACTGTGTTTATATTAGAGAGCCATTAACGCTTAGTACAAATATTGATACATAGTGCATTTTACAGCCTGTATATTTACCTATTGATAATAATTCTATAAACTTTTTAATTGGATTTTGTGAGGTAATATTAATGTAATGTGTTAATAAATTACTGTTTATTGTCATTAATTGGCTGATTTTCTTTGCTGTGGTGATTGTGCATTTTCTGATATTTACGCACTAGTATCTAATTGGTTGGTTTCATATCCAATTGCACAGGCAATAGGAAATCAAGCCGCCATCCCAACCACATCTGGTCTCAGGGTGACAGCTTGATTTCCTATTGTCTGTGCAATTGGATGTGAAACCAACCAATTGGATACTAGTGCGTAAATATCAGAAAATGCACAATCACCACAGCAAAGAAAATCAGCCAATTAATGACAATAAACAGTAATTTATTAACACATTACATTATTATTACCTCACAAAATCCAATTAAAAAGTTTATAGAATTATTATCAATAGGTAAATATACAGGCTGTAAAATGCACTATGTATCAATATTTGTACTAAGCGTTAATGGCTCTCTAATATAAACACAGTCCATTTCATTAAATTATAATGGAAAAGGCCAAGTTTACAATGGATTTTATTAAAAAAAATGCATTGAGTTATGTACATAATATCAAAATATCAAGAGTTGATGTCTAATTGCAATATTCTAATGCAATATTTACATTTATGGTCTTTAATTTGTTTATTAAGTTATAGATATTTGACATTTTGTTTGAATTACATCAAAAAACTGGTTTTTATAGTACTACCTTCAATGTGTGATTATTTTTCATCATCATTACTAAATTAGAGTTAGCCCTCCAGAAGGCTGTCAAGCTTGAATACAACATAAGGGAAATTGTGGTAAATCAACTGGGAAATGAGGGAAGAGCCTTGGTCCAGCAAAATGAAACTGCAAAAAATAGCCTGGGAACAATAGTCAACAAAGAACACAAGGAAATAACTTTAAATCTTCAAATGGAAATACTCAAGCAGTTAGATTTCAAAAGTGAAAGTTACAACTTGTGGGAATTTGCAAAAACCTTTAGAAATAATACTCACATAATTAAACTAATTGAAGGAAATGTAATTTCAAAGGAAATCAACACAAATGAAGAGGAAACAGACCAAATGGAAACAGAAAAAAACAAAACTCAGTCAAGAAGCAGGAGCGCTTCAAGAAATACAGAAAATTTATCAAATGAAAACCAAGAAGAAACACAAGTTGCAAGAAAGATAAGAAAAATTAAGCCTAAGAAAATTAATGAAAAGCAGCCAACACTCATGAAGCTTGCTGAGGTGGTGCATGTGGCTGAGGGGGCTGCAGGGGAAACAATTAGTAAGTCTTTTTATGTTTTATTTATATTTATTTTAGTCATCACCAGGAATGGGGATGAGGTCGCAGAAGTGGGGGCTTTTACACCAAGTTGGTTCTACGGGGGTTACCAGTCACTGGTAGCCCCTGTAAAACAAATAAATAAAAACCAAATAAATAAAATAATTCAACAGAATATGAATAAGTTTTCAAATATTGAAGCTAAAGATAGGGAATATTTATCACCCGTAGGGTGCTTGCCGTGGTTAAGGGAAGCATACAAAATAGGATCAAATATCAACTTCAAAGAGATGAATGAAATTTGCGGGAATGTCAAGCTAAAATTTGATGAATATATATATGAAAGCATTCAATGATGCCCATTTGCAAACATCAAAGAATATGAAAAAAACTTAATAAAAACTGACTTTCAAATAGGAACTGAATATCTAAAAACTGAAATTTTTAATGAAGTATTCAAGGCATTGTCAAATAAAGTTGGGGACACAGTCCTTGTTAACACATTTAAATATTTATTTATTTTGTTTGCGGAGGCATGGGGGGCTGATACAAGTTGGGCGCCCCCTGGAACCATCTTCAAATTCAATCAAACTTCCTATATTAATAGATTAGTTCAAATATTCAAAAAACTGTGCACGTTCTCAGAAAAATAAACCTCACAAAGAATTCACATCACGGCATACCTGGGAATCCTCCTCCACTGCATATTAAAAACCAACGCCAAAAAGTTGGAGGATGTACCTATTCAAATAGACATATGTTGCTTAGAACTCAAACGCCAGAAGACACCACAGAGGTATAGGACAGTCAAGCATGTCCTGTATGACTCCTTTGCATTGGCAACGTTGTATGGGTACATCATGCTCCCTGAAAAAAACCTATTAATCAATTTGCTCACCCGGCTCCCTTTTATCAAACGTTCAACAATCACTGGGGTACAGGGCGCCACCCCTCTAGCAATCACATCCAGGGTTGTCCACCACCTACAGAAGAGTACATGGATCCAATTGAACGCTCTAGCCAAAAATTTATTTTTGGGGTATAATTCACCGGAATAATCATATTCCCCTTTGCAATTAGCACCCCCTCAATAAATATTTTTCTCTTGCAACTTAAATTTTATTTTTTTTTAAATTTTTATATTTTAATACTAAAATTTTAATTTTAGATATTTAAATATTAAATTTTTAGTATCTAAAAGTTAAATTTAAAATTTTAATATGATATATTTCAATATTAAAATTTTTAATATATAATATTTCAATATTGAATAAATCACAATTAAATAAAAATAGTTAAATTTCAAATATTTAAACTTTAATAGATAAATTTAAAGATTTATAATTTTAATTTTAATATTTTAATTTTATTTTAAATTTTATAGGTAAATTATAATATTAATATATCTAAATATATTACAAGACATTAGTTAAAGTTGTGACCAGATCAAATATTAAAAATAAGTTAAAAATATTTTTATTTATTAGCTCATAGAGTACAGGTTTATTTATCACATAGATAAACATTGAGAATTGAATTTATCTGCATCATGCGGCCTGCTCCACTATTGTTCTAAACAAATGATTGTTTAGAACTCAAATTACCTTTCCCTTGTACTGTGATTTGATAAACATATTTGATATACTTGACCCACATCCTAAGTACTAATTATTAAGTGATACATAAAAATCATTGGTGGTTGTGTCATGTGGCTATAGTGGCACTGGAATAATAAGGATCAGATGATGACCTGAAAGGTCCAATTTGTGGCTTAAAAAAGCCAGAGTACCAACAAGGATTCACAATTATTTAAATAAAATTAATCTATTTCTATCTTTTTTAATTTATTTATTTGTTAGTGCAACAGTCAATATAATATTCAGTGCATTATAATAAAAATATATTCCTCATACCTATTATAATTAATTTTACTTACCTTTTTTACATACTCTTATATGTCTATAATACAATCAAATGTCACATCATTATATATAAATAAAAAAATTTGAGTCCTACTAAAAACAAAATAAATTCAAATAAAAACAAATAAAACCCAGAGCACCCATTTATCTGATTGGCTCAGAGGCCAGGTCTTTGGGGAGGAAGGATTCTGAGTGCTTGTAAAAAGCTGCCACCACATTGGGTGGCATTGTAAATTGACTGATCTCAAGGATGTTGAAGAGATCCTTGGTGTCCTGAGAGAGGCCTTGCTTCACCTTATTATTGATCCAACCAAACACCTCCTCAATTGGGTTCAGAAATGAAGAATATGGTGGAAGGAAGAGGAGTCTCATTGGGCAGTCAGCCAGGCAGTGGCTGGTCAAATGTTTATTTTTATTGATTGGTGGGAACTCAGACACAACCAGATCTACTTTGTGGAGCCTGACATTATCCAGGACAACAATGTTGGTTGTACTACGGTAGTTGATCCGGAGATACTCCTTGACAACTCAGAGAAAATTGAGAAAATTCCCGCTATTGTGGGAACCCTTGATCATCTGATACTGGTCCAACCTCCAAGGACCAAGAAGCGCTACTATGGAATAGGTCTGGGAACAGATAGCTGCATGATGGGCTACGCCATCCTTGGACCCCTTCTTGAGCCACACATGCCTAGACCTGAGCAAGGAGGAAAACAACAATTTTTCAATGTAAAAGAATTGGACATTCCCAGTCTCCTTTAGTGCCAGATATGTCTTGGCATAAATGTGTCAATCCTTGATGGTCTTCTCATTGTTTCTGTTGTACGGCAAAACTCCCAGTACTTTCCAGGAGAAGCCCAAATCAACCATTGCTTTGTAAACAAGGGTTTTAGAAACAGAAAGCCCAAACTCTGTGGCAAGTATTGATTGGACAGCAAGTGAGTCCAGGTGACAATCCTTGGTAACCCACTGTTTTATTGTGTCAATATGCACAGGCTGCAAGAGTTTGGGCTGCTGCTTAGCCTTGGCAGATTTTGCAATTTGCCTGGTGTTGCCATACTTGGTGTTGATGTCGGCAATGTACCTGGCTGTGACACCAAATCAGGACGCAATATCCCAAACCACCATTCCCCCGTTCAAGCAGTTGAGGAGAGCTTCACGCTCACTATCCGTCAACTGATACTGGCCCTTGGCAGGTACCACAACATCCTGGTTAGCAGGCTCAACACAGGGGATGGGGACCTTTGTGTAGAAGGTAGGATCACGCTTGGTTGCACTGGCGCCATCAATGGTGGCATACAATACAGACGCAGATGGCTCTTTGGTGGTGGTCAATGACTCATATGATGTATCAAGGATGCGGAGCAGGAAGTAGCAACTCTTGGATCAAGAGTGCGGGGCCAGGTGACAACTGGGTACACAGTGGAGGTGTATGTAACCTCATTATTCCTGATGACCTTTGTGTACGAGACTTTGGTTGCAGGACTTGAGAGCGGCTTCTGTCTTGGATTGAGGCTACTGTTCCTGTCAGGGATTCTTTCCCTGACTACCTGACTATTATTGACAGCCTTGGAAAAAACATGTTTTCAAACCAACACCAGACCAAATATTTGGAGAACACCCAGTCAAAAACACAACACAACAGATTTAATAACTATACTTGGCTTTTGAAAACCTTTTTGGAACCAGATTTGAACCCAGGACGCTGCTAATGAATGTATTGTTAGTACCAGATCATCACCAACCTTTGAACTATCTTTTTATTAAGTTTTAATTCAATTGGTTTTTGCTTTTGCAACAACTTTCAAATTTGAAAGTGTTAATACTAAGTTTGTAAACGTCACTTACCACTTTGCTCTTGATTGGCTGCTTCTAGCCTTCCAATTAACCGGTGCCCCGCTCTCTCTGCTTTTAGGTCAAGCTCTGTACTATTCAATACTTGATCTTCTGCTTGGATACCGCTTAATTAGCATGATCATTGTGAGATCTTTCTGGTTACTCTTCTTACACAAAGCTAGTTTGGAAATGATTAAGCAATTATTTAAGTTTCACTCATAACAGTTGAATTTAAAATGATTAACTCAGGTAAATCATCTCATTTCCCAAACTTCTCTCAAATGCTTAGCCTTATTTTCAAGCTATATAGGCTCTAAAATTTTCTTCAATTCAAATGTTCCAACAATAAAGATTATCCCACTCCTTGCTACTCCTTCATTTTCTGATAAAACACATTTTTTGAAGCCATGAGAGGAATTCTATTCCTATCCTGGTTTTTAGCTTACTTCTTACCAGTGGTATTGGCCTTGGAAAATACAACACCTACAACTGACTGGTAAAAATCTTCTCCAGATGATGCCCACCAGAAGGAATCCCTTGCCCATGGATGGTTCAAATACCCTTCTGGACATTGGGGACGTAAATTCCACTATGGTTGTTTGTTTACTACACCGCCTACTGAACCTACTCTGGCTAGACCTTACGCCTCCTTTTTCCTCTTGATGTATTTGGTGGGTTACTATCTACTAGGTTGTTTCAGTTCTATGTTTGGAAGATTGCTTACCTAGGACACCTTGGACATCTTGCAATGGTCACGCTTCCTATCAGCTTGATAATAGCAGGTCTGAATGTAGGGGCTTTGGCCCATCAGCTAGGGAGTTTATTCCCTGCCAAGTGGGTCCCTGACAGTTCCTGGATCAGATGTGGGAGGTGGTTGGCTGGCGCTGACACCTTGGGAGGCCTGTGTGTTGACATGACTCCCCTCAAGTTGGGTTCTGGGTCTGTTCTTGGACCCTCTGGGACGCCCTTGTGGACAGGCTGCCCTGCAGGCTGGTGCAGAAGCTGGTTGGAAATGTGATTGACAGTCCATAAAAATAAAGTAAAAAATATATTTTAGATTTAATATGTATTTATTTGGATTTATTGGTTTAGTTGTGAGTAGTTGTTTTCTCTTGATTTAGCCTTGAATAGTAGCAGATTTTCTATATCCGTGATTTGAAGTGTATAATATTGTATCCTTTCCAGTTTTGGATGATTTTTAAGTTTAATCACTTTTTATGTCTAAACATGGTTGTCGAGATTGAATTTTTCATTTGATTTCATCTAGAGTGGAGCTTCTTGATTTGGGTTGGTGTTTCCTAGTGTGCTTATTGTACATTAAATTTGGATTACAGTTCCCACAATCAATATCTGAGTTTCTAGTGGCATTCAAAAGTGATTTGATATTTGGTTCATGGATTTGACAATCCTGCAATTTCAAAAAACATAGTAAACTTAATGAAACTGGTTGATGGATTTGAAAACTTCAAATCTGATTCCAGTTAATTCATTTTATCCATTGGAAATATGCAGTTTGACTTGAACTTTGCAAAGTGTCTAAGAGTTCCCGTATTTTCAAATATTCAAATAAATACTCAAAGAATTCAATTTAATTAAAAAAAGGCCATCCCACAAAAGTGATTTGAAATTTGGACTAAGGATTTGACAATCCCTCATTTTTACGTTTAGGTTCTGAATTTACAGTACCGGTTAAATCTTTTTCTGTCAAGTTGGAGCTGGTTGAGATAAGTCAATGTAATCCCTGAGTATTGTGTTACACTATCATTACAAAACAAATAGTTCAGAAATTGAGCACATAAAGGTTTCTTCTATAATCAGATACAGTATAGTTGGCAGTGACTGAAAGCTTAGCGGAGTTTGGGTCCAGAAAATGGTTATGGAGATGTAAAGCTTAGTTGTGTTTATTATTTATGCAGGGTTTGATTTCAATCAACTTTCAAGAGTTGAATCCTCCCTAAAGGTTCTAACAAACTTTCTGAAATAGAAAGCTTTATTGATCTGTTTTAATTTCATTGTAAGGTCTTGCTCATAATGGTGAAAGGTTATAAACTAAAGCGTGCAAAGCATTGGGATTCATATTTAAAAGATATAAGAATGCAGGTACTGTCTGTAAGATGATCTTACAGAAACCCGCTAAAAACCTATATTGCGTCACAAATGGAGTGATAGAGTGTAAAAACCCTAAGAAAAGAAGATATAATAAAGTGTTCAATAGTTAACAATTTGTAACTAAAGGAATATTGAGATTAGGATATTCTCCATCTTCAAATTGATACATATAACTTGTGAATGATTCCTTAAAGGAAAAAAATGGATACAACAAGCCTAAGGCTTGTTGTTTTACAAGTTCCATTTGGATTTAAGGAAAAAGCTAAACTAAAAAAATGAATTTAAAAAAACAAAATTCTAAAAATTACAAATTTGAAGTTAAAATTGTAAAAGTTGAAGGGGAAGAAATCACTTAGAATTTTGGCTTAAAGCCTACTCTTCAAAAGCTCTTTATTTATAGAAGAGAAAGCCTTTTCAGTTGGAGCATGATCAACAGGAGGAAGCAGCCAAGAGGAGGAGCAACTGGAGAAGTTGGAGACAATCTGGTACAAAAAAAGGAGAAAACAAAAGACCAGTTCAAGTTTGATAGGCAGAATAGGCTGGGGAGAGCGGCAACAACGTGAAAAAGGAGTTTTGAAAGGTAATCAAAAAAGTAGAATTAATCTAACTTAAAGTAGAGAAATATAAGCTATTTGAATAGCTGGGAAGATAGTAGATGACAACCCACGTCAATTTGAACGCAAATCAAAGAGAAAAACAAGGTAATTAACTTAATATACTTATATATTAACTTTCAATTCAAAACTTCAATATTTAGAAAATACTGAAATTATGAATCAATCAAAAACAACAGATAATAAATTTACAGAGCCTGCCCTTCAGGGCAGGGAATGACATTCATGAATTCATTTCCTGTTGGGGCTTATGGGCCACCCTTCCATTAACTTGGTTGTTAGCCACCTTGTTACTGACCGCTGGGAAAGTTTCCCAAGACCTTTGTCCTTGAACTCCACTAATGTTGAGCGCCCTATAGAGGAAATGGACTTGGAGGACTCTCCAATCTCCCAATACCCTGAATTTTAACCAGAAAATCTTTTACTACTCCCCCAGGCACTGTATCTAGCTGTGCTGTGGTTAGCATCAGTCATTCTGCTCAATCCTAAGTTTAACTTTTTGAAATCTCACTAGGCAGTATTTCCCCCCATCTCTGGCCTATCTTTAATGGTTTTTGAATATGGATCTTTATTTCCCACTATTTTTGTTTTGGACATTACTATCTCATCATTCTATCACACATATTGCTCAATAAAAAAGGCCAATGAAAGGTGATCCTCTGCTAATAATGTTAATGCCAAAGGAAGGTAAATCATTGAGGTATCTGTAGTTAGCTGCAGATGCATCAATTGAGACCTTCCACCAAGCAGATTGAGCCCCCTTCCCTTGTAGACTTACCCAGTTTGACTCCTCTGCCTAGTCATTTTTCTAGACCCTAATAGCCCCATGTTCCCCAAAGACAGTCCTACTCTTCCATCCCATCCCATCACCTGACCCAATTATTGTGCCTAGCCATTCCCTCTTCCACTAATCTGGGCTCTTTTCTGCTGAATATTCTTGAGGGTGTTCTTCTGTCAAAGAACAACTCCAGATGTCCCTGGCCCAGGCCTTGGTAGTCACTGTGACCCATCCTTTCCCTTTTCTTTTCCTGGGCTACTATAAACCCCCTGATAACCCTGATAAAGACATTGTTTAAAATAGCAACTAATCTAACCATTTTGGTATAGGTGCAGAGCTTAACAGAAGGCTCTGGTGAGTGATTGGATAAAGACCAATTTTATCTCTGTTTGCTGCCTTGCTTTGCCACCCTGACCCAAGATCCCTTGAACACCACACTGGTTTAGAGACCATGCACTTCCCATTGTGAAGCTCATAGCCTCTGACATCTGGACTCAAGCATTTTGTTGAACCCTGGACTAATCGGCACAGTAATACCTATATTGATACTTATTTGGATGCAATCTGATGCAGGAGCATCCTACAGCTCCTAGTGGAGCTAATTTAAAAAATGGACCAACTCCCTTGTGGGGGATCCAATGAGGCACATGGTTGGAGGAAACGACTGTAATGGTTATAGGGATAAAGTATCGTATTTGTTTGCTTTTGGGATAGCTACAACTATTTAAGAGAGTACATCCTATGTGTTGATTGTGCATTGGCCTTGGATAGTGATGCTCTGGTCTAGCTTCTAGCTAGCTTCCAGCTAAGGAGCACATATCTAAAGCGGAGATTCTCGTTATACTTTTGGAAGAAAATATCTTTTTGAGAGTTGTGGCAGAGTGTCAGAATCTAGCTGGACCAAGGTATTGCTATTCAATTCGTGGCAGATTAAGTCTGGCAAGTGCTTTATAATAAAGCGGCCTTCCGGAATAGATCTGGGCCCGGTTTGAGTAGAGTTAGGTGGCATCCGATCTCACTAAATCGGGCCCTTGTTCTAGCTGGAGCTAAATAATCTGTTTGGATCTGATCCTACCCATGGATGGGTAGGTCCAGATCTGTTTAAATTCTGGTGTTGAGCTTTCTTTTGTTAAGTTGAATTTAAACAAAGAATATGATTAGCCTTTTGATTTATAAAATATGTTGTGTTTATTGATTTAGTATTATTTTTACCGCATGCTGTAGTGGCATAGTCAATAGATGCAGAGAATTCACTCAACTTTCCTCTTAATTAGGAGGAACTTGTTTACTTAAAGCTATAATAGGGTAGTGAAAGGGCTTAAACGGCCGTGTACCAAATATTTCCAACAACTAATTGAAATATGAAAAAGGTATACATGAATTATAGCTTTATTCAAAGAGATCAAGAAAGGTTATAATGTGATTAGGGTTTGTTGACCAATTGGTAACAAACCTTTGATTTGGTAACAAGTAGGGATGCTTCGGCTAAGCCCTGGCTAGCTTTCGGCTTTGGGCCACTGCAGCTAAAATGGAATTGCTGCGTATTTTAATATTATAAAATGAATCTTTGGGGACCCAGTGTCAGAAACTGGCCGCGGCTGCCCGGGGCTTGGCCAAAGCAGCCCTAGAGACAAGTGGTACTGGAAGTATTCATTGGCAAGTCGACAGAAAACTGGAACTGCTCAGAACTGTTTAGTGGCAAACTGGAGCTTTCTGTCACCTTTACGACAATGCTCAGGTTCCAGGACATAATAACCCAATATATGCTAAATGGATGAACTATTTTTGGAAGAATGAAAGTGCATGTAATGGTGATTTACAAATATCAGATATCCAGCCTGCAGGAGAACAGGTACAGTCAAGTCATCAGTAATATCAATGTCAGTCAGGCAGAACCCAAGGTAACAACAGCCAAAGAAACTAAAGCTAGAATAAGAACGAGTTGCAGAATAAACAGGGTTGTTTAGTTATCAGGAGACAGTTACAACTTAAAGCTCGCTGACAGGGATGATATTTTATTGACTATTGTGTTGATAGCGAGATCGCCACAACACCCATCCACACCCAGAATCCAAACGGAGAAGTCGGATTTTTCACATTGGGGAATTCAAAAAGTTGGATTAGATCTGGGTTTGTCATCCAAAAGAAGGCAAAAGTTAGAATCCGGCTCGAAATGGTCCGCCGCAACCCTAAGCACTAGTTTCAGCCATAAGCTTTAATGCACATTCGTTGCTTTAGTTTAAAGTTTATTATGAAAGTTAGATCAGAGGTGGTAGAAAGAGCCGACTTGCTCGTAAGGATATACTTTGTCCTTGGGTTGTCCTTAGGGCTGCTTCGGTCAAGCCATGGGCAGCCGCGGCCAGTTTCTGGCTTCTGACTTCAAATATTTATTTAAAAACGTTTAAATATCAGGTAATTCCGTTTTAGTTGCAGTAGTCTAGGGCCGAAAACTAGCTGGACTGAGCCGAAGCATCCCAGGTTGTCCCTATGTACGACTTGTAATGATTTCATTGCTGGAAAAATTATGGTCGTTGATTGGGTGATCTGCTACCAAGGTTGCCGCATCAACCCCAGTGCAGAATATATAGGTTCTTCAATAGATCATTAATGTCTTGTACAGCAGCATCCTGCATATGATTAATGCGAGCGGAGAAGAGTTATTCCGTGTCTGATATTTAATCTCAGCCTCCACGTACCAAGTGAGCATGTTTTTCAACGCTTTGCTACTTGCTTCAATGCTCCTATCGCAATTCAAGGTAGGTCCATCCTTGTTTGCCCTTGTAGATTTAGTAGCACCAGAATGGATAGCTACTCCATTAGCACTTGTACAGGCCATATCACCTCTCGATGCAAGCCTCAAACCTCATCTATTGGATGAGCCATTCCACCAATCAAATATCACACAAGGAGCTGTGCGTGAGCACATTACAGCATCCTACTTGAGCTACTGTACAACAAAGATTATTCAAAGTGGGAAATGCTCGCATGGCCAGTTCCAGCAGATACAGTCTGTCACCAACCAAACAACACAGGCATATGCCGTAGTGGCACTTGATTCCAAAAACAAGTTGGTTGTTGTTTCATACCGCCCATCACTCCACCCAATCAATTGGATCACCAACTTCAACTACCGCTTCACACATCTGCCTGGCTACAGCAAAGACATCAAAGTCCACCGAGGCTTCCTTGAACACTTGACTTCCATACATTCCCTAATCACCCCAATAGTCAAAGATCATCTCAACCAACACCCAGACTACACACTCCACATCACAGGCTACAGCCTTGGTGGCGCCATCACCACACTTTCTATCCCAGCATGGATGTCTTTCCTCGAAGAAAACCAACTCTCCACCAAAATCCAATTCTTTTCGTATGCCACGCCAAGAGTGGGCAACCACGCCTATGCTGCTCTTATCAACTCTTACCAAGTCCCTGTTATCCGCCTCTCCCTCCAAAACGACATTGTCCATCACCTGCCGCCATACTCCAAAGGTTATGTCCACGTGGGCCAGGAATTCCATGAACCCATCTACCCCCGCGTCATGATTCAATGCAGCAACTTGTACGACGAAGACCCTGAATGTGGCTATTCTACCAACAAAGAGGTTTCAGCCATTGCTCATCTAAAGCCTCACCATGGTTGCTTCTCCTTGCCCCCTTACAACTAATATAGTAATTACTATACAAAGATAATCACTAAAGACTAAAAATATATTAGTCTAACATTAAATCAACTATAAACATATACTTACAAGTGGAACCTCATTCTATAAAGAAAATGTATTCTTTAACATCAACTACTAGTAGGATCCTTGTTTATAGTTAATATAAAACCCAAAGTAAACTATCCCTTTTTAAACCGATCTGATTGAATATCAGGAAATTGACATCTTGGTTTTCAATCTATGTGTGAGACTGGGGAGGGGGTTTGATCCAGGAGTTTACGTAGTGTGAGGATGAACAAATCAACATAGCCTTTGATGACATGCAAGCGCTGTATAAAATATACGATGGATTTGCTACGATTAGGGCTGTGTTGGCCCCAAAAGGGGACGGTTATGGCAAATGTCATAATCATCCTGTTGTTCCTTCCCCGTCTACTTCTTTCGGATTCCCCTATGTTGGGGGAATTTGAAATTTCATAAAAAAGAAAATCTCAGTCGGCTTTCTGTTTTCCAGACGGGCCAGATATATATATATATATATTTAAAATGAAAAATTATTTTTGAAAAAATCAAATTTTGAATTCAATTTTTTTACTTTTGTTGAGGGTCTGGATGTACAAGCATTCTGGCTACTGCCAACCTGTTTAACATCCAGCCATCACCTGATTTGGACCCCTTCCAATATACCGTTTAACATACTGAGAATGGTAACCAAGCAATATCACCTGACTGTCCAAGTATCCAGTGACTCAAACCCATCCTGCATATGACCAACCCCTGTGTTTGGTCCAACTAAATCCCTTCCACAGCAAAAGCTATATAAGTCTAAACTATTAACCAATAAAATATACTTCTCTTCTTCCCAATCTCATATTCAAAGCTTCCCCAAAAGTTGCTCCTCATCACTTTTTTAAAGAAGGAATACAAAAAATATAATTTTTATTTTTTAAAAAAATCCAGAAGTTTAACTTCTGGCTGTGCTCTTTTATGAAACAATTTCAGACAGGTGGCTCCTTTTTAAAAAAGAAGCCACCTGTCCAAAATCTGACACAGCCCTAGCTGTGGTATGGGTATTATTAATAACCTAATCTTATAACAAAAAACTCAAATAACCAACAATGATATCTGGATCCTAATGAAAACCCCTGAAAATAAGATCAAAGGGGGTTTAGCTGCCCCTCTATTTAATCATAATTACTATGAAATGGGTGATAAAAGTACCCAGCCTCAGTGTGTTGAACCCCAACCCAAGAAATAGCTACAGCAGTGACCTATCCATGATGAAAACACTCAGTATCTTTAAAATGAAACATGTGAAACTATGATACCAAGCGTTAAAAATAATATATATGATCAGAATCCAAAAGTAGACCCCTGATATACTGAGCTTATATTTTTGGGGTAAAATAAAAGCCAATAGAGAACCAAATTTACATATCTAAACGGGTTCAACTGCAACTGTAAACTATTGATTTAGAAAAAAAAATCCCTCAAAAAAGTCAATCATAAGTAGTGACTGCTAATAAAAAAATCTTAAACAGGTAGAGTTAAAAACTATAAAGATACTAAATGATTTCAATAATGTACTTATGAGAAGTATATAAAACAAATGAATGGGAAATCAAATAATACAATTGTCAAGTATATACTTCTGGGAAGTATAATAAACGAGATAAAGGGGAAAATTAAAAAGAGAATGCTACTTTATTGGATATGAATATGAGATAATATATAGTATCATGGAAAGCCACATACCGTTCATATATGTCACGGCAGTCATGGGGTTTATCTGATTAATGTTCCTCTTAAGTCAAAAGGCTTACTCAAGTTGTGTTCTGCTTAGGATCTGGAATTTTTGATCCCCATAATAAATGGGAAAATGATAGTAGTGCCATCAACTTAATGATTAGTCAGTGAACCATTCAGTGAATCATTTGGTGAGTCACTTAGGGCATTAATTCCACAAGAGGGAGTAATTGAAGATGTTGCAACATAATGCTACTTTATTTGATATAGAAGAAAGATATTAAATAGTATCAATATTTTGGGATCTTGAAGGATTATTGGGTTTATTATTATTGTGATGTAAAGACCTTTTAAGGGATTGATGATATAAGCTGGATCTTTATGACAACACATGCTCCTCCTAATGATGGTGGTAGTTGGTAGTGACTGTTGGGCTCCCATCCTGAGGTCACTGGAGACAATCAAGGGTAAGGTTTATCTTTAGTTAATATAAAAGGCAGTACCAGCTTTGGGAAGGAGGTGGCTTAGAAGAAGCCCTTGAAGTAAAACAATACACTCTAATGTCTACTTGACACTCCTGCAAAATAGTCTGCAGCAATGTGGTTGGGCAAAAATTGACTGTCTTCCAAGCCCATCTGGAAGGGCTTTTTATAGAGTGGTGTCAAGTAGTTACTTCTTGTAAGCATACAAAACAAGATAAAGGGGAAAATTAAGAAGATAAAAATACTTTATTGATATGTGCTTAGAGCATTATATAGTATCATGGGAAGCCATATACTGTCCATGTAAGTCATGAAAGTTGTCGTGTTCTGAGGTGCAGCACAGGCACACAACAGAGAACCTTAACCTTAGGATTGGATTTGTACTAAGTCTTGGTTATAATGGCAGGGAAGGCTACAAAATTACCTTGTGGCCCTGAATGAAGGATCTCTACTAGCTGTGGCTAGAGAGAGGCACCAAAGTAATTGGAGACACAAAGACAAAAATATGAATAGAACTTAAATTTATTGTTAAAAGTGAAAGGGAATATATACTGTGTAGCTTTACCACAAAACAGTACAGTAGTTTTAAAAGCTATGGGGACAACTGAAAATACCTCAGATTTAAACAGAATCCAACTATCAGGCTAAAATATACACTCTTTTAACAGGGTTTATTGGCGTTAATGGGCAAAATGAGTCAACACAGCAACAAAGAGCTCACACGCAAAGCAAAAACATTCAAAATACAATCCAAAATACATTGATTCACAAACAAAATGGTGTGAATTGACTTTTGGTGTACATGTGTTTACTATGTGAATCAGTGACAAAATACACCCAAGCAAGGTGAGTCAAAACTCAAACCAAAAACAAAACACAATAGCAACTCACTACGTAAACAAAATCACTCACGCAATGTGTGTAATGGATTGTAATCATGAATGATACCAAAGTATCTAAAATAAGACACAAGATCTGAGACATAAATTTTAAAAATATTGTGTTGGGTGTTTGAATTTGGCAGTAAAATCTAGGAAAATGGGTGGATTTTTTTTTGAGTATTCTAAAATGGGCGTTGTAAAACCAAAAACAACTAATTAAGAAATAAAAAATCTATAATTGGGATATTGGGTGGGAAAAACTCTAACTAAATATCCATACTCAGATAAAAGCAAAAAATAAAATTAGGGAGTAACTTAATTGAAATTTATTTAATATTTTATTAAATTTTAAAATGGAAGGAACTTAACAACAGAGTACCAATACACCTGTTGTGCACCACAGTTGCGGTTGCCCCTGCAGGTCAAAGAATAGAGTTAGTGCAACCCAAGTGCCTACTCAAGGAGGAGATGGGAGAGGAGAGTTCCATAGTGACGCTGCACTGACACAGCTGGTTCAAGGAGCACAAGCTGCTAGGGTGTGGAGCATAAACCCTTGGGTCTCCAAGCTGACCTGTAAGCCCACCAAGATCACCACTACAAAAAAAGTTAGAAACAAGGAGGTAGAACTTACTTCATATGTGTTTGACGTTGTGTACTGCCAAAGAGTTGGTCCCGTCAGCCATGCTGGAGAAGGTGAAGCCTGTACTTGATACTAGCTATAAGCCCTATGTCAGTGATGGCAATAAGGAGGATGACAAGGAGCCCAAGTTCTATCAAACTGATGAGGGGTAGTTAGTGTTGAAGAAAGTTGCTGCATTTTACACCAAGGTGCCCATGCCCTATGTTGTGCCCAATGCCAACAAGTCAATCCCCACCGCTAAAAAGCCTGCCTAGAAGCACATTCCTGATATAAAGTTCATCATCTTTCTCTGGCTCATGCAGGAAGCTGGTGACTATAAGGCAGTTACAGACATTTTTGGGGTGGATCCCAATTAAGCTTCCAAGATATTCAACAAGTTCATCAATACTGGCTGAGTCCTTGCCGCAGAGAAATCCTTGCGCGTGTCAACCATTCTCACCAAGGAGCACAAATGGGCAATCCTCCAGTTGATAACACAGGACTGCCATCTTGAACTGGAAAATATACAGGCCATGATCAAATCTACTTTTGGGGTTGAGGCCTCAATTTCCTTTTACTACCATCTACTCAAGGGAATGCGCCTTTCATGGAAAAGGCTTGGGGTATCTCCCTATAATAGAAACAGCCCAACCAAGACAGAAACCTGGAAAAACTACACAGAGGCGTACACTGCACTCAAAGCCAAGGTGTCATGTTCTGAGGCGCAGCACAGACACACAATGGGGAATCCTAACCTTAGGATCAGATTTGTACTAAGTCTCAGTTAGATGACAGGGCCTGAGCTTCTGCTAACTCCTTGTCCCATTTTTGATCATGCATTGCAAACCTGAAACTCCTTATAGACAGTCTGGAGAGGGAGCAAGACAATAATATTCTTGAATACAGTGTCAGCAACTTCAGCTGCTTTAGATGACTCTAAAAGCACAGGAGAACTCTTAGATTGATTGAGGTATGGGCAAGAGACAACCTCTTTGGCCTCAGGCAAAGGCTTGGCAGTTGTTGTAGTTTTCCAAGAGCGTAACTTGTAAGGGACCACAATGTGTTTGGGGACTGCAAGAGCTGAATACCCATAAGTGTCAGGGTCATCAACGTCTGAAGCATCCATGCCAGAGTCATCAGAGATGTTGTGGAATAGCAGCAGAATGAGAGGAGCCTTAGTGTCAGCAGGCTCAGAGTCAGCAATGGATGGGGGGATTGAAGGAGACAGGGAAGAATTGTCAACCAAGAGCGTCTCTGCCTCTAGGTTGACTGTTCTTTTCCTGACTGCTCTTTGGGATCAGCTCCTTTAACCCAAGGATTGGTGCAGACTTGGGAATGGTGACCTATCTGTCCACAGTTATGGCAACCCTGGCGTCAAGGAGGATTCTGTGAGTTCATGGTGAGGATATGCGGGCCATATGAAGAAAAACCAGAGTTAGAGGCAGCTCAATTCTCCTGCATAACTTCCCCAGAATGGGTAAAGTGCATATCCTGCAACAGTATCTTTATGCTCTTCATAGAGAAAAGCATGGCCTTGTGAGCCTTAAAGTGGAAACACAGAAGCTGATTAACCTTGAGGGCTTGAGCACAAGCCATGTATGCTTCATGTGCTATCAACTGTCTGATAGTTATTAATTGCTGTCCTTCTATATAGAATCTATCTGAAAATCCAGTCAGAGTCTCCTTGGGTTTGAAAGCAATGTGCATGAAGGTGTCCTTCTTTACTTCCAAATAAGGTTGCCACCAAACTCATCAATCAGAAGCTGTTTCATTTCTTCCCAAGTATCAATAGTGGTAGTTCTGGCACTACCACTTCTTGTTAGGTTGGATGCAGGCAGGTCAAAATGGGTTCCTTATTAACCTCATCAGAGGCTCTTCTCATGGCAGTTTTGTAGATAGTTAGGAAAGCTGAAATGTTAGATGTTTTGGGGTCAAAGACTTGCTTAAAGGTAAGCTTGAAATGTGCTTTAGGAGTTGGGCCACCATTGTTGCTATCAAGTAAATTTATGTGCAGGGAGAATTCTGCCTCAGATTTAAAAGGGGGCTGTATGGACCACAGCTGACAAACACTCTATTCAAGAGTAGGAAAGGTCTCAGCAGTGCGGGCACCCACATTATTGGCTAATGTGATCTGTTGCTCAGTGACCTCTAGGCGCTAACCCTGTGTTGTTACTACAGTGGAAATTTCAGCCAGTTGGGAGGTCAGTGAAGGCCCCACTGAGAGGCAAGGGGCAAATCTGTCATTCACTGAATCAATTAACTCACTCATTTTCTGCACGGCTTTGTCAAGGTTAAAGTGGTCTTGTTTCAGGTGGTCCACCTCATTGGCTAGAGCAATTAACTCTGTAGCACATTAGATTTGGGGGCTCCTGGCAGACCAGGGTAGCAACCATCCTTCTCAAAAACCCCAGCTGGACCAACAGAAGTCACCACCCTTTTGCTTAGGGCAGCAACCTCTTGCTGTAGTTCAGCAACTTGAGTTGTCAAAGCAAGAACCTGAGGATCTGGCTGGGGTGCTTTGGTAGGGTGCTCTTGACTGCAGGTGGACACTTGTAGCTCTTGAATGACATCCCATAGTCTCTGTTCTCTATCCATCAGGTCATCAGATGGGCAAGAAGGAGGAACATCTGGCTTGGACGTAGATAACTCAATCACTTGAGTTTGGTGTTTTGCAATGGCAGTGGAGGTGGCTACCTGTTATTGATCAAATTCTTCACTAAGTTTGCAAAGACTTTTAGCGGCAAGGTCTGCCAAATGCTGTAGTTGATCAAAGGAGTAAGCACTGAACTCATTGAGATGCTGCACAAGTTGTTTGAAATTGGTGAGATAGGCATTCAGGGTAGAATCTACTTGGGGTTTCCAGGGTTGTTCCAACTGATGAAAGTCATGTAGACGCTCTCTGTTGTATTTGGGGATTGACTGGCACATTTGTTTGATGGAATTGACCAAACAGGTTATGGAAGTGACATAGTTGTGCTAATTGTATGACACCAAGGAAAACAGGGAGTAGATCCACTGTTGATACACAGCAAACTGATCCCAATGGTTTGTGATAGCTGCTTGTAGGGACAAAATTTACTTAAAGTGGAGCCCTAACACCATTTGATAGTGGGCTAAGGCAGGTTGTGTAAAGGATGACAATAGGTGCTCAGCAGAGACAGATGCTGAGAGGAGATGCTGTGGAAAATGCGGAGCCACAATCAATTTGTAGTATTCCACTTGACTGAACTGCAGCTGAAGGTGAGGGATGGCTCCTTCACTGGCTATCCCAAGGGCTACTGCCATGACTTGTTCTAAGTCAGATGTGCCCAAGGGATAGGCCACTAGGCGGGGACCATTCCCAAGGTTCAATACAGTAGGATCAATAGGTGGGTCTGCAATGTCTTCTTTGGTAGGAGGACTGGTGATATCAGGTGATGTTGGCTCTTGTATGGGAGGAGGCAAAGGTCCTGAAAATGTGGTTGCAAAAGGGATAACTGAGGGGCTTACAGCCCCTGTAGTGAGCACCATTTTTATTGTGATCTGAGGTGTGGCACAGATACACAACGGGGAATCCTAACCTTAGGATTAGATTTGTACTAAGTCTTAGTTAGAATGGGAGGGAAGACCATAAAATTACCTTGTGGCTCTGATTGTTAATATCTGCTAGACGTGGCTAGAGAGGCGCAAAAGTACGTGGAGACACAAAGACAAAAATGTGAATATAGCTTAATTTTATTGGTAAAAGTGGAATGTAATATATACTGTGTAGCTTTATCACAAAACAGTACATGAACAGCAGGAACACTCGCCACAAGCATGAGTGGGGCAAGTGAGTTGCAAAGAATCTGGAAACCAAACAGATTAACTTCCATTTCAGTAGAAGACTCATTTTGAGAGGCAAAAGCAAAAGAGAGATTTTTCCTCAAAATAACCCATCAAAGGCAAAATCAAAACATGGTGAATGGCAACATTCACAACAACAGTCATGGGGCTTGTTCAAGTTGTGTTCCGCTTAGGATTCAAAATGTTTGATCCCTGTTGTTGTGAATTGGGCCTTGGGACGTCTTTGGGGTTAATGTCTAGAGTCACTTGTTTGTAGAGTATAGTTGCAGGCCTAAACACAAATTAATACAAGTACAGTGACTCTGTAGTCTTTACCTTTAATACTAAGGTAACAACTGATTAGAGTAGAAAAGCAACATGTAATATGTGAAAAGGTATGTTTATTTGAAGGAAATAAAAGAAGTTTATATACTTGAAAGGATGCACAATGGATGAAGGAGTGTTATTAACACCTGCACAATTGTTTGGAATATTACAGTATCTTCTTGATCCACCAGGCTCTTGCATCCATGTTCCTTCCTTATAGGGCTGATCCGGACAATCCAGCGGGGAAAAGTAAGTGTGCACTACCTCAGAATGGCTGAAGTTTGTAACTTCCCATTACAGAAGTTGCTAGCAGTTCCCAAACCTAATTCATCTGGATGTGAAAAGTTGGCCAAATCACTGTAAAATCTGAATTATAATTAGAAATGCAAATCTGTCAGATCTGACAGATTTGAGTGCAAACCAAATTAGTCTTGACCATCAGAATTATTTCCACTGATAGCCTTGACCATTCTATCCATGCAATCTAATTTTGACATTTCCAACTGCTAGAATGAACAAGGGTATAAATAGATAGCACTGCTGTCAGGGATCCAGTCTTAGGAAGCCGGCCTGTTGTTTCCAGGGGTGATATGGGCCGGCTTTTTTGCAGGCAATGCCCACCACAAGAGAGGAGCTAACTTAAAAAGGTAGGAGAATGACTTCCCCACCCAGGACTATGAGCCAGCGGCTGGGATTATAGTGTCAATCACCCCTGTGAGGGTGATGTACATAATCCCAAACAGCTTGCCAGAATGGTTGGCTGGGAGATTGGATGAGGAAGCAGGCATAGGTTTTGGGGTTGCAGGCAGTTCCATGGGCAGGTCATAAGCAGGGAGATAGTTGAATTTCCCTCTGAACAACTTGGATGTTGAAAATATCCACAGGCCTTGTTGGTTGTATCTAACTGTGGATTGTATGCAGACCAGGGGATTGAGTTCAAGTATCTTTTCTGGGATGTATTCTTTGTATTCAGATTTCAGAGGATAGTTGGTAAAATGGACAGGTCTAAAGGGTACACCAGGAGGATAGAAAATTGCGGACAGTGGGGCAGGGGGGCCAGGAGATCTTGAACTTAATTAGTAGACAGAAAATACAAAATAAGGCAATAGCTGTGTGATCCAGAATAACATAATCTTTATTCAAAAATGACAGTAAGATAGAGCACAGAATCTATAGGCATATATAGCATCCTGCCTCCAAAATTAGTATTTCCTATAAGGGCTTCATCAAAATATCAGGAAAAGTGCAGGCAGGTGGCCAGAAGGCCCAGGGGTAGGAGCAGCAAAATGGTACCTCAGCTGGATGTTCTCTCATTGGTCAGAACGTCCAAATTGGCCACTTAATTTCCTTGATTTTTGACTGTGGTCACAAGGTTGGGCCCAAAGCAAGGGTTTCTCCTTGGAAGTTGAGTTTGATTGGTTACTTGAAAGGACTTCAAGCTCATGAAGTTCACGGGCCACCTTCTCTGCCTCCATTAGGCAATTAAAGAAAATCCTCCTCAGGAATCATAATAATTGAACCTGTACTGGTATTCTGGCTTTGGGACTTAGCAGGGCCTTCAGCTTGCAGGGGCTCAATCTCAGAATTTTGCAGACAGGCGGGCTCTTGGTCCATGGGGCCAGCAGCCTGCAGGAATTTGGATTCAGGGTTCAAATCTTGCCCTTGGGCCCAGGGTTTGAGGGGTAACAAATTGTCAATCCTGACAACTGCACTCAGATATTGTATATGTCAGATAATCAAAATAATCTAACCAGAGCTTCTAGAGCCTCAACCATTAGAACCAGAGCGGTGGCAAGTAAAGCTACCAGATTGGCCAAGGAGAAGAGCGCCCAGAATAAAAGCCAGAAAAGAGCTGAACGTTTGGTAAAGCAAGTCTAAACCTCCCAAACACAAGAACCAGTAATACAACTAGAGACTCAACAGGAAGAAGGAGTCACCTGGTTTGATCTTTATGATGTTCTGGACTGGAAGGAATCCAAGGAAATTAAACTGGGGGAGGGCCTCATCTACATGCCTTGTTTCAAGAGGTTTTGAAAGATTCATCTGTTTTAACCCAGGCTAAAGTCAAGGAAGGGAATTTTTACCATTTATGTTTTAACCAAGAAGCAGCGTTGAAGTTTGCTGAGGGTCAACTCCAAAACTTTGAATGGAAGGGGAAGAAGTTTGATCAAAACCAGATTAACCTAGCTCTGGCAGTGGTCTGGGGGATAATCAGGGCTTGGTGCCATGAAGGGAATGTAGACCTGGAGGTAGCCAGTTGGGTCAACAATGATTGTAAGAACTTCTGTATTCAATAGGTAACAGCAGGTCTTCTTACTGCCTTAAACCTTAAGACCAAAGACATATACACCAGGTTGGCTTTGGTGGGGCACCTCTTCACAGTCCCTTTAGACAAACAAGCATCACTGAGGTGGGGGATTTCCCCTTAATTTTTGAGGGGCTCATGAGGGAGGTTTACAAGCCTGATATTGCCTTAAGTCAGAAATACTGGAGCAGAAAACATCTGTTCTGGGATGCCTTAGTAGTGGGGATTAGATTCACAGTCTGGATGAGTCTCAATTGTGTGCAGGCTTGGGACAAGTATCCTGATTATCCTATCTTCTGTCTATGGCACTTCAAGGAAGACTACTGAGAAGTACATGGCGGCCTGTACAGTTCTTCTCACAATGGCTTGCCACTTGAAAGCAGTGATTTTTAAACAATGTAAATTACAATAAAGCCTTTGTTCTTTTGTATATTGCCTTATTCCTTTCTTTCTGCAACGTGGACAACAACCCATGAACTTTTTATTAGTCTTTTTCTTTTTCCAGGTTATTGTTCTAAAGGAGGATTACTCCTGACCACTAGGAGCCATACTCATGTATTGTGCATGGACTCTAGTGACCAGCTGTCTAGTGGAAGGTTCTTTCAGTGTATAGCTATCAGGACCTACTTTCTCGATGACCTTAACAGGTCCTTTTCATAGGGAGGCAAGTTTGCTTTTGCGCCCATAGCCTCTGTTGATATAGAAGTAAACTAGGTCTCCAATATGATAGCTAGGGAGAGAAGGGTGTTTGGACTGGGCATGCTCTACATCATTTTTCTTGGTGTTGAGATTGATAGTATAGTCTTTGGCCTGTATTCTGATCAAATTCTGAGCTAGCTTATGAAGATAGGCTTCTGGAGTGACAGCTGGATTAGGTTTCACCAAGGAGTACAGGTGAGGAAGTAACCCAAGCTGGCAACCATACAGGAGTTGAAAGGGGGTTTTGCCTATTGCTCTACAGTAGACAATGTTGTAAGAAAAGTTGGCTGCAGGAAGGTAAGTGTCCCATTCTGATTCATGTTGGTGTACTAGTTTCCTGAGGATCTGTACTAAAATTCCATTGGTCTGGTCAACCATTCCATTGGTTTGTGGGTGAAATGGGGTGGTCAATGTGCCTCTGATACCCATCAGTTGGTTTAATTGGGGTATCATATAGCTAATGAAGTTGGTTCCATTGTTGGTTAACAGCATCTGAGGACATCCATGGTGGTAGATAATGTGTCCCAAGATGAACATGACTGTAGTGTTGAAACCAAGTTTCCAGACTTGCCTGATAACGTATCTTACAATACACAGGGGGCGCTCAATGAGTTGCCCCTTGACGTATCTAACAAAATGGGCCATTCTGATAGCAATGTAAAATTGCAGGCGCTTCTTTCTAATTAGGAGCGCTGCCAATTTGACCTATTGATTCAGCACAAGTTATTCCTCAGCTTCAATCTTTACATGAAGCGTGCCACCATGCCACCCCCTTGTGGCCTGGTGGCTTTCCCATACTGTATATCAATTATACTATTCAGCAATAAGCCATACCTTATTCTTATTATTCCTGTCCTTTCTATTGAACTGTTGTCTTCCCCAACTCAAATACAGAATTTTTATTGGTTCAGTTGCAACAGTAGTGAGTGCAGGCTGATTTGGGATAGCCTTGGCATCAACCCATTTGGTCAACTGGTCCACAGCCACTATGATGTATATTTTTTCCTTTGGGGGCTGGCAAGGGTACCACCACATCAATGGCAACAGTATGGAAGGCAAAATCAGGTTGGATAAGTTTATGTTGGAACCTAGCAACCTTAGGGCGCTCAATGTTGCAATCATGGCAGGAGGCCAAGGTCTCAGCAACATTGGAGAACATTCCTTCCCAGTAGCAGTGTTGCTACAGCTGGGCAAGAGTTTGGTGCACTCCTCTATTTCCTGTTACTTTGAGGGCAGCAACTACTGTGTCCAGGCGTAAGGAGGTCAAACATAGGGTAACCACAAGTCTTTTTACTTTGTGAAGAGTTGATTATTCTTGACTTTTGTATCCACAGAAAATTTCTTTAGGGCTTTTTGAATTTAGGTGGGCTCCTCCCCCCCAAAAAGATTGGCAAACCAGTATTTTTTCATAAAGCTCATCAGCAATAGAATACACAAGGGCAATGGTTGGCAGTTGTGAGAGACAATCTACATTTTAGTGAACGGCACCAGCACAATGCATTATGTCATAGTCAAAGGCTTGAAGTTTGATAGCCCATCAGGTAAGCCTTCCCTCAGGTTCCTTCAAGGTTTTGAGCCACTTAAGAGAGGAGTGGTCAGTTACCACAGTGAAGTGTACACCATGAAAGTATACTCTAAACAGTACAACACATCATCTCAAAAACAGCATCTCAAAAAATGGCATCTTGAATTTAATTCAAGATGGCATTTTTTGTGTTAGTGATTTTGAATCACAAAAAAATAAAATAAATAATAAAACAATTAAAATTTACATATACTTTTATAATGTGTCATCTTGAATTTACGCCATCTAAATTCTGTCACTTCAAGTCAGATTAATTAAATCCTATTTTGCTAACTTTATTTACATATGAAATCACTTAGTGTGGGGCGTGTTTACGTCATCTCAACTTTACGTCATTTCAAATCACACTATTTATCTTTAACTAAAATAAGTTTATACCTAAGCTAAAATAAAGCCTGTTGTATAGTTCCAGAAGATGTTCCTATAGTATTAATCTAAGACACTTATACTAAGAACAACCTGAAATAATGCCACTATGATAGTCCTTCTATTGATTGTCATTACTGGGTAAAAAACCAGTTTTGTTATATGTAATTTATAACTTTATTATACATGGATATGTTGATAAGGGTTCTCTTAATAAAATATTTTAATAGTAATTTTAATATGGAAGGGGGTGGTTACGCCATTTTGATTTATGTCACTTCAAATTCCATCAAGTTTCATATCACCCAATTCATTTGATGTGCACAATGGATAGGGGAAAATAAGGAGAAATTACATATGACGCCAGGCTACGCTATATCAATTCCCCCACCACAATTCAACCTTTTCACTTTTCAAAAGTACATATTCACGTCAATTATCATAGTATTAAAAATATAAGAAAACATATGAAAATTTGCAAATATATATTTTTGACTTTCTCTAAACAACTAGGTACTTTTTAACTCCAGTTGTATAAGCTAGTTTTCACAATATTCAAGTTTTACTCTTTGGCCCAGTTGAGGTAGCTCCACTGGAAATTTGTTAATTCAATATAAAAAATGGTCAAAAACATTACGTTTTTGAGCTATAGCACCTCATTTACGTCACTTTGAAAACACCATTTTCCCTGCAAGTTTTCAGTCAAAACTCAAAGTTTTGCATACTTGCGTTACTATTAAAAAAATCTTTTTACAAAATAAAAACATTGAAATTTTGATATTATATATTTTAAGACTTTCTCTAAAATTCTATATAAAAAATTAATACTTTTATATTAAAAAAATTATCATTTTTCTCTTTAAAAACAACCCCCAAATTTCCCATATTTTGATACTAATTCACTTTTAGATGCTCCCAAGCCTACCACCAAAGTTGCGCCCAAGATTGCCAAGGCCTTTAAGTCCAAGTTTACTCTTCCCAAGGCTAGAAGGCCAAAAATACCCCTAAAAAGCAGCCTGCTAAGGATAAGGCTCCCCCAAGACACCCACACCTTCCCCTGAAACTGAGGAAACAAGCCCAACCCCTCCCCACTCTCCTTTTGTTTACTCCCCTTCAGATCCCCAGGAAAAGCTATTCAACTTTAACTGTCACTCTGATCCCACCTCAGAGCCTGAAGAGGAAGAGTAACAGGATCCTGAGCCTGGTGCTTCTGCAGATGATCGAATTGAGCTCTGGGATCTATACATTGTCCACAATATCTGCAATCAAAATGGCACCTTTGCTGTGCCCACCACATACCCAGCCAGCTACCCCATAATGACTAAGAAAGGGGGTGTCAGATTTGTTTACAAGGGCTACAGCTTCAGCTATAACAACAAGAAGAAAGTAATCCATCAACATCACTATAAATACAATAATGTTGGCTGCCCTTCAAGGCTCATTATATACAGGTTCACTAGATTCAAGGCCCTGACTACTGAGCATGACTGTGCCAAGCCTTTTGACCCATTGTACCACTGATCCGCTGGTTTCTTTGCCAGGTCATCCCAATTAACAAAGATCAAACTGCCACTGAGGTTGTCAATGATGCCCTCCTCAATTCAAATGACACCCAACTTGCCACTGTTGGTGGCGCCTCCAAATTACAGAGATATATCACTGATCAGAGATATGCTCTGAGCACTTAAGGCGTCAGTGCTTCATCAATTGATCATTTGATCCTTACTGAGGAACAAAAACTATCTTGTCATGAGGAGAGATTTCTTCTCCACAACAACGGCCAACATGCCCCTGAGCGCATTATTTGCTTTACCACCTCACAGGATCTGAGCAACCTGTTTAAATGCAAAACATGGCTTGCAGATGGAAATTTCTGCACCTGCTCAAAGCTATTTAGCCAGCTTTGGAACATCCATGAGCATGCTGGAAATCTAGTTCTTCCCCTGGTTTTCTTTTTCCTCCCAAATAAAAAGCAGTAAACTTATGTCTGTGTTCTTAAAATTTTAAAGGCCAAGTTGGATGAGATCCTCCCAACCATTGAAGAGGAGCCAAAGGAAACCAGAGGGCGCAAGAAGAAGGCCCAGTCCCAGGAAGAGGAAGCCACCTCAACCAAAAGGCAGCCAGAAAGCCTTCCCTACCACAAATATCTGGTAGTGGATTTTAAATAGTCTCAAGCAAATGCTTTCATTAGAGTCTTCAAGAGCTCCCCCTAGGGATGCTACTTCCACTTCTGGTAGGCACTCTGCCGCCGCCTCCAAAAGTGCTCTGATCTTCATGAGCTGATCAACTACAAAGGCACTAAAGAAGCCAAGGACATGTTCAACTGCTTTGTTGCCCTTGCCCTTGTGAGAAGGGAGGAGACCAATAACTTTTAGGGCGCCCTCCTCCACCATCTGTATATCCTTGCTAACCAGGAAGCCTTTGCTCTGTTCATTGAGTATTTAAAGCCTAATGGGTTGGAGTATTTCAAGGAGCATGACACATCAGAAAAGGCAATGACTCAATCCAGTGGAACTTCTATAAGCAGGTAAAGATGGTTTGATCAAGACCACCTCTTCCCTTGAAGGGTGACATGGCCAATTTGCAACAAGAGTCTGGGTTAATAAGCCCAAATTCAACAAAATAATGATGCATTTAAAACCCCAGCAAGTCATCTCTGACTGGCTCTTCAAGACTGGCATGAAGTCCAAGGATGACCCCCCAAGCAGACTAAGGCAGTAAAAAGATATACTGAAACCAGCAAGGTGGTCCTTGCCTACTATCCCAAGGATAGAAAGCTTGAGCATCTTCAGGCCATCTCTGTTGCTCTTTCAACTAATGTTTGAGCATATTTGCAATAAACACTTCTTTTTTCTCTTTTATTTCCTTTAATTTTATTATTTTTGACTTTTCTATGGTATTTAATAAAATTATTTGGTTATTTTTAAGTATAGATCATAGGTATAATAGATGAAAATAGTTTTTTTGGTTATATTTAACTTTTGGGCTTTACAAAACTATGTTGCTACTAATTGACCCCATTTTTTATTGCAGATTTGAAATTATGAGGCTTTTTTAAGCCTAGAAATGTTTTATTAAATTTTATTTTATAGATTTTTTTTGGTTATTTTAGGAGTTCAAAAAATCTAAAAATTTAAAAACCTGTTATTCTTAGTTGCAATGCTGTAAATTGAAATGGCGTTTTTACTATGAATTTGAGATAGCAAATTTCAAAATAGCATTTTTTAAGATGCTGTTATTGAAATGGCATGTTGTACCCTATAAACTGAGGTAAGATTAGATACCTACCAGACACTCTCTTTTGGTCACAGTGTAGTTATGCTCATGATAGTCCAAGGTTCTGGAACAGTAACCAACAGGGTGTTCATGGCCGTTTTCATCAAGCTGAGA